>CM021101.1:632651687-633141890 GCA_007115665.2 Sequoiadendron giganteum
TTATATCTACCATTTTTCCATTCTACTAGAACTGTGAAGGAATGAACGTTCATTTAGATATATCTCAAAATAATCTCTCCTGGCATATGAAAGAGGAAATTTCTTGCATAATCAATAAGAGTAGACAAGACACACAAGAGAGATACCGCGCACCACTGCCAAACTTCTATTTATTTCATTACTTGTACAAATAACTATAAAAGTACAGATTATTGCAAGACACTATGCTTGCAAAGAACAGTGTGCATTGGGTATTCAAGAATAAGTGTTAAGAATTCAATGAAAACCTTGCTAATCACCTTGATTGACGAAAAAAAAATAGGTTATGGCATTGGTTAAATATGATAATGCACAGAATAATTACACGTTGGATAACACTCTGTGGTTCAATCTCCATGCTCAAACCTAAAGGGCGAAGAGTGAGGATGAGTAATAAATTGGGTTGCTACTTGTAAAGGGTTTTAGAATAGTATGTGGGTTACACCTTGTATAACACCCACTATTTCCCAACCCAAAATTTTCGAAAACAGTAATAATGTATTAAACAATGCATACTATATATATATGTATGTTGCCGACAAATAAAAAATAATAATTTAGACATAGGAGAGTGAGTTTTCTAAATATAATTTTTTTTTATCTCCAAATTACTCGAACAAATATTTCCATTACAAACTAACTGGCATACGATAGTGTATTTTCCAACACTCCAAATAATGTGAGCATTTTATTTGTTCCAATCAGATGAACAAAGGGACATCACCAAAGATTTGTTCTAAAATATGGTGGACTTCATTAATTTTTCAAGTGTACAAAACAAAAAATTTCCATGAGGAAATAATTGAGAGGAGACAGTGTGTTTTCCAACACTGCAAATACTATGAGTTTTTTATTTTGTTCCAATCAAATGAATAAATTGAAATGAAATTTGGACCATAGCAAAGAGTTATTCAAAAAAATCAAAATTCTCTTCCTTACATTCTTTGAGCATAACGAAACAAAACTTTTCATAAGGAACTAGCTGACATGGGACAATGTGTTTTCCAACACTGCAAATGATGGGAGCCTTTTATTTGTTCCAATCAGATGAAAAAAGGGAATTCCCATATTTACATCACCAAATAATTATTCTAAAAGATCAAGGTCCCTTCACTACATTTTTGGAGCATACAAAACCAACTCTTTTCATGAGGGAATAATTGACAAGAGACAATGTGAGTATTTTATTTCTATTTAATTTTTTTCTTTTAATTGGTATAGTCAAAATGGCATTTCACTTTCCTCATTTGATTCAACCAAATAAAATAATTCTCACATGTAATGTCCCCTTCTCAAGCCTGATCTTTTCAGTGACCGTTGGCCTATTTCGGAGACCCGTAGGCTAGTCGGAAGGTAAAATTAGGGTTTCCTATTTTGAAGGTTGTTCTGGCTCAGAGTTGGTTGTTTCAATAGCGGATTCTTTCTGGGTTTTTAGAGAACTTCGCATTGGTATATTCTTCTTGGCATTCTGAGCATCTTCAAGAATTTACTATTTTTAGTAAATTCTATTTCGGGCAGTGAACCTGTTGGTCTTGGCACAATTGACCTTCCTCTTCAGTTGACTCAAGTGGCTTATTCAGTTTCTAGCTTCGGAATGCAGTTTCAGAGAGATAAGCTCATTCTATTTAAATAACATTATATTTTAAGGTTATTTTATCACCTTGGCCTAGTCTATTAACTTAATGTTATTTTAAAAAGTGGACTTGAAGGGTGGCGCCATCATTGAGTTAATATTGAATTTATTAAGGTTGATTTAAAAGCCTTAAGTGGGACGCCATTTCCAAGGTTATAAATTAATAATTAAAAGTCAAAATTACAGCTTGAAGAAAAGGACGCCATTTGCTGAAGGATTAGGGTTTGACTCTTAAAAGAAGGTTAGGGTTTCGAGAAGGTCAACGGAAAATTATAAAAGGAAGCCTTGGGTTCTCATTTGATCATCTTATGTTTTATGATATTGTTATGATGCCGGAATGGCTTTGGGACTGCTTCGAGGAATGAATGCCTCCTAGCTTGGCTCTTCTTCTTGCTTGAAAGATAGCAACTAGTTGAGAGATAGTTTGTAATAGGTTTGTCTTGCATTTCAGTTGAGTATCTTGCATTTATGGAGTTCTAGATTTGCATTTCAGTCTCATTTTGAAGTTGCTGAAGTCAAGCTGAATCTGTAGTTTCACTCATAAATCTGAAAATAAAAATACAATCGTTCTGGGTATTGATTCATTGAGTTTCTTTGATAGGGGCGACCCTTCTTGCAAAAATTCAGATTTTAATATTGAGTGTTTATTTTTTAAAAGCAAAATCGCCTCTCTCTATTGGCCGTACCATTCTGGTCTGCCTGGCAAATGTTTAGAAAAAAGAATACTTCGATTTGTTAGCTGTTTCTTGGTCTAGTCCTCATTGCCATCATTATAGCTTTCGTTTGCATCAGGTCTCATGTCATTCTGGCAAGTATTGAGTGAGTTGTGAGCATTTTAGTGGATTCCAGAGTTGCTGGTCATGATTGCTGAATGTATGTTTCTATTCACAAGTCTCAAATCATAAACATTCTCGTTCTGGGTATTGTCTCATTGTGTTTCCCTGTTGGTGGCGACCCTTCATGAATATTTGCAGATTTTAATATGAAGTTTGTGATTTTATAAAGCAAATTCGTCATTCCTTGAAAGCCGTACTTCCTGGAGTGCCTGGGGATTCGTACCAGTAATTAATAACCACTTTTAGTTGCCATTTCTTATTACTAAACTAGGCGCCATCATTTTGAAGGTCTATTGCATCAAACTTGAAGTCATTTGGGTCAGTTTTGAGTGATATATGAGCAATTCAGTGGGTTACAGACATGCTGGTTATATAATTTAAAGTGCAGGTCTGTCATAACAGATTTGAGGAAATCTGCATTCTCCTTCTTGGATTGGTGTTAGGAAATCATTAAAGGCTTGTGAAAGATTCCTTATTGTTGCAGCAAATTGAAGAGCTCTAATACTTGATCTTGCAGGCATTATATATTTCATTGTAAGCTGAACAGTATTACTGTCAGCACTTCTCTTAGTCTTACTTTACTTTCTGTAATCGCAATTGTATTCCTTTGATCTCCGCCATATGGTCGCCTCATTTCCATACTGGAATTGGGTAGCACATACTTGGTGTTGAGTTTGCTTTCAGTATATTAGATGGTAGGGACCCTCTGACCACATGCTCGTCGTTCGCCGGCGCATCCTTGGTTAGAGTTCTTGTATAAGCATTTCAATTAAGACCCTCTGACCATATGCTCGCCATCATTGGCGCCATCCTTGGTTAGAGTTCCTTCCAGCTTTGTTTCGGAATTCAGATCCTCTGACCAATGCTCACGCCTTGCCCTCATCGAGAACCTGGTGTACATTCTGGTTAGAGTTGCTTCAGCATCATTTTGGTTTAGAGCTAACCTTAACGGGTGCGTTTGTTTGTAATTTGCAATTGAAAAAACAAAAAAAAAATTGGTTTGGAATATTTCAGTGGTATCAGAGCCAAGATCCTGCCATCCTGTGCCCAACAAAGTTCATTTGACAGATGAGTGACAGAGATACTAGACACTACGTACAGAAAGAGATGACTACAGAGAAGTCACTACTTGAGTTAATGCATGAACTGTGTACGCTAATGAGGGATCCTGACATAAAATGGGGAGTCAGAAAGATTTATGCTAAGTCTGAAAGTCGGGATAGAAAGGTGCACATGCCACATCAGAATGATCATGAGCTTGATGAAGATACCGTGGCAAGTGAAGAGTTAAGAGTAGAACCCCATAATACTTCCCTTGACTTGCATGTAATGGGAAGTGATGAAGATCAGCTTGGCGAAAAGAACAGAACGACAGTCTTGAATCCTAATAAGGATTCAACCTATGAAGTTCTTGAAGCTAAGGGCTTCACTGAAGATTTTAATAGTACTGTTGTATGGGATGAGTTTGCTGAAGAAGAGCAAGTAGAAGGAAATACTTATGGTCCTGTTGAATCAGCCTATGAGCATTGCCAAAGTGATGAAGTTGGTAATGATTCCAACATGACTGTACCACCTCGTGTTGAAGAATTGGTGGTGGATAGTTTTACTCTTTTTGCTGTCTCAACTCCCCAAGAAGTTCCACATGAGGAAATCAGCGACATACTTTCTCATGATGGTTCCATAAAAGATAATGAAGGTGAAGTTTTTGAAACAAGCAGCATCGAAGAATCTTCACTTCATTTCGGTGGTGACATTGTTGGATTTGGGTTTGACCAGCAAACCAAACCATTGGAAGAAAATGTTTTGGAAGATATCAGCTTAAGAGATTCAGGATCTGACTTATTCATTGAGCCAATACTTCCAGTGAAGCATGAAAAACCTCTTCCTATTGATCATCTCAGTCAACCCCTTGGCATTTCGGATCTAGGTGTGTTGGCACCGAGGTATAACAAAGAACCTTTGTGGGATGAGTTTCCCTTTGATCCTGATGAAGACCAAAATATTGTTTGCCTTGCAAGCTATGAGGAGGCCGAAGGAGAAGTTGTTTTTGATGAAGAAGCTTACTCTGAAGAGCTCCATAGTGATCCCTTCAAGTTGATTACAGCCACCAAGGAGGATGTTGTTACTACCGAAACTTTCAAACCAGCATTCAATGATTGTTCGTTTGAGTCAGGGGCTGCCCTAGCCTTCGATCAAGATGACAGTGAGGTGGATGATGAGCTTGAAGACCTTACGGCTTTTGAAGAAGAAAGGTTCAATGTGGTTTTAGAAGGCAAGGCTGATCTACCAAGGCAAGAAGATGATTGTAAGCTTGAGGACGAAGAAACTGTGGAGTATGTCCCTCTCCATGACACTAAACATTCTCCGTTAGTTGAGGATGAAAGACAAGAAGGTTGGAGCAGCTCTGAGGACAGCGATGTCAAAAAACAAAGTTCTGATTTTGAAGAGCCGCCAACCCGCAGTTCACCATCTTCGCATTCTTATGAGTGGGAAGGACAATTCAAGGTGTTCATTGACAAGGAAGTGCAAGCTCTATCCCTGTTTGACCACGCACATAGCTTGGTTGAAGAGCTTTACTGGAAGGCTCAGCTTGAAGAAAGACATAGAGGAGTGACCGATGAAGTTACTCTTCCTAATTTGCAACTTATCAGAGATTCCTTGGAGACCTTGAAGTCCGAGTACGTGCACTCTATTGGAGAACGGGATCATGTCATTGAAGTTGCAAAGAAGGCCATTTGTGCTTTTCATGAAAAGGAGAGTACGATTGATGAGCTCACTCTGGAGCTTAAATCAATAAAGGACGAGTTGAAAGAAACTCAGTTGGATCTAACAAAGGTTGAAGACCAGTTTGCAGACTTCAAACTTTTCAAGGAGCAAGAGGATGCACAAAGAGCTGAAAAAATCAATCAAGTGATTGGAGATTTTGACTGTCTTCAAGAGGAGTTTGATCTTGAAAGCATTTCAAGAAAGTCGGAAGTTGCATGTGCAGATTTGAGGCAGCGAGACGAAAGGAATGGCTTCCAAGTCTTCGACAATCCCTTCTTTGAAGTAGGTGCTGAAGCAACTTATGACAATCCTCTCTTTGTTTTGAAAAATGAGTCAAGTAGTGAAGTGACTAAGCATGAGGTCAAGCATGCACTCCAATCTAAGGATGCCTTGTTATCACTCCATGAGGATGTGCCACGTATGTTGAGTAGTAATGGATGCATAAGTGGGTTTGAGAATGGAGTCTCTACTTGGGAAGTGTTGATTCGAGGAGATTTCAACATCCCCAACACCAAGGTGTTAACAAAGCAAGACTTGGTAGCTGCTGGTAACTTCATTATAGCAGCAAGGAGCAAAGATTTCAGTTTTGTTACTCATGAAGTAGGGAAGAAAAATGGACTAGAACTCGGTGTTTGTATGCTTGTCAATCCATCCCTTGGGTTGAACGATGCTTTGGCATTTATTAGTCCATTTTTGGAGTTAGTTTTGAGGTTATTTAATACTTCATGCTCCTTTGCTGTTGAAACTTTCATGGATAGGCTTCAAGGGTTCAATGGAGGAGGCATCAATCTCTTCAGTATACACTTGATCCTTACTAGCTCCTGGGGATGCATTGAGATTACCTTGCATTGTGTTGAAAATCATTTTCAGTGGGGTATTTGTGCTTGGGATTCTCAACTTGGCTTGATAAAGCTTATTACATCTGGAAAGGGCTATTGGAGGAATAAGGATCCAATTTCCAAATTTGTTGATGTTGTTCCTTTCCTTGTCCACCACTTGATGGGGTTATTTGTTCATCAACAATTGGGTTGGAGAGAAATTTTGAGTATGGGTTGGAGAAATGAACGATTGGTTGCTCTTGAGAGTGTTTCTCGGCTAAGACCAGGACAGATGTTGAGACTCGAGCTTGCTGGTTTGAGGCAGACCAGCCACCGTACATGTTGCGTTTCTCGCATTCAGGAGAGTTGGTTCATCACTCCTGATCAAAGAAGTGGTAGTTTTCTCATGGAGATGGATCTAGCGTGTTTTCCAACCACTTGGGAAGGGTCACCTTGCAGCTTGATGGTCATCTCACATGCTCACGTTTGGGATTTTGAGTGGTGTTGTTGTTTTCCTTTGTGTAGGACTCGAAAATCAAATTGCACTATGCTGATCTTAGCCTTGATCAGCAGCAATTATTTGTTCCTTCACACCTTTCCTACTCTCCAAATTCATCTTATGATGGTTTGTGATGAAAACTTTGGCAGTTTACTCTCGGTGTTGATTCAGGACAGCAGTCTCTCACATGCTTTGGTTCACCATTTTGAGACTCATGGGGTTGGAACTATGAGTGTTTTCTGTAGTCTTCATGATTGTGTCAATATAATTCAGATGAGGCATAGTAGCTTCATGCGGAGATGTGAGTATGAGTTCGTTGAGCTCTTGCAAAGGATTGCTTTCCTCCTTGCAAGAAGATTTGTAGATGTCACATTTGCAGTCATGGTTCCGTTTGTTACCATGTGGAGGTATGCTGAGGAGTTCGATTTTGATTTGAGTAGACTATCTTTCCTATTGCTTAGAATTGTGATTGACAGTAGTATGGTTGATACTGTTAATTCGGGGCATTGTGGACATGAGATGTTGCATGATTTTGATCCCCCTCCTTTAAGATCTTTCGGTTTGAGTATCATGGATGGTAACACTTTGGGGTTACAAGGAAGGTTAGTGCAGCATAGGCATGATGATTTCACGGATGTGATCAGAGTGGGGCAGCATCGGCATGGTGGGTCCTTCTTGCGATGGGTTTGGGAACAAGGGATCATACTTGTTTGCGTATGGATTAGTTTTAAAATCCTTGGAGTTGTGGTGGTATTGCTTGAGGACAAGCAATTTTGGGAAGGGCGGATTGTAATGTCCCCTTCTCGAGCCTGATCTTTTCAGTGACCGTTGGCCTATTTCGGAGACCCGTAGGCTAGTCGGAAGGTAAAATTAGGGTTTCCTATTTTGAAGGATGTTCTGGCTCAGAGTTGGTTGTTTCAATAGCGGATTCTTTCTGGGTTTTCAGAGAGCTTCGCATTGGTATATTCTTCTTGGCATTCTGAGCATCTTCAGGAATTTACTATTTTTAGTAAATTCTATTTCGGGCAGTGAACCTGTTGGTCTTGGCACAGTTGACCTTCCTCTTCAGTTGACTCAAGTGGCTTATTCAGTTTCTAGCTTCGGAATGCAGTTTCAGAGAGATAAGCTCATTCTATTTAAATAACATTATATTTTAAGGTTATTTTATCACCTTGGCCTAGTCTATTAACTTAATGTTATTTTAAAAAGTGGACTTGAAGGGTGGCGCCATCATTGAGTTAATATTGAATTTATTAAGGTTGATTTAAAAGCCTTAAGTGGGACGCCATTTCCAAGGTTATAAATTAATAATTAAAAGTCAAAATTACAGCTTGAAGAAAAGGACGCCATTTGCTGAAGGATTAGGGTTTGACTCTTAAAAGAAGGTTAGGGTTTCGAGAAGGTCAACGGAAAATTATAAAAGGAAGCCTTGGGTTCTCATTTGATCATCTTATGTTTTATGATATTGTTATGCTGCCGGAATGGCTTTGGGATTGCTTCGAGGAATGAATGCCTCCTAGCTTGGCTCTTCTTCTTGCTTGAAAGATAGCAACTAGTTGAGAGATAGTTTGTAATAGGTTTGTCTTGCATTTCAGTTGAGTATCTTGCATTTTTGGAGTTCTAGATTTGCATTTCAGTCTCATTTTGAAGTTGCTGAAGTCAAGCTGAATCTGTAGTTTCACTCATAAATCTGAAAATAAAAATACAGTCGTTCTGGGTATTGATTCATTGAGTTTCTTGATAGGGGCGACCCTTCTTGCAAAAATTCAGATTTTAATATTGAGTGTTTATTTTTTAAAAGCAAAATCGCCTCTCTCTATTGGCCGTACCATTCTGGTCTGCCTGGCAAATGTTTAGAAAAAAGAATACTTCGATTTGTTAGCTGTTTCTTGGTCTAGTCCTCATTGCCATCATTATAGCTTTCGTTTGCATCAGGTCTCATGTCATTCTGGCAAGTATTGAGTGAGTTGTGAGCATTTTAGTGGATTCCAGAGTTGCTGGTCATGATTGCTGAATGTATGTTTCTGTTCACAAGTCTCAAATCATAAACATTCTCGTTCTGGGTATTGTCTCATTGTGTTTCCCTGTTGGTGGCGACCCTTCATGAATATTTGCAGATTTTAATATGAAGTTTGTGATTTTATAAAGCAAATTCGTCATTCCTTGAAAGCCGTACTTCCTGGAGTGCCTGGGGATTCGTACCAATAATTAATAACCACTTTTAGTTGCCATTTCTTATTACTAAACTAGGCGCCATCATTTTGAAGGTCTATTGCATCAAACTTGAAGTCATTTGGGTCAGTTTTGAGTGATATATGAGCAATTCAGTGGGTTACAGACATGCTGGTTATATAATTTAAAGTGCAGGTCTGTCATAACAGATTTGAGGAAATCTGCATTCTCCTTCTTGGATTGGTGTTAGGAAATCATTAAAGGCTTGTGAAAGATTCCTTATTGTTGCAGCAAATTGAAGAGCTCTAATACTTGATCTTGCAGGCATTATATATTTCATTGTAAGCTGAACAGTATACTGTCAGCACTTCTCTTAGTCTTACTTTACTTTCTGTAATCGCAATTGTATTCCTTTGATCTCCGCCATATGGTCGCCTCATTTCCATACTGGAATTGGGTAGCACATACTTGGTGTTGAGTTTGCTTTCAGTATATTAGATGGTAGGGACCCTCTGACCACATGCTCGTCGTTCGCCGGCGCATCCTTGGTTAGAGTTCTTGTATAAGCATTTCAATTAAGACCCTCTGACCATATGCTCGCCATCATTGGCGCCATCCTTGGTTAGAGTTCCTTCCAGCTTTGTTTCGGCATTCAGATCCTCTGACCAATGCTCACGCCTTGCCCTCATCGGGAACCTGGTGTACATTCTGGTTAGAGTTGCTTCAGCATCGTTTTGGTTTAGAGCTAACCTTAACGGGTGCGTTTGTTTGTAATTTGCAATTGAAAAAACAAAAAAATTGGTTTGGAATATTTCACATTATTGGCAGTGTCGAAAAACACACTATCTCCATATAAGGTGTTAAGAAACAAGTAACCCATATATGTTGTTAAACCCTCTACATTTGAGAGGAGACAGTGTGTTTTCCAACTCTGCAAATAATGCAAGCAATTTATTTGTTCCAATCAGGACAAAGCTAACTCGTAAACAAAAAGCACCGATGTATGTAACATGAGATCGAAATGGAATTTCATTTTCCTCATCTGATTCGACCAAATAAATTCTCACATCATTTACAGTGTTGGAAAACATAGTGTCTCCATATAAGGTGTTAAGAAACAAGTAACCCATATACTATTGTAAAACCCTCTAGAACTGAGAGTAGATAGTGTGTTTTCCAAATATGCAAGTAATGCAAGCAATTTATTTGTTCCAATCAGAGAAATCTAACTCCTAGACAAAAGGAAAGGGACCTATTTATGTAGCATGATAGCGCACCCCCCATGCCCCATCTCCCGCGGTGGACAAAATGGCTCCGATGGAAAAGGTGGTCGGACGGACAAATAGTACCAATGAAAAAAGTTGACGATCGAATGTTAACTCCATCGTGCCCTTCGAGAAAGCTAACTTGTAGACAAAAAGCACCTATGTATGCCGCATGAGATCAAAATGGCATTTCACTTTCCTCATCTATCTAGAGAGATTTTTGCAATAGTATATGGGTTGCTTGTTTCTTAACAACTTATATGGAGACAACATGTTTTCAAACAGTGCAAATAATGTGAGCACTTATTTGGTTGAATCAGATGAGCAAAGTGAAATGCCATTTTGATTGAGCATGTTACATACATAGGTGCCTTTTGTCTACGAATTAGCTTTTTCAAGCTAAAAAAGCGAAGCCGACTAACTCCTAGACAAAAGTGACCTATGTACATACAAAAACGTATGAAAACATACATAACGACATACATGGTAACATACATAACATGACGAGACGTCATAGTGTAGAGCCCGCCAAATGGGGGATTAAAGTGACAAAACCGACAGACGACAACAAACATCCGAGAAATGGTAGGTAGGAGTTAACAGTGTCGTCACGTCAGTTTTCCCACCAACTGAGAGGAGATACTATATTTTCCAACACTGCAAATAATGCAAGCATTTTATTTGTTCCAATCACATTTAAAGAAAGTGAAATGACATTTGGACTATATAGCAAAGAGTTGTTCAAAATTTTGAAAGTGGACTTCATTACAATCTTCGAGCATTACAATTTTGAAAGTGGACTTCATTACAATCTTCGAGCGTAACAACACTATACCTTATAGGTTTCATAATACCTACTATTTCCCAATTTGATTACATTCTTCGCACCTCATTTTCATATTTGCAAATAATGGTTTCAAATGCCACATTTTTTGGGGGATTTTATCCATTGGAAAATATGATTTTAAAAACCCATCAGCACTGACACGTTTTCTCGACAACGGGAGAGGCTATGGCAGGTCCAAGTTAACGTCCAACCATCAAGTCTTTCCATCAATGCAATTTGTCCATCCGGCCTTGTTTTCAATCTGGGCATTTTGTTCGACTCAAATAAAGAAAGTAAAATGATATTTGGATTGTACCAAAGTGGACTGTAAGGGAAGACATGACCAAACATCCAAGAAAGGTAGGTAGGAGTTAACTGACATAAGATAGTGTGTTTTCCAACACTGCAAACAATCTATAACATTATGCCTTGTAGGTTTCATAATCCCTACTATCTTCCAATTTCATTACATTCTTAATATCTAAATAACGAAAGGTTCTCCAGGCAATCACAAAGCATACCAAATTGAGGTCAGGGGTGAGTAACCAATTGGGTTGTTACTTCTAAAGGGTTTTAAAATAGTCAAAGATTTACGAGACACTTTGTTTTCCAAAACGAGAGTGTATAAAAGGGCGGCAAAAATGGGATCTCGTCTGGGCGTTTTTCTATTTGCAAATTATGATTTTGAATGCCATGTTTTGCACTTTTTTTCCAGTGTGAATAAGAATGTGAACAATGGCGAAGTTTAGGGTTTTATGTGATTTTCAAAATATATCATTTCATTTCAGAACCCACATTTCCTTTTCCAACCTCGTAACATATTCCACATGGTTTCTGATTTTTATAAACGTTATTCAGTAATTTCACTCATATTTCCACAATGGGTTGTTATTTCCTTCATTCGACAATGACAAAATTCAAAAACCAACATAAAGGAAACAAATATTAAAAAACCCTCGACACAAAAAAACATTAACAACCTTGCATTTCAAATAAATACCCCTTTCCCCAATGAAAACCCTGCAACGTTCAAAATAAGAATGTCAACAATGGCAACGTTTTGGGCTTTATATGGTTTTCACAATATACCATTTCATTGCAGAGCCTATCTTGCGTTTTCCAACCTCGTCATGTATTTCGCATGATTTCAGGTTTCTATAAATGTTATTCACTAATTTCACTCATATTTCCACAATGGCTTGTCAGTTATTTCATTCGGAAAGCGCAAAATTTCAAAACTAGCAGGAGGAAACAAAAATTAAAAAACCCTCAACAGAAAATCACATAAACCATAAACCTGTGGAATAGTTGTTCGTTTTCTCATAATTCCTAGGTAGAATGACAAAAAGACAAATACTTCAAGCAGATATACATACATGCTAGCTCCGAACACCTACAACTCAACTCCTTCCCATTGCTCTCCACCAAAATGTCATTGTCGAAAATGGGACCTCGTCTGGGCTTTTTGATATTTGCAAATAATGGTTTCGAATGCCACATTTTTTTGGGTTTTTCTCCATCCCGAAATATGATTTTAAAACCCATGGCACTAACACATTTTCCGGCGACATTATAGGCAACAGTACGGTGGACTTAACGTCCAACTATCAACTTTTTCCGTCAGGGCTATTTGTCTGTCTGGCTACCTTTTTTGTCGGTGCCATTTTGTCCACCACGAAAGATGGGGATGGCAGGTACGATATCATGCTACATACATAGGTCACTTTTGTCTAAGAGTTAGCTTTTTCCCTTTAATGTAGCTTTTAGGGTACTAATTATTTATGTTTAAATCATTTTGTCTCAAAACAAACGAAAAAATTAAAAGTTCAATTCGCTCTAAACTACATTTGCAGAGTAGCTCCACATTCTGCACAAACACCTTTTTGTTCTACTAAAAATTTCTTATAGAAAAGGGTCTCACAATTTTCACACAAAAACTACAAATGCTTAAAATGTTCCGAATTGAATCTGTCTTCTACGGATTTTGTTTCCATATATTCAGAATCCTTGTTTTCTTCACATTTTCCTATATTTTTTCTACATATTATTAATGTACAACTTTGAACAGATAAAAAAATTTCCACAAGGAACAAATTTAAATGCAATTGCGTCGGCGTCTTTCTGCTCACCACAACCAAGATTGGATGACTGTCACTTCGTTCACTATTCTTATCACTTGCAGGATCAGGCCAAAAGGGGGAACGTACGATGATTTTCGGCTTAACATGATCTGGCTTGTCATGATCACGGATAATTTGGAAATATGTGCGAAAATTCCACGTATCACGGGTATCCGACGAATTCCGTGAACAATTCTCTTGTCAATCGCTGTGATTTGGGAGGATGGCGAAACGGATGAATCTGTGCATAGTTAAATCAAATCTCAAATTCGTGCACTTTGTTATGGAGATTTTTGTTTCTGTTGGACGGTTTTTAAAGGACTTCGTCTGTATAGCCATCCACCGACACTTGAGACAATACAATACATTCTTCTTCCTGTATTACCTGTACAACCTAAGAAATCAGTGATTTAATGCTGTAACGTCCGTGTTTTCACATGAATGCAGCGTTAGTCCACATTTAGACAGCCGTATTTCTCCATTTTCTTCGTTAAGATGTTGACATTGATATGCTCTCACTCGCAAAGCAACATCCGACATAGCAGATTTTCACAATTTATAAAGAATGTTTCAATTGTTTTTGGATTTCAATTGTGTAAATTTTTTGGCATTAACATCTCGGATCACATTTTGTGATCCATCATCAAAATGAAAAAGCTTGCACAATCGAAATTCAAAAACAATTGCAACAAACAACATATGCTTAAGCTTTTTAAGATAATAAGATTGGCGGAAGCTAATCTCCCTACAAAACCACATGTTTTAGATACCATAACATATAAAAGGTAAAAGGAGGCTCCCCTCCACAACAATAATCCTCCCACTGATTATAACCGCCGACTTCAGCCAAATAGCCCTGTAAGGAATCAATCCCTGCATGCTTCCCACAAGCTTATACATCAAGATCCCCTTTTGATGCCCCCTAGGAAAGATCTCATGATGGATCACCAATGAATCAGTTTAATGTGTTGCATTTAGATGAGGAAAACCCCTTGACTCTTCCCAACAAAGTATAAACTACAATCTTCGAGCATGTGAGGGATGACTATTCTCGCATGTAAATACCATGTCAACAATCTAGTTAGAACAATCAAATCAATGTAATTATACTCCAATAATTGAAAGTTGATAAAGTCCACCATGATGCTACCCTTCCCTCTATTTGGCCCAACTCACATTTCTTACATACCAATCATGTTGATAATTGTGTTGGTGAAGTTTTGGGCCTCTCCCCTTGGCTTACTAAGTATATTGTGGCTATTGGATATTATCCTAATGACCATTATGTTTGGGCCACCACTCTCATTAAGGACATGCTTAGGTTTTTTTCTCTATATACACCTTTAACCATTAATTATTTTATTAAGAGAGCCACTCTTTGGGAGTGGTTGCACACTAGCCTATCCAATGCTGAGTGGGTTTTAGGGGGTGATATTTGCATGGTGCAACATCATTTTGACTATAGTTGGGATTCCCTTGTTTATTTGTCTAATTTCAATTTTGAATCCTAGATATTAGATCAAAACTCCCTTGGTGTTTATGATCCCCTTATGGGTAAATTCAACATCCAACTTGAAACAAATTTCATGAAAGAATCTTAAAGAAATTGAGGTAGCTGGACCACTTCAATATTTCTCCTAACTACCTCATTCTTCCACCTCATGTTGATCATCTTGTTTCTTTAGGTTTCTCTATCATGCTTGCTGACCACCTTCCCAAATCTCACCTCCGTTTTCAAAGACCTTCCTTATAAGTTAAATTCTACCCATCTCAAGAACCAAGATTGCATCAATAGAATTTTAGCTACTTGGAATGTTGAATTAAAGCCACATGAGGACAAATGGATTAGTTGGTGGTAAACAATGATAGCTAGATGCACCTCCTTCCTTCAAGACTATGGTACGAGAGTTGTAACAAAGCATTGTAGAATTGAGAAAACCCTCAAAGGTCAACTAAAATATAAGAATTCACTTTTAGCTTATAATCCTCATGATAGCACCATACAACAATTTGTTGTTAATGTTGAAAAATGTGACACATAAAATGGTTTCTTATAAAGGAAAAGGTGCTCAAATTTGAGATCAAATATATTGGATTAAAGATGGAGACTGAGGTTCTAAATTTCTCTTTCAATATCTTCAACAACAAAAAATAAGTAAATTTATGTGATTAAGTCTATTGAAGGTACGCTACAAAATACCCATTTTGATATTATATAAAATATTTATGAACATTTCAAAAACCTTTTTATGGATGACGCTAAAGATTCTATCCTTCTCCCCATTTCTTGAGGATAGTTTCATTGGTTATAGCCCTCATAAATATACACTAATTTTAGCAAGTCCCCTGACCATCTTCTTTCTATAGAGAATATTGATGAAGTTCTTCATTACATGGAATTTAAAAATATATGAGGAATATAAAAACCGCCAATTGAAATTTATAGAATCAATTGGCCCCACATTCATGATAATTTTTATAGTGTTTACCTAGAAGAAATTAAAATTGGATCATTGTAAAATATTAGTAATCAAGGGTAGATTAACCTTATGTCCAAAGGTAAAGATGGGAAAACAGTTAATGGATGGAGGCCTGTTATAGTCCTCAACACCTCATACAAAATAATTGCTAAAGAATTGGCACAAAGAATTAAGTGCATCTCTCAAGAAATTGTTTGCACATAATAGATTGGGTTCTGAGAAGGAAGATTTATATTAGACAACTTGGTCCTTTCTTAAAAGAAAAATAAATAGGTTCAAAAATCTGCTCAAGATAATCTTATCATTAAGGTGAACTTAGATAAATCCTATGATCACATGTGTTGGTTATTTATTCTCAAAATGTTGAAATGACTTGGTTTAGGCCCCAAAATTTGTGAAAAATTAAATTATTATTGATGGATGCAAATTACAAAGTGGATGTCATTGGCGTTCCCTCTCCTCAATTTCCCTTGCAAAATTTCATTTGTCGAGAGTGCCCCCTATCCTTATTCGTGTATGTCCTTGATGCAAATGTGCTTTGATATATTTATCCGCATCCAGTTGTCAATAACTTATTCAAGGAATTGCACTTCTAGGCAACGATAAAACTCTGAAATCCTATTTTGTTGATAAATAAAAAATTCATTCAAAAATAATTGAAGAAAGTGACTCATACACTTGACATATTAGATCCTTTTTAATTCAAATCCAACATATAAATTGGCCTCACAAAAAACTGAATTTATAATGAAAAGACCAAACCCTTGACCACCTTGGATCTTGTGTGAATGGAGAGAGCTAAAGCATGGTGTTATCACAAGGTACCTTTGGATAAACATTGGTATTTGGAGTTTCTCTCAACGAAATGTGGAAATGGTTCTTGGCTAAAATTAAAAAAAACATTCCAAATTAGACCCACAAATTTCTTTCCATGGCAAAAATATTTCAAGTTGCCAACAAAATCCTCTTTACCAACCATGTTTATATTTCTCCTTGTTGGATTATTTCTAAAACTTGTTACAATCAACTGACTCAATTAATCAAGAGATTCGTTTGGGCTAAGTAGGGAAATAAAAAAATCTTTCCTATTACTTTGTGGATCCATTGCTTTCAACCAAAAGATAGAGGAGGATTGAGAATCGTTGATCCTTGTACTCAAAGAATTTATCTTGCTATTAAATGGATTGTAAGGGCCTTGGATGGTGATGCTCTTTAGAAACATTTGGTTTTCCATCACATTCAAAATAATATAGTTGGCCAATCATGGGATTTGGTGGAGTGGATGGATAAGATTTTTCTTGCTCCTTATTTTAAAACTCATGGTTCTACCCCCTTCAACTCCATTTGGAAAGTTTAGAAGATTACTTCAAAATATTATCATGGTATGACTAATATTTGAGTCATTGCTTATGTTTTACATCCCGCCCCATCTAGTGGAATGACATGGTTTAGCTTATCAATGATCCTCTTGCTATACTAATAGAAACCTTAAAGGTACACATCTAATTGGAAATCATGGCAACATCTTCTGTATCAATTTATGCTTTCCTCATTAGGAAACCTCCAATTTTGTAAATCTAACAACTAGTTACACCTAAATTTTCCTATCTACTATCCACCCCCTATCATGATAACTTACTTATAAACTAGAAATGAACTAACATTTGAAACTTATTCACTTTCCCTATTAAAAATTTCTATAGACAACTCATGCCTACATTATCCTTCTCTTCCTTCTTTAAGCTCAAATGGCACTTCAAGCTCAATCATGTAAATAGAAAAAGTTAAGTGCTCTTATTTAGAAATATAAATACAATTACCAAGCATAATTAATATCTTGGAAAAAAATTCATGTTAAGATTCCCATTGATCATTATCTTTCCTTGATCTCCCCCTTTACGTTTTGTCCTTTTTGTGCAAAAAAAAAGACAAAAAAACTATTGAACATGCCTTTTGGTTCTACCCCTATGATCAATGATTATGGAAATACATTCTTTTCCAACCTCCTTGCCCTTTTACCATAGGTTTGACTCTAAAAATTGGCCCTTCTTGACCTCTTCTTGCACCACAATCTCATTTCCTAGACCTTCAAGCATATTATCCTGAAGCACAATTGGAATTTTATTTGCTTAGTTTCTTTCTCTCACACTTTTTATACCATTTGAATAGAAGCTCCGATCCTCTATATGAACATCTCCTCCAATCTCACTCTTATGTAGTCTTTCCTCCAAACCAACACTAATCTCAATATTTTTTTGGGTGAGATACAAGTACAATTCAATGCTTATGGTCATGTCAAAAGTAATGGTTTTTGGTTGCAGGGTTTTTGGGAATGTTAATCAGTCAAGAGTTTTATGGAATTTTAGTGACTATAAAACTTATATGGGCTAATCCTCCTTTAAGGTGCTATCAATCCTTGACCATGATTTTGTTGATGTGGCCTCTTTTTTTTGTTTTTCATGGTTTAATATGGTGGTGTGGGGAGTGATGTTAGTTCTAATGCTCTTCCAGTGTTTTGAGAGGTTGCATATGCCTTGCTTCTTGTCTACTCTACTTTCTTGAGAATTCAAACTATATAGGATGCTAGATCTCTAAGATCTCACAATTATAAGTTATATTTTTCCTAATCGCAACTCATGGAAGGACATTTTTCTAAAAATTATAGATGCTCTTGGATTTACTTTGTCAAATGCACATACTTTTCTTTCAATTAGCAAGAAGTTACTTTTAGATCTTCTTTACCTGAATGGGCTATATAGTTGTTTCTCTTTGAGTGGATGCTTTGATGCTCTATTTTGTAGACAAGAATATTTTTTTTGTTCTCCTTGATTCTCTTTGTGATTTTCCTCAACCTTGTTGGTTGTTGACTCTTGACAATGGTTGTTGCCTCTTGATTTTGTTTTATAGGTTTTCTAATTGTCTCTTTGATAGTCATGTACCTAACTATTTTTTTACATCCCTATAATTATTCATTTGCTATTCTCCATTGTTTGTTGATGTAATAATTTTATTTTAGCTTATTCCAATAAATTAAAATAAATAAATAAATAAATAAGATAAATTTATGGCCCATCTTCTAGACTATTATAGAAAGAAGGATGCAAAGAATTACTAGTATTCTTCAGTGTTCGATGGGAACTCTTCCCTCCACCTATCTCAACTTGCCTCTTGGAGCTAACTTGGATCCTTATTCCTTTTGGAATGGGTTGATTGACAAGTTTAATGCTATTGTGGATGGTTGGAAAGGTGCTTTACTTAGTCAGGCTAGCAAACTGGTGCTAATTAAGTCCATGTTGCAGAATCTCTTAATGTATGCTCTTAGCCCTTTTTAGATGCCTCAAAAATTTTGGGAAGAGATTGAGAGTATTCAAAAAAGGTTTCCTTGGTTTGGTGTTGAGGAAAATAAGAGATTGAGCTTGGTGTTGTGGGAGGAGGTGTGTCTCTTGAAACACCAAGGTGATTTGGGTCTGCACAGGATTAAATATTTCAACTTCAACCCTTGTGGCTAAATAGCTATGGAATTTCCTCCATGGTAAGAAGGACTAGTCAGAGATTCTTGCTTCCAAATATCTTGCTCAGCTGGATAAATTCTAGGAGTTCCTTAGAGATGATTTATCATCTCCCTTGGGATCTTTCTTCCAGAATTCCCTAATTAGGACCAAAGGTATTATCTCCATTGGCATCAAATGGTTGGTTGGGAATGGTAGGGATATTAATTTTTAGGATGATTGGTGGTTTGGGCATAGTTCGCTACGATATGTTGATTGGGTGGCTCCCTGGAGGGATATGTGTATCCAAGAATTTGGGAGCTTTGTTGCTGATTATATTGTGAATGGTGAGTGCAAAAGGATCCATGAGGAGTTCCAAAAGCTAGAGGAACTTCATAGAGTGGTGTCTAAAGTTCATATCCATGTTTCCCCTTAGAGGGATAAGGTGATTTGGAGAAAGATTTTGCATGGGCAGTATTTGGTGGCTTCTGCTTTTAGCTCCCTCAATGACATTGTGGGGTCTAGTTTGGTCGTTGAAGTTGATTTCCAAAATTAATATGGTTTATGGTTAATGGTGCAGGAAAAAATCTTAACCATTAATAATTTGTGGAAAATAGGCTTATCCATGCCTAATAGATTCTATCTTTGTAAGGATGTGGAGGATAGTTCTCACCTATTTACTGGTTGTATTTTTGCTTGAAAGGTGTGGGATCTTTTTCTCAACCTTTGGAGAGTGGAGTGGATCATCCTTTATTCGGTTTGGGAGCTCTGGCTCCAATGGCATGTGCCTTCAACTAATCCTTCCTTGAGGTTGCTTTGGTCTCTAATGCTACCTCATATATTCTAGTGTTTATGGAAGGAGAGGAACAACATAATCTTCAGGGATGCTTCTCTGTCCCCTCTCTCTCTCTTTTTCAAAATTGTTTCAGCCATCAAGGATAATTTTTTACATGCGGTTGAAAATATTGATATTTCGGGGTGTGTGATGGTCTCTGATTATGATGATACAGTTCTACCCAATGGAAAATTTCTTTTGATATTGCTAAGCCTTCGAAGAAAGAGAAATCAGATAGGGAAGGGGTTGTTTGGTTTCCTCCTACTCCTAGTTGGCTTAAAATCAACTTTGAAGGTTCGACTAAAGATAATCCGGGTCTTGAAAGTTGTGGGAGAGTGTTAAGAGACCATAATGGTACGCTAGTTTCAGTAGTGGCACTCACTTTTGGAATGTAGACAAACCACTTTTCTAAAGTTGTTGCAGCCTACCATGGCATAAATATGGCTAGGGACAAGGGATCTCTAAGTTATGGATCGAAGGGCACTTCATTAATATTATTAATTTCCTTAGGAAGGGTTCTTCCCCTTCATGGACTATTGAAAATTTTATTTTGGATGCCCTTGCTATTTTGCAAAATTTGAATGAAGTCTATATATCCCACAAATTTTGTGAGGTGAATCGAGTGGCTGACTGGGTGGAAAATCATGGTGTGACATCAGCTAGGCATTGTGAGGCTAATGATATCTTTCTCTTTGATTTAATTAATTTTCTCAATAATGAAAAATCTTAGCTTGTTGGTGGAAGTCGTCTCCTCAGCTAAAGGCTTGTGTGGTTATCGTGAGTATCTCTGGTTGATTAGACACTTCAAGCTTGTGATGATCATTAGAATCTATGGGAATATAAATCATAAACACAAGAGCCTCCTCACTATTATTGTCCTCAGTACTGCACTTGGTAGGAACACATGCTTTTTGGGTGTTTTTTTCCTCATTCTTTAGTGTTTATTTGCATTTGTTTTTTTCTTTTCCCCGCTTCTATGAAATATTCGATGATGGGTGGGGAAAGGTGCAGAATGGAGCCACTTTCCTGTGATGATTTCAAGGCCAATGTCAATGTGTGGGATATCTCGCAAAAGGGAGTGGTTACCTATTTTATGGAAAGGTTGTATGGCTTTAAAACTAGTGTCTCCAAATAATTTTTTGATGCTTGGCATGGTAGGCTTTTGAGCATGTTTGGATGAGATACCACTATTAGTGAAGATTTCATTGTAAAGGTAATTGGGATGTTGATTGAGGGAAGAAAGTTCTATAGAGATAAGAATTTGTCAAGGTTTGCTAGGTTTAATTTTCTTTGAGATAGAGAGAGAGCCAAAATGGAGAGGTTGGACTATGGGGGATATGATAGGTCCAAGATTAAACCTATTTGGTAGGACATTGCCATGGAACAAATGTGTTATTTCACCCTGGATGGCAGGTATGCAGCCTTGTATGGTCATCACTTTGTGATGTTGAATCATTTTCGGCACGCTATGTTCATTTCCTTCCCCTTCTACCTATTTCTTTCATTGGAAGAGAGGATTGTGAATTTTAGATAGAATCCTAGAAACCCTTTCTTACATGAGGGTTCAATGTTGCTTATAGTTGATTACACTAAGGCTAACTATATTGGTGAAGCTCCTCATCCCCCTGATTCAAAAAGAAAAAAAGGGCGATGGGAATTGTCTAGTTGAGGAGGTGGTCGAGAGTGAGGGGACAAAAATTAAGGTGGAGTCTGAGTAATGGTCGGATAGGTACAACACCGACCTAGACTATACTCCCTCGACTAGTGGGAAGAAACCCTCTACTAGTAAGGCAGAACCCTCCTTCCCACATGTAAAGCACAAAATTAAGGAGGTCTATGGTGAAGATGTTGAGGAGGGGTTTTTCAATGGAAAGAAGGCTATGATGTAGGGGCTAGTGTGCTCTAAGGATGTGGTGAATAAGCTTCTAGAGGTCTTAGAGGGTAATCAGGTTGGTGAGGTGGTGAATTTGGAGAACGTGAACCTTGGCTTTAGTGTTTGTGGAGGGACCCCTACTGCTGGAAAGGTCAATAGTGTGGTTAATCTGGACGATTCTATTCATGCATCAGCCTCTAAAGACAAAGGTAAGTCAAAAATTAATCCTGATGGTTTTTGAGATGATGATCCCCCATGAGCTTCCATCAGGGGAGAGGTTTATTCTTGGTGGCCATGGACTATTCACAAGCCTTGGGTTTGGTTAAGGAAGGGGTTGGAATTTCTTTCAATTTTATGATGTGGCTTGTTTAGGAGGTTCACGACCTCCACGACAAGCATGATACAATTTACTAGTGCAATATCTCCACACTTCGTAGTCTTAAGGAGAAGGATTCCATTTTTGGTTTGGTCAAGTCGATGAATTCTAATGTAAGTTGTGTGGTGGATGAGTTGGCCAATTTGAAGAGAGATTATGGCCCAAGGCTATCTTTGTTGGAAAAGAACTATCAAAATTTGTGTAAGGACATGGACATGATCATCAATCTCAGTAGGGATAAATTGGAATCCTCAACTGGAGGTCTTATGTTCCTCAATAAGAAGGAAAAGTAATGGTCTGGTAGATATTTGTTCAGTGAGAAAGCGAACAAGGATTTTGGGGAGACTGCTGACAAGGAGTTGCAAACCCTAGACTTGGGCATGGGACCAAGTGTGCACTCAGAGCAAATAATGCCTAGGCAAGATGTGGAGGAAGTCATGGAAATGCATGATAGGATGATTTCCAAGGACTTGGAAGCAGCTAGAATTCTTAAGGAACTTCTCTAAAGGCCATTTTTTTTGTTCTTTTTATTTGGTGTCTTTTTGTTGTGTGTTATTGTTTCATGTTGATGGTGTATTGATGTCTCTATAACTGGCTTGTTTTTGGTGTTTTGGGTGGGCATCCTATTGCTTTATCTTTTCTACCACTACTCTTTTTTGTATAGGGTTTTAGGAACCCTTCAAAACTAGTTTATTGTTAATAAAAAATATGATTTAAAATTTAATATCAATAAAGTATTCTTTTCTTTAATGTAACTTCTAGGGTACAAATTATTTATGTTTAAATCATTTTGTTTAGATTCAAGGAAAAAATTTAAAGTAGGCTTTTTCGTTAAGATTTTTATAAGGAACCAATTTAAATGAAATTGCTCCAGTATCTTTCTATGCAGCACAACCAAGATTGCATGGATGTCACTTCGTTCAGTATTCTTCTCACTTGCAAGTTCATGCCACAAATCAAAATGTACAATGATGTTTGGCTTATCATGATCTAGCCTATCATGATCACGGATAATTTGGAAATATGTGCAAAAATTCCACATATCATGAGTATTCAAAAAAAATTCATATTCCATTCCATGAACAATTCTCTTGTCAATCATTGTGACTTGGAAGGATGGTGAAACAGATGAATCTCTTCATTGTTGGGTCAATTCTTAAATTCATGCACATTGGTATGGATATTTTTGTGACTTCATTTGTATAAGGGAGAAGGACCAGTAGTGGTTAGGGCTATGTTGTGCAAGGGGTCCACATAAGCAAGGCTTATTTTGGCCACTTTTTCTATTATAAATCTAAGATAGTTTACTTGCAACTCAAAAAAATCAACTAGGAGAAAATTGTGAATGTTTTTGAATGTTTTCAGACTATTTTTTGAAATCCACATTTTCTGAGCTCAAAACTAATGTCATCTGATTGTGCACACTTTTTAATTGCTTCATGGTTTCCTGCCACGACACTATTGGCAAAATTAACTCCCATTTAATAAGCATTAACTAACCAACATTCCTCCATCATCAGCCTTTTTTCTACCACCTCGACATGTGTTTCATTTGGTATGTCTTGCTTTAGCTTCATGACTATTCCATTCATGCTTGGCATCTACACTTTAAGCCATCCATTGTAGGACTAGTTTTGGTTCTCTTTGAGGCCAACAGTGGTGAGGCTATGGATGAGTGTTGGTGATCCATATTTCGTAGTTTCTATATTTTTCAACACCTCCATTTCTGAAAGGAAAAAACTTTAACTTATGCTAAGGAAAGTGAGGTTGTGTTCTGACCTCAAAAGGGAAATATCTATCCATTGCATTCAATATTTTTCAAATTTAGTTGCATTTTTTTCCTATAACTAGCTTCTGAATTTAGTTATGATATGCTTGACTCATGAATATTTCTTGCAGCTATATTGTGGCCGGTTGTGTGTGTGTGTGTGTATATATATATACATATATATGTACATATATACACACAAAGAAACTCAAGGCATGTACATTGCAGCAATATCATTCCCATATTATGACCCACTATGTGTATGTGTGTATACGCAAATATATATGTGTATACACACATGAATAGAATTGACCATAATATATTTTTGTCTTTTCATTTTCGTACCTCTACAATTTAGATAAATATACTTATATTATTTGAGGTTATGATACGCTTCACTATTAAGGGTTTCTTGCAGCTATATTATGGTCGATTGTGTATATATATGTGTGTGTGTGTATACACATAGTGAGTCAAATAATAACTAAAATGCATACTACAATATCTATAAACAATGTATGTGAATCTCCCTATTAAGGGTATCATGCACCTATCATTTGGCTGATTGTGTGTGTATATATATGGATACCATTTATGGGTTTCATAAGGTGGACTCTTAAGTTTCATGCACCTATAGCTTGGTTGACTATTTCCATCATTGCCATGAACCCCTCACACAACATTACCTGCTCCCCTATTGTCCTCTTTGCCATGTCCATACTAATTTCACCTCTATTGGTATGGTCAAATTTTTGTTATCATTTTAAATGCATTTATATGATTTTCATCCTAATTTGGTAATCATTTTAGTTATCTAAATTTACATCATATTAATATTATAAATAAATAGGTGTGTACATATGGATGGCATATGTACATGCATGGAATATGTACAAACATGTGTTTATACACACATACACATGTATGTATGCATGCCATGCATACATACACATATTGGTAGAGATACCTACATGGCATAAATACATACATATGAATTGTCAAATTTATGTATGTATGTATGTAAGATATACATACAACCATACATACATACATTTTAATAATGTATGTATGTATTTATACCATACATACATACATGCTATGACAATGCATGTATGTATGTATGCCATGCAAGATAGATAGTATGCAGTGTTCAATTGTATGTAGTTTTCAATGTGCTTATTTTTCATCCATATCTTGATTTCCTTCAGTAACATAAGTTACATACATACATACCATTCCATCTATCATCCTTACAGTTTCTTTAAGAATGTGTAATTAGCTACACAACTTTCATAGACACATAGAGATAGTTAGCAAAAAGATAGGTACATGAAACCCTCAATAGTGGAGTGTATGATATCTTCCAATACTATCAACATAAACATGGAAATTACACTTTCTAGGAGTTAGAATTGGGGATATGATAAATTATAACATGCATTTATGGGACTTGGTTTTTCGAAGGTTTTTTAAGGTAGCATATGATACACTACAACATAGGCTACCATTAGAAAGAAATTTGTAAAATCAAGTCTCTGTAAAGAATTGATGAATATATATATATATATATAATGATATGTGGTTTTTGAATTCTCCCCTTGTTCAACTAGATTATAGTCTACAATCCAAAGTGAATTAGATGGCTACTAAAACATAGTTTAACACTATCAAAAATTTCAAAAAAATATATCTCATTATTGCATTCATTTGAGTTAGATGTATGGTTTGTTTGTTCTTCAATTACACTCAGATGTTTGAATATGTTGTTCAATTTATATCATAATGTTTTTTAAAGTTATATAGAAATATCATAATGCTGCTATAATTTACATATACATTGTAAACTTATTATATATGTGTGTTGAGCAGTTCAAATAACTGAGAGGGGGTTGAATCAGTTATTAGAAAAAAATCTTCTTGACTTTGATTAATCTAGAGAAATATTAAATCAATCAGATAATAATTAAAATAGATATGAACATGAAATCACTTAATAACACTAGAATTTATGTGGAAACCCAAGATGGGAAAAAGCACAAAGAATGCTAATTCTCATTTATAAAACATCGGTTAAAGTGACATCAATTAAGGTGATTTTTACAAGGGCTCACTACCAAAATTCTCACTACAAGTAAGGCTCACTATCGGTGGGCTCACCGCCCGATTAATACAAAAACATTTGATTACAAAATATAAAAAACATGAATTGATGAAGCTGCATCTACTCATGCATGAAGTTAGTTCTGGTTAAGAGCACAATATCTCTCTGCAGCAGATTGAGTCAGGAAGCTTTTTCCCACCTTCCTTGCACAACCTTTGTAATACATATTACTTCTTCCTCACACTTTTCTTCCACTTCCTTCTCTATTTCTTGTCGCATAATCCTTCACACCCTTTTGTCTATTCACACACACCACACTTCTTATTCGGTACCAAAAAGATGTTCTACATATATATATACCCAAAGAACAAAATGAGTCGGCCTAACAAAAAAAATTGGCTTGAAGAACAAACTTGAAATATTTAATAAGGCTTGGCACTCTAGCACTGAACCCAAAGGATAGGTCACACATAAAGATCTTCTTACCCCATTACCAAGGGACTCATAAATAGGGCATACATAAGATAAGTTCATCTCATAGCATAATTACCAAAAGATAGTGAACTTTGAATTAAATGAGATATATTATAAAGCCGATAGGAATGCCACAACTAAGACCAAATCTTGATCATCATCAATTTCACTAGCAACCAGAGGAATGCAATTAGACATACCAAAACTTGTAACATGATAAATGAATGTTTGGATAGCAAGGATTCCCAGAATAAGCTTTAGGCACAACAACCAATATTAAAGTATTATTCTTCATTATTCTACATTAACGGTCTTCCACATATGTCACAAAAATAAGTACTACCATATCCGGATTAACATCCACACTACTCAACATCATAACATATGATAGGATAGATCATTTTTGTATATTATCCATAGCGCAACCTTTTGGATCCCAGGTTTTGACATCAATGACAACAATGCCAAATCAAAAACTTCTCAACAATCTCCCCCTTTAGCATTGATGGAAAAACAACAAAAAACTCAAAAACATAGAAAAAGACTCCAAGAACTCCCCCTTTGTCAAGCAATTCAAATCCTCTTTTTTTTTTTGTTTTTCTCTTCATTTTCTCCCCCTTTTTTCCATCAAAGGCAAAGGGACAAATAAGAAAATTTAGAAAATCAAGTAAAAATAACACTTTTCACACGAAATATTTTCTTGTACCTTTCTCTCACAATTAGAAGAATCCTCTTCCAAGCTTGCACTACAGAAACCATTATAGCATACATACTATCCTATAGAACCAACATCCCAAATGAAGATGACCAATTTGAAGATAGGCACTGTTGTTCACAATCCTCTACATTAGAAAGTATCCCAAAGAGATGATCCAACTATACCTCAACAATTTCTTTAACCAACCAAAAAGTTTTAACCAAATCTTCCCTCTGTCTCTAAGTAGACAATAACTCATCTTGCAACTCACTAACTCTTATTCTTTGTTTTCCATCTTTATCTTTGAAGAATTCAAAACACCTCCTAATATCGTTCAATACATAGTCAATAGCTTCAATTCTTATTCTAAAATTATCAACAACAATAGGCCTCTGAAGATAGTATTTGTAGATGTTAGAAATCTCCTTATCTTGTCTCACTAATATGTTTCGATAACCTTTTTTTGGCTATGACACACTTTCTTTCAATCATAGCTTGGATTTTATGTCCTTTAGATGCTTACTACAACAACCTTTCTTCAACAACTTCTACCAGATCATCTGGTAACAAGTCACAAACAACAAAAATAGTAATAACCTTTTTGAGTAGATAATCAACCAAGGGATCTTCAATTCTAGGCCTACTAACCAGAGAGCAGGCATTCCACATTTCACAAATCTTTTTCATATCACCCTCATCCAACATAGAACGAACTTCATCTAAATCAAGTAGAGACTCTTTTTCCTTCTACTTCTCTTTTGAGATAGTGATGACATCTTTTATGTTAATTTTCCTCATTTTAAGTTCCAGAAGGGAACCACCAACGAAAACCTCTAACACTATCACACCGAAGCATAGATCCATTTGCAAGGAAGAGAAATAAACTTTGCATGCATTTCCTTCATCTTCCAAATATTCCAAATATTTGTATACTTTCTTTCTGATAGGGATGCTAGACTTCAACTTAAAATTCTCCTTTAATGGTAAGGAATTTAGAAAGTAGAATACTAAACACATGAGCAGAGATCCAAACCAAAAGGGATAATTCTCAACTAAATACATTATGGAATTCTTAATTAGGTTATCCATTATCATGCTACACATGTCAAACTATTGATTTTCCTTCACCATCTTATGTGTGCAAGATACACAATAATAGCAGATGTAGAACCTTCATGATTTTAGAAATAGAGTTTGTATGAGATACCATAAGCAACATACCTTACTATAGGATCGAAAATGGTATTTATCATTAGAGCTCAAGTGTATTTGTCGATACTAGTAATTTCCTCCATGTCTCTGTATTTCACCATTTTCTTCCTAGGGAGGTCACCAACTCTACACAATCTAGTAATAGCTTCAATGGCTTCCTTAGTGACTAGATAGGGTTTTCCCAAAACGATTCTGCCATCCTTGAATCGACTCAATAAGAACAAGATAGATTCTTTATCAGAAATCCAAGGGAGTTCTCTCCATAGATCCATACCCAAGGAACTTACATTCTTCAATTCATTAGTCTTCAACCCTAGTTCGATTTCCTTCATCTTTTGATGATCAAATTCGTCCAACACTACACCCTTCAACCTTAATAGAATATCGCTACTGGATTCATTTACAACCAACATAGATTCCATCATCACGCTTAGCTTATTCAATCCTTTTATCACTTAGTGAAACCTCTTCTCCTTCTTTGCAAACTATGAGAAATGATTTGAAACTCCATCTTTTATTCTTAATTGCTCATGACAATTTCACCACCAAAAACATACATCGATGAAACCATTAGTTGTACTTTTCTTTTCAATCAGATATATTAAGCTTCATCGTACATCACCAACTGGATCAAACTTAGTCATGCGAAAAAACACATCAATATTATTTCGGAGAGGGTGGAATTGACAGATATGCATTACAGAACTTCCCCTGAGCCAAAATAGTAGGCTCAAATTCTAGAAGATCTTGTATCGAGATCTGGTACCACAGAAGAGCTCCCAACACTCATTTCCTTTTTCTTCCAAACCATGATGGTCTTCTTCTTAGATTCATCTAATTCTTCAACCTTCTTTTTATTTTTCAGACTTTTTGGGAGCAACATATTTGCATGTGTTAGCATAATGTCCAGATTGACTGCCCTTATAACATCCCTGCTCTAACTTAACTGAGTGAACCCTAGATCTACACTGATTAGCTTTGTGACCATAACCATGGCATAAGTAGCAATAACCATGAAAGAGATTATTCACTCCATTCCTTCTAGCCAAATTAGATAGTTGACTTTTGCAATGACTTGCTTTGTGAATAAACTTGTGATAGTTAAAGCATTGAATACTTGGTTCCTTATTGCTTCTACACTCTATAACCTTATGTCTAAATTTTTTTCATAGAAAAAAATGACCATTAAATGATAAGTACCTTTGAGCATTTGGTTTCCTGATCAGAGGTCTTTTTGTAGACATTTTAGAATTTTGAGCCTTTCTTGTTACAACAGATCTTTCTTCAACTTCAACTGCTTCGTCTTTACCCTTAGTATTCTGATTTGAGCTTTCCCCTGAGAAGCCAAGTCCTTCTGTATCCTTGTGAAATTTATGTAGGGACAAGAGTTGATCCAGAATTATGCTACTTTTGCATATTTTTGCTTCTAATTTCAGCCTTCTTAACTCTTGATCTAACTTCTCATTTTCTCCTAATTTTTGTTTGATGGTATCTTTGAGTTTTCTTCAGTCTTCTTGCATTCATCCAACTGTAGCTTTAGATTAAAAATGATTTCCTTTGACTCCTTTAATTCCTCACTGACCTCTTTTTATCTTGCTTTGAATTTTCAAATTTGGTCCCTTAGCTTTGAGATACAAGCATTTGCCTCCTTGATGTTTTCTTTCAATTCCTCACTTTCAAATTTTGTACTTTCCATATCATCTAACATTGTCTTCAGTTCTTTATCAAAGTAATATTCTTGTTCCATCTGTTCAAACTGCCAAAATCTCCCTCAAGTGGTTAAGCTCTATCTGCAAGGGACTAAGCTCTGATGCTAATTGTTGAACAGTTTGGATAACTAAAAGGGGGTGAATTAGTTATCCCAGAATAATTTTCTTGACTTTAATTAATCTAGAGAAATCTTAAATCAATCAAATAATAATTAAAATAGATATGAACATGAAAGCACTTAACAACACCATAATTTATGTCGAAACCCAAAATGGGAAAAACCATGGAGAATGCTAATTCTCAATTATAAAACAATACTTAAGGTGATTTTTACAAGGGATCATTGCAAAAATTCTCACTACAAGTAAGGCTCAATGTCAGTGGGCTCACTGCTCAATTAGTACAAAAACATCCAATTAAAAAATAGACAAAACATGAGTTGATGAAGGTGCATCTACTCATGCATGAAGTTATTTATGGTTAAGATCACAATATCTCTTTGCGGTAGATCTGGTCAAGAATCTTCTGCCCACCTTCCTTGCACAACCTCTACAATATAGATTACTTCTTCCTGACACTTGTCTTCCACTTCCTTCTCTATTTCTTGTCACATAATCCTTCACACTCTTTTCTCTATTCACACACACCATAGTTCTTGTTTGATACCAAAAAGACGTTCTACATATATATATACCTAGAAAACAAAATGAGTTGGCCTAGCAAAACATGTCAGCTTGAAGAAAAACCTTGAAATATTCAATAAGGATTGACACACTAGCACAGGACCCAGATGATAGGTCACACATAAAGATCTTCTTATCACATTACTGCAAGACCCATAAATAGATCATACATAAGATAAGTTCATCACATAGAATAATTACCAAAAGATAGCAAACTTTGAATTACATGAGACATATTCTGGAGTCAATAGGAATGCCACAACCAGGACCAAATCTTTATCATCATCAATTTCAATACCAACCAGAGGAATGCAATTATACATACCCGAACTTGTAACATGCTACATGAATGTCCGGATAGCAAGGATACCCGAAATAAGCTTTAGGCACATCAACTAGTATCAAAAGATTAATCTTTATTATTTCGCATTAATTGCCTTCCACAGATTCCCCAAAAAGAAGTACTGTCATATCTAGATCAAGGATAACATGCACACTAGGCAACATCATAGCATGTGATAGGATAGATTATTTTTGTATATCATCTGAAGAACAACCTTCCAAATCCTAAGTTTTGACATCAATGACAACAATGCCAAATCATCAACTTCTCAACAATGTGTATATATGTACATACAAATTTGTACATTTGTGATATGATAGTATAACATGCATTTCTTGTTTCATTGCACATACCCTTGTTCATTTAGATTCAATTGAATTATATGCATTATTTTTGTGTTCTTCAATTACACTCACTCTTACATGTATGAATATGTTGTTTCAATTTGTATCATTCCTTTCTTTATAGTTACATAAAATTTTCATAGTGCTAGTTCAAAATATATATGCATAGTGAACTGGCTATATACATGTATGTATGTACATACATATTTGTATGTCCATACACACACACATATATATATACAATCAATTAACATGATCACCTAAGGGTTGTAAGAGTTAGAATTGGGGATATGATAGTATAACATGCATTGTGTGTTTCATTGTATACATACCCTTATTTGTTTACATATATAACTTGTAACAATAGTATGATGCAAATATTTGTAACCCTATCTAATAGTGTTGTACGATATATATCTGTATATACATATGCATATGTATACTTATGTATACATATGTACACATATGTACATAGGTATATATATATAATCATATATATTGTAGAATAGATATGTTCCCTATAGCCTTCTTCATTTACCCAATATCAACCCCTCTCCCTTACAGCCAACTATGATAATGGCTTACTCCAAATTTTGTTATAAGCATTTTTGAAACATCATTATGAAATTTATTTATAACTTCAAAAAAAAATATGGTACAAATATTTCCAACCGTCTTTGATACAGTATTATGATACATATATGTGCAAAGATAGATAGATATATATGTTTCCTATAGCCTTCTTCATTTATATTCAACTTAATTATATGTATATATATATATATATATGTTTATATATATATATATATAGATATGTATACATATATGTATGTATATGTATATGTATATATATACATATATGTATATATATGCACATGTGTATACATATATATATATGTGTGTATATATAAATTATAGAGATAGATAGATATATTTCATATAGCCTTCTTCATTTACATTCAACTTAATTAGATGTATGGTTTGTCAGTTCTTTTATTACAGTGACTCTAACAATCAGTGACTGTAGCATGTAAGAATATGTTGTTTGTATTCATATCATACTATTGTTTCAAGTTACAAACCTCCAAAACAATCATAGAAAAATTGATCACAATCTAAAAATCCGTTAGAAAATTGCATCGGTTGGAAACCTTCAAAACAATCACAACAAAATTGTTCGTACTTAACATTCCAATCAAGTAAAAAAATTAGAAAAGAGAATTTTGAAGAAGGAAAGCTATCATATGTTGTGTTGTTTGTGCCCTCTAAATGAGAAAGACTCTAAATTTGAACTAGTTGGCTAATACTTGGGGTAGATGAGGGTGGACAATATTGGGAGCATTGAATTAACACAAAGTTTGTGAATATCCTATGACAATCAGGAAATGGGTAATTTAAAGGGTTGTTGATACTCCTCTCACTTGATGCCTCTTTTCTATCCTTCTCCAATTCTCTTTCTTTGTCTACATCTTCTCTTGCAATCCATTGGTGCTCCCTTTCTTGCTCCTTCTCCTTCATTTGTAGTTCTCTTTCAACCTTAGCTACTTTTCATTATTTTTCTCTTTCCATTCTCAATTGTTCCTTCAACTCCTTTGTTGCAATTCTTTCAATTTTGCACTATTCAGTTTGTTCTCTCCTCCTATCTTTCACTAGTTTAATTTCCTTCTTCCCCTCCTCTTTCTCATTTAACAACTTCATGTAGTCATCAATGATGAGGAGGTGGGATACTCTTGGAAGTTCAATCCCATAGTCAACTACCTGATTGGACTCGTCTTTCACTACATGAATAGGTAGCTTCAAAAATTTGGAGAGGTTTGAAGTTGTTTGGCCTCTCAATGGCTCCATTGAGTCTTCATAATTTGTAACCTCCACTTGACTAGTTGTTTCATCCACTTCATTGCTAGAATTTCTCAGCTTACTTTCTCCACAATCAACATAAAAATCACTAAGGTATTTGGGCCCATGTTGTCTAGTGTAGAAGGAATTATCAAAAAAATTCCTAAGTCCATTTTCAAATCAATTCCAAGATTTGCATCCCCCTCTAACAATTGTGATTGATCCTTTGGTGCACTCATTACAGAGAGAGAGATTTTTGCAATAGCATTTTGGTCTCCCAAAATTGTTGTTGGTGGTGGACTGTGTTGGTCACCCAAACCTAGTTTTCCACTTGGCGATTAGTGGTATGAGAAACTAAATGTTTGTAGTGGTCATTGCTAGTTTGCACATTCAAATATTTGAAGGGGACAATGTTGGTTTGCCAATTCTACTATTCCAATTGTACATTCAACCTCATTTTGTGGCAAACCATTGGTGGATAAGCTCATAATGTTTTTTTGTAGTAGATCCTTCCTTGGGGGTGACAAATTGGAATGAATCACTAGGCCTCATGTTTTCCACCAATGCATCTAGATTTAGAGACCAAATACTTATTCTTTTAAACTCAACTTTTATATTCTCAAGTGTCAATTCCTTCTCAAAATAAAGACTATCAAGTGTTCCCAATTTTATCCTTCTAATCTCCAAATTTTGATATTTTGTAGTCCATGTTGCTCTTTCCCTTTCGAAATGTGATTTAATAGAGGAAAACACACTCACATCAAGTGGCTAAAACATGTGTGATGTGTGAAATGGTAGGGTGGAACCATTGAAAATGTGGTAGGAGTGCTATCATATGGCTTAGGACATAGAGCACACCCACTACCAACTATTCCACTCAAGGATAACCCTAGAGATCTCAATCCAAAGGAGAAAGAGATATTGCAATAGGACTATCCTAGGGGTTGATTAATGACTAATGAGGGGTTCACCCCTAAGTCAATACTTCCACTCAAGGATAACCCTAGAGATCTCAATCCAAAGGAGAAAGACATATTGCAATAGGACTATCCTAGGGGTTGATTAATGACTAATGAGGGGTTCACCCCTAAGTCAATACATGGAAAAGACAATGAAATGCAATATGAAATGCAAAACCCTAATATGATGCAAATTTGAATTAAATGACCTAGAAATGCATATAAAATAGAATTAAAAATTGTAAGATGAAATGTGTGCACCTAAATACTTGCAGATGACTGGAAGGAGTCCTTAAATACTGGAAATTATAATTTTTTAATCTAGAGGAACTTATTCACCATTCTAAGTGAATCAATCCTAGTTCTAGATTTTTGCATAGGAACATGTTTTGGACAAAAGGGTATTTGAATCTACAAAAATTTCTGAAAAAACACTTAATGGAAAATGAGTCTAGTTTGGATTTTTTGGAACTTCAAGTTCTAAATCTGGTCTTTAATGTCTTCTCATCCTATTTCTCTTGATTTTTGGATCTGAAACTGTTAATTTTGGGCTTGTAAGTGACTTTTTGGCAAAGATTCTCACCTTGCAAATGAGGAGACAATTCCAACAACTTTCTCCAGGCTTGTAACCTAGTCTTTAATGGTTTTTCAAGCTCCGAGACACCGAGATGTGTAATCACACATGTAAAGAGGAGAAAAACTTGTTGATTTTTAGTGAATGGGGGTTTGCTTTGGTCAAACCCCTTTTTGGTAATTAAACCAAATGATGAAATAATGAAATGAAGGCATGAAACATGAAACAAAGAACATGAATCATGGGTAATAATACCTTGAATTATTCCTTATAAATTATATCTCAACATGAAATGGCCATGAAGGATGTAGATCTTGATCTTTACAATAGGAGTAGAACAATGCTTGATCTTTGATCTTCAATGCTACATCACAAAACTAGCTCGATAACATGTTTGATGCTTGATATGCTTGACATGATGATGGATCTTGAATTGCTACAATAATTGTTGAAGAATTATGCCCTTGAATGTCTTTGAATGCTCTTGTAAACACTTGAATGCTTTCGTGAACTCAAACTTGCTATATTAATTCTCTCACAAAAGTCTTAGGTGAAAATGAGTGAATGAACCTTGTATTTATACTTAATTATGGTAAATTTCTCCAAATTACAAAACTACAAGTCAACATCAGATCTAGGAGGACAAAATCTCACCAAACTTTTAAATTAAATTTAATTTTGAGCTAAACGAGACTCATTCACCCAAGGTGGAAAATGAGTCGCATTTGGCATAATGTATGGGACCAAAATTCAAAATTTCTTAGAAAGGTCTACAATTAGGTTTAGGACCCAAAAATCTTGGTGGGACGCATTCACCCAAGGTGGCAAATGAGTCCCAAATCATTAAATCTGGACCACAAAAGCCAAAAACAATTGAATTACGATTGGGTGATGATTAATGTTGGGATTATCCTCAAAATTATACATTAATTAAGGCTTGTGGATGCATTTTGTTGTGTAGGAAAATGCATACCCTTACATTTTCACACTTTTTTTGGTTTGCCTTGCTTTATTTATGTCTTAATTGGTCATATTTTACATTCGCAAGCCTTATAAACTATATATTTTTCTAGAAAACCCAGACAAACATTAATGGATGAATGATAATTTAATGATTCTCGCTGAGTTTCCTTGATTTTTGGGTCGGGACTAAGATGTCACCTAGGGCATCTTTGTCCCCCTAATGTCTTGGTACCCCCTTTTCAACGGAACCTTAAATGGGCCCCTTTTTGGAGTCTATGCCCCAAGTTTTTAGGACTTGGGACTAAGACACAACCTAGGGTATGGGTGATCCCACAATGCTAGTTTACAATTTTTGGGAGATTTTAATTTTCGCTAAAATAACATTTTTTTAGAAAATATAATGATTTAAGCCTTAAAAAGTTCCATTTGAAGGATTCCAACTGAAGAGGTTTCGATCAAACCACCTTAGATCAAACCCCCTTGGATAGAACCCCGCTAGTTTCAAACCATACCTATAATAGAGTCTCCTTTACACCTATCAAAATGTTGATAAAAAACTACTTTTGATTTACCTTTTGGGGGATAAAATTAATTCATTTAAAAAATTATTTTTGTAAGTATATAGTCCTTATTATAAGCTTCCCAAAAAGTATATTTTTAAATAAATTTAATTTAATTATTATATTTATTTTTTATTTCTTGTGAATGTAGGTTTTTCATCGAAAATAAAGCTCTTTGTTCTACACATGTGGAAAAATAGCAGATTATCAAAAAAAAAAAATTGAAAAATATCAGTGCACTAGATATTGAAATCCTAGATCCAACAAAAAAAGAAATATTGAATTTCGCTACATACAAAAAAAAGAAAAATTGAATTTCGCTACATACAAAAAAGGTTATGTTGTATACAGTCAGCCTATGTTTGAATTGTAATTGGTTTGAATTTAAAACTTGATTAAGGAAAATATATTCAATAAAACACTATGAAACTAAATGAAAGTGATAGATATCATAGTTAGAAATCTAAATTCTGAAAAAAATAGAATTTTATCCTTCATGGAAAAAAAGTTATGTTATATATGGTGAGCATCACTCCTTAAAAATGGTGTTTACTGAAAAAAATTAGTTTTTGAAGGAGATGGAAAAAGAAATGAAATCTGATTCTAATTTTTTTGAAAAAAATATATTTAGAATCTATAGACAAAATTTCACAAATCACTACTTTCTATCATCTCCAAATTCCTCACGGTTTAGCCACTATAGGTGCCCGAAAGTGAAGATTTAATTAGAAAAAATCAGTTTAGTGTCCAGTTTGGCCAAAAATTGTAAACCAGTATTATGGGATCACCTATTTCTTAGTCCCCCTTAATATTTTTTCAAGATTTAATTTCAAATTTTGGTGGGATTTGGCCTCCTTTAATGGGTGATCCCACAATAGTGGTTTACACTCTCTAGGAGATCTTGATTTTCACTAAAATCACATATTTTTAGAAAATATAATGATTTAAGCCTTGAAAAGTTCTATTTAAAGGATTCCAATTTAAGAGGGTTTGATCAAACCAGCTTAGATCAAACCCCCTTGGATAGAATCCCGCTAGTTTTAAACCATACCTATAACAGAGTCTCCTTTACACCTCTCAAAATCTTGATAATAAACCACTTTTGATTTACCTTTTGGGAGATTAAACGAATTCTTTTAAAAGTTATTTTTTGTATGTAGTCCTTTTTTTTAAAGAAAAGTGGACAAGCCACAGTAATATATTATATATAAATTAATTACATAGGTTCTAGTTCAAAGGGCATACGAGAAGGAAAGAACTAGGAAGAAAACCTCTGGTTATATCCCATTCGATACATACGAATAATTCAAAAAAGAAAAAATACAAAATTATCCCATATACAAGATGAAGGTACAAAGATCCAAAATTTGGTTACAGTGTCGCCACCTTAGAACTACTAAGGATTCAAATAGAACTGAAGCCTGAGACGAATTTATCATAATTGGAGCAAAATTCTACCAAAGAAACAAAACATAGCTTAAACTTCCACCTTTCTTTCTATTCCTCCATGCGTTCTGCACAGGTTGATGACTTGTCGTGCACCACATCATCGTCAAAATTTAGCTCAGGCAACTATGGAAGGACTAATTAATTTGCAAGTGAATCAAGCCCCACACAAGGGACTTCATCATCGACATGAGCCACTGGATCCTTACCAGCCAAGGACCTTTGATGCAAGGAGGTGGCACATTGCACATTTACCTCATCTTGTTCTATTCTACACACAAAGGTAACAGACTCCACTTTCACTTGATAATTCCCTGCTAAGGACTGGCAAAAAGGTAGTTTTGGAACAAAATCCCATAGGAAAGAAATAGCATAAAAATTGTCCTTAATTTTGGCTATTAGGGATCTAGATAACCTATTTTCATTTTTGTTTATGGCTAATAATAGGACATAGTCATTACCAATTTGAAGCCCCAGCCGAATAGCCTCCAAAATTTCTTTGTATCCTGCTTTATCTTTGATATAATCACGTGGGAATAAGCCTCCAACATAACCCTCCCCAGAGTATAGATTATATTTTTGAACCAAAAGCAACAAATCATTCTTTTCACAGAACTGAGGATTTACAAATTTAGAGACAATTTTCTATAAATCTCTCAACGACTGAAGCAAATCCATAATATTTGAAAGAAAAATAGAGAGAACCTGAGAAGGAAACAAAGCCATCTGAGATCTCGGGCGAATTATTTCCTTACCCATAACTGAATGAACAACATCTTCCTCACACATACTCCTCATTTTGAAGATATGATTTAGGTCTTCCTGAGAGATGTTGTCTTCAAGCGGCCTTTTCCAGGCATGGATGGGGTAATTTATACAGAGATTCCAGGGGTGAAGCGCCATGTTCACACAAAATTTTCACGTTCCACTGACGAATACGTGACATTGAAATTAGTATAAATATCTAGAGAATATTCTTGAAGGAATTTACTCAAGAGAGGAGAAAATGCCAAATTTAAAGCCAAACAAAAGCCAACACCCACAAATTGGTAATTAATGAAGGCAGTTGTTTCATATAGCTTAATATTAATGAGCTTAAGTTTTCAAAATGATCATTCATATGAAGGGAGATGCACGACCTTCAAAAATTAAAATAGAGTACCACCACTCAAGAATATCGACACACAAGAAATACCATCAAGTACAACGCCAACCTTTGGTAAGAAATGTCCAATGAAAAATAGGAGGCCAACAACCAGTGAAAAAATGGAAAGCGAAGAAAAAAGTATCTAGGCCTCCATAAATTGCTAGATAAATAGCAAGATTTAAGTGATGTAGCTTATCCCATCAGATCCTTGGAAAACGCTCACAGAATATTGGAGTACATGATGATATCCCAAAGGTACCGAAACCAACTGTAATTGGTAGGAAAGGTAAATGCCAAATAAGAACTCAAGTAGGATGAGAGCTGACATGAGATCATTGTAAGATTCCATTTTTAGCGTTGGGATAGCAAGAGGATATCAAGATCCTACCAAATTTGAAACTTTCGTTAGCCAAAGTAACTTTTCTAACTACTCAATGGCATACTTACTTGAAATGACAAGCATCATTTTCAATCCAGTGAACTAAATTTGGATAGTTGTCTATCACAGATAAATCAAAAGATATACTTATTTCCTGCCTTACACTGCCCATGGAAGCTAGAGAATCTGCCAGATTATTTTCTTCTCTGAAAGTGTGAGAGATTATATAATTTTTGAAGTGCTGAAGGATATCCCAAGCCTTTTGAAGGATGTACTTGATAAACCGATTGTGAATGTTTTTTGATTTAATCACATTATGTATCAGTAAAGAATCACCTTCAATATGAATACTTTCAAATCCCAATTCTAAAGCCATTTCCAAACCTAATAGTAGCGCTTTGGCTTCAGCTAAATTGTTAGAACCTTTATTAAGATATTTGGATCTCAGAGCTAAAATTTTACCTTGGAAGTCACGGAAGCATATCCCCACCCTCGATTCACCCGGGTTGCCCTTCGATGCACCATCGAAATTTAGTTTTATGAATTCTTTTTGGGGAGCTGACCATTTTACCTCATTTCTATCAATTTTTCCCGGCTTTGTTTGCAACAAGCTACCTAGGAAAGGAAACTTTATCTGCTTCCAATTCTGTAATATGGAATTGTCCCAGTTGGTAAAGGAAGAGCTACTCCCTTTACATTCTCTAGTGTTGGAATTGACTATTTCAGAAATTGCATTCTCAATTTTTATATTGACAACATTTATAGATTGAGATTTTCCTAAAAATCCTTAAATTTCATTCCCACCATAAATTCCAAATAAAAATAGCTGGCACCACTCTCCAAAAGCAGGCAAAAAAGGAGTATTTATAGAGTAAAGGCCAAGACTAAAAAAGATCCCATAGTGAGTTTGGAAGAGGCATGCAGAAATTGAGCTTACTGAGAATGAAACCCCAACATTGTTGTGCAAAATTGCAGTTGACAAAAAGATGATCTACATGCTTAGGAACCTCAGAACATAAAGGACACATAAAAGGGTCTGCGATTCTTAGCTTGACTAGGTGGTCAATGGTTAAAATTAGATTCTTCAAAGCTAACCATGTGAAGCTTCCTGCCTTGGGGAGGATATTATTATCCCAACAGAAAGAAAAGGCCCTTTTGGGGGATAAGATGCCTTGAATCTTTATTTAATGCCTTATAGCCTTGGCTTACCATATAATTACCCTCTTTAGAAGGACCCACAATAGCTTATCTAGTTTTGAAGAGAGATATAATAACCTTGCTTCCAAAATATTCTGAAGAGAGTTGCACTAAATGATTGATAGAGAAGGATGGAATTTCTTTTCCATGTAACCTTACCTGTGATGGGGTCTGCCAAGCTCACATAATTTAAAAGATTATCACCCCAAAATTCAAGATTATGCAATGAGTCCATTATTGGGAAAAGATCTGGAATATTCTATAGGGGAATATTCCCATTCCAAGAATTCGTCCAAAAGTTCACACTCTGACCATTTTTAACCTCCCAAGTAATGTATGAACAAATCAACTTTCTGCAAGAGATCAAGAAATTCCAAATGGCCAACCACATTGGAGGATCTGCATCCGTAAATATTCTTGAGGGGTTGATACTGTCAAGACACTTACCTTGCATTATTTGGCACCACTTGGCTTGCGGGTTCACATACATTTTCCAAGCTAGTTTTGCACCAAATTCCTTATTACAATTTGAGAGGTTCATAATACTAGCTCCTGCATGTGCTTTCCCATGAGCCATGGCTTCAAGTGACTTTAAATGAACCTTTTTACTGCCATCCATGTTTCCTTTCAATATAAAAGATCTGATCAAACCTTCAATTTCATAAATGACTACTTTTGGGGCTTTTAGGACTGCCAAAAAATAGTTTGGAATTGAGGAAAGTACAACCTTGACTAAGAAGATTCGACCGACTAAGGAAAGCCATCTAGCTTTCCAAACTACTATCCTGGATTTTATTTGCTCAATTACTTTTTCCCAATATGCTGCTTTATTTGGTCTCACAAAATGTAGTCTTTATTATAAGCTTCCCAAAAAGTTAAATTTTAAATAAATTTAATTTGATTATTATATTTATTTTTTATTTTTTTTGAATGTAGATTTTACTTTGAAAATCAAGATCTCTATTCTTCACATGTGAAAAAATAGCAAATTATGAAAAAAAAAATGAAAAATATCTATCCAGTAGATATTGATGTCCTTGATCCAACAAAAAAAATAAAATTGAATTTCAATACATACGAAAAAAGTTATGTTTTAGCCATTAAATCATGTCAGGTGATCCCACAATACCAGTTTACAAATTTTGGCCAAATTGGACACTAAGCTAATTTTTTCTAACTAAATCTTCACTTTCGGGCACCTATAGTGGCTAAACCATGAGGAATTTGAAGATGATGAAAACTAGTGAATTGTGACATTTTGTTTGTAGATTCTAGATAGTTTTTTTTTTTCAATTTTTTTGGAATCAAATTTCACTTCTTTTTCCATATCCTTTGAAAACTATTTTTTCCCAGTAAACACCATTTTTAAGGAGTGATGCTCATCGTATACAATATAACTTTTTTTCCATGAAGGATGAAATTCTATTTTTTTTAATTTTAGATTTGTAACTATGTTATCTAGCGCTTTCATTTGGTTTCATAGTGTTTTATTGAATATTTTTTCCTTAATCAAGTTTCAAAGTCAAACCAATTACAATTCAGACATAGGAAAACTATATACAACATAACTTTTTTTGTATGTATTGAAATTCTTTTTTCTTTCTTTGTTGAATCAAGGACTTCAATATCTAGTGCATTGATATTTTTCAAAAAAAAAGTTATAATCTGCTATTTTTCCACATGTGTAGAACAAAGAGCTTAATTTTTGATGAAAAACCTGCATTCACAAGAAATAAAAAATAAATATAATAATTAAATTAAATTTATTTGAAATTATATTTTTTGGGAAGCTTATAATAAGGACTACATACTTACAAACAATAAATTTTAAATGAATTCATTTGATCCCCCAAAAGCTAAATTAAAAGTGGTTTTTAATCAACATTTTGATAGGTGTAAAGGAGACTCCATTATAGGTATGGTTTAAAACTAGCATAGTTCTATCCAAGGGGGTTTTCTCTAAGGTGGTTCGATCAAACCCTGTTCAATTGGAATCCTTTAAATGAAAATTTTCAATGCTTAAATCATTATATTTTCTAAAAATGTGTGATTTCAGCAAAAATCAGGATCTCCCATAAATTGTAAACCAGTATTGTGGGATCACCCTATCTAAATTATAACTCGCTTGACTTTGAAACTTAATTAAGAAAAAAATATTCAATGAAATGCTATGAAACCAATTCCATGCACTAGATATCATAGTTACAAATCTAAATTAGAAAGAAACAGAATTTTATCCAGGTTCATATGATTTTTTTTTATGTGTTAGCCAGTAACGCCATTCTTTCAAAATGGTGTTTACTATTAAAAACTAGTATTCAAAAGAGATGGAAAAAGAAGTGAAATCTAATTCCAAATTTTTTGAGAAAAAATATTTGTAGAATCTATAGACAAAATGTTGCAAATCACTAATTTGCATCATCTTCAAATTCCTCATGGTTTAGCCACTATAGGTGTCTAAAAGTGAAGATTTAGTTTTAAAAAAATAGAACTTTCAATGTCTAGTTTGGCCAAAAATTTTAAATCAATACTATGGGATTACCCTAATTAATGAATTTATATATCGGCTTGTTGTGGTTTAATTTTAGGATACTAAGAATGAAAAAGTATAAATACAAGTTTCATTTTGTAAACACATAAAAATGACCTAGGCGTGCAAGCTCTATTTTACCACTTTCGTCCTAGCATAATTATGACATTTTAATTATGTTTGTGGCCCACCTTTGACTATTAATTAAATAATTATTTAATTAATTCATGTCTTTTTATTCTTCATGATTATTAAAATAAATAGATTTTATTTATTTATTTAATGTGTCACTAACTATCTAAAGTCTTCTTGTAATTAAATAAATTTCTCAATTTATTTAATTAATCTTTGCCACTTATGTCTTCCTAATTATTAAATAAATGTATCTTGTTTATTTAATATGTCACTAATTCTTAACTCTTCTTATAATTAAATAGATTTATTTATTTAATTATTGGGCCCATTCTCTAAATAAAATAATTATTTTTAATTATTTAGTTGCCTTATTTGACAATTCCCTCATTTTAAATAAAACAATTTATTTAAAATGGTCTCACATGGTTAACTGCCACTTCTTTTAGTAAATAATCTCAAAATCAATTATTTACTATCACACTAAATCCATATTTTGAATTAATTTTATTTCAAAATGGTAATATTCTTCTATAAATCAAGTAATTGCTACAGTTATTGATTTTCCAAATCTCATATTCTTGTTCAAACTTGATCTTCTTGATTTTACTAATTTTCATTTCATTGTCACATCTATTCTCCATCCTTGATTTAATTTCTTAAATTAAATCTTGTCGACTCATTTGGAAATATTACCCTTACCCTAATTGAGAGTTGTCATTTTGAATCTTGACCATTGATTCTAGGGCATTTCTCAATCTTTAATCTCATCCGTCCATCCAAAATTGCATTTTCTATAAAATGCCAATTTTGTCCTCATTTTGACATCTCTTAATCTTTTAATCTTTTAATCTCTTGCATTCTCTTGAGTTTTAACATAGTCTTGTTTATGTCATTTAGCTACTTAGATCATTGCATGTAGGATTTATTTTCTCTTGCACAAGTACTTAAATTCTTTAGCACTTGCTTAGGGCTAGTCCATAGTATAGAGTTGCTCATCAAAATCTGAGGGCACTTCATTATTTCAGCAAACTAGAAGGTGCAATGGAAGTCAGCCATGGAGGATGAAGGACTGGGTGAGATCATTTCATTTATTCCTTTGTTTATTCATTTTCTTTTCATTGTCTATTGTGGATTGATATAATATGCATTTAATTTTCTAACATCTAATCTTGTAGGAAAAATCCATAGTTACACATTCATTCATTTTCATCCTAAGCATTCAAGTATTCATTCCTAAGTCAAGTTCATGAGATCAAGAGAAATTCATCAAGCATTTGGATCCATCATCAATATTTTGACATCATATTAAGGATATTCTTGCATCATGTGTGTTTTAGAGTTAACATGTGATGTAGGGTTTTGATTCAAGCAAGCAATTCAAGTCCATATCTATCAAGCATTCATTGGATTCAAGATCTACATTCAAGCTAGCCATTTCACACAAGTTTGCAGACTTCATAACAAGGGTTTTGTGAGTTGTAACATTGTATGTTGTTCATTCATCATTTCCCTCCATTTCATTTGATTTCAAGTTTTAATTACCAACAAGGCATTTGACCAAGGCAAACCCCCATTTACTAACAATCAACAAGGTTTTTGTCTCTTGTGTGTTTGTGATTGTAGATTTAGGTTTAAGACTTGAAGATCATTTGAAGTGCAAATTTGCAAAGTTGCATTGCAAAGTTTTCATCTTCAAGGAAACTTACCTGTAGGCCATATTCAAAAGATTAAGAACATGAGATCTAAGAAGAAGGAGTGAATACATTGGACCTCCAGACCACATTAGGAGATTTTAGAAATTTAGAATAGGACTAAGTTGCAACCTAGGGTGTCTTAGTCCCCATAAGTTCTTTTTTAGGATATTATTTTAGATCCAATTCTGGCATTCGAAGACTCTGTATTTTCCCCAAAAAATAGTAGTGGGACTGAGCCAATAGTAAGGGAATCTTAGTCCTCCATAGCACTTTTTGATAGCTTCTTTGTATTTTTGAAATCCTTGTTACATTTCCATGGAACTTCCAGGTACACATACCCTAACTTGTTATTGCATACTTTCATTGTTTGCATCATTCATTTAGCTTGCATTATTAGGTTTTGTTAGTTGAATGTTTATTTATCTTTTCCAAGCTTTAGCTTGATGCTGAACCCTTTAAAGCTTAAAAGAACCCTTCCTAGGTCTTCCTTGTTGAGAATTGACTCACCTTTGAGGTTGATAGTCAATCCAATTAGGATTCCTAGGAAATTATTGAATGACCTAAGGAAAATAAGTGAACACACACCTATTTTCTCCATGGTTCATTTTGGTGAATCCAACCTCTTTGAGAATTCATTTTCTAATTTGGATTCCATTAAAATCCTAGAGCTAGGTTGCATTCATTCTTGCATTGCATCTTGCATTAGTGAAATTGCATCTAGGGTTTCTCATATTTGCATTAGTGAAAGTGCATATAGGTTACATTTTTTCTTTCTTGCATCATCTTATCTCATTGAAAAACTGAAAAGTGCATTGTTCATCATCGTAATTGTATTTAGAAACATTGTTATTACATTCAAAATTGAAAAAATTGCACTCAAAATTGCATTCAATTGCTTGTCACTAGTTCATTTTTCTTGTATTCATTTGCATAGTTTTTTGTTTCCAAATACCAATTCCCTGAATAGGAAACCTGTGAACACTATAGAAAATCTAGAATTTGTTGTTTTTCTGACAAAAACCTCTGCTAGGACTAAAACCCCCTTCCTGGCATCTGAGTCCCTTTTAGGGTTTTTGGCTTAGAATCCTCTTTTTGTTGTTTGTTGTTTTTGCCAGAAACTGGAACCTCAAAATCACACCAGAAGGACCAAGACGCCCTTACCGGTGTCTTAGTCCCTATTGACTTTGACTTTCCAGCTTTCAGGATTTGCAATTTCTTTTCTATTGGATACCTTTAGTTTTCTGTTTTAGTTTGCATAATTGTTGTTATTCCAATCTCTTTCCTTTCAAGTATATTTTTTCAATCTTGCATCATGGATATGTTCTTCAAAGAGTTTTGGATGTTCCTGAAATCTTTGGTAGATGTGTCAATTTGTGCAATTGGTAATGATCCTAATGAAATTGAACACACTCATGATCAATCAACTCCAAATGCATGTCCTCCTTGTGATGTCAAGACAACATTGGAGAAGATGACAATAACATGAATATGTTTCTCAATGATTGAATTAACAACCTTGAAGCTAATGCATCCTTTTATCCATCAACGAAATAACCAAATGCCCCTACAATACCACCTCTTTAGATGTCTGGTTATGTACATCCCAAAACTGAAACAAAAGTTGAACCTAAGTTCCCTAAAATAGGTGCACCTAGTTCCTCTAAGAAAATAAATACTCAACAATCATATGATAACAAGGTAACAAACACTCCAATCAACCTAGAGGAAACATATGGAAAAGGATTCATAATCTTGAGTAAAAAAGGATGCCATACAAAAAGTTAACATCAAATTCACCAAATCCTAGAGCAAATACCAACTAATGAAAACACAAAAGGGTTAGGATATTAAGATCCTCCTCACAACATAAGATTTTCTAAAGAATACCTAAGGCTTCGTAGTGATGGTACTATGATCTTTGATTCTCCCCCTGATATGAATTCCCTTCTCCATAAAGAACAACCAATGATTCATAAAAATGAAAATAATGATAGGATCACCCTAGGTCCTCTCCATCAACCTTCAACTAGATAAGTTGGTGAATCTAGCAATCATAAAAGGCCTTACAAGTTACAAAAACTAAATTTTCCCTATCTTCCATCTGAAAGTGAAAGAAAACTACAATTGCTTTTGATAAAAGAACTAATAAAATTACCACCAATAAAAGATAGAATGGTGCTATATCCTAAAGATGCAAAAGTTCCACTTTGTCAATACCACCGAACTCTCAGACACAGTATTGATGAGTTTCATGCATTCAGATTAGTATTACAAAAATTTCACTTTGATGGCAATGATTGATATGAAGTAATTTCTTAGACTATTCCCCTTTGTCATGTAATAGTTGTAGAACATTCTATTCTCACTATTACATGATAATTCTCATCACCTACCTTGGCTCATTCTTATCTTGCACTCAATGGGGGCAAGAAGTAGATAGCCTTGTCCTAGTAATTCATTTTTCATTGTCGCTTTGGTTCATTGTTTACCTTTCACTAATGTATATTGAGATTGGGATACAAATGACCTATTGGATGGTTGACTCACATGCTCTTTTTTCTTTCCTTTTTGTATTTCTTTTTGTTTGATTGCATGTTTGTAATGTGATCCTCATCACATTATGTTTGATGTTACCTCTCTCTTTGTGCATTCCTCTATTTGTACCTACATTCTTCTATATGTCATAAGCTTTTGTCTTTTCATTGATCTTTTTATTTCATTTGCATTTTTTTCTTGTGTTCACTTTTTGGGATGATGCAAGGTGTCAAGACACCCTATGTCTCTTCCATGTTGACCCAAAAGGTTTTCCTTATCTTTTCTTTTCCTTTCATTTTTGTCTTGTGTTTTCCTTTTGGGGATGACGCAAGGTGTCGAGAAACCCTGTGTCTCTTCCATATTGAACCAAAAGGTCTTTCATTTTTTTTTCGCTCTCTTTGTGTCATTCTTCTAGTTCTATGTGTATTTGTGGAATGATGATAGTTTTTAGCTCTCTAATATCATTTCTCATAACATAGTATTTAGCAATTTCTTTAAAGTGGTGGCATACATTAGCATTATTTTGGCATGATTTTATTTGTGTTTTTTTCCATTTTCCTTGATGTTATTTTCTTACTTCATCCAGCATGATGTGTTTTTCTCTTTGTGGTGACATTGGGAGTAATTTCCTTCAAGAGCGTGATCTATCTTAGCATATTACATTCCTCTTAGTGGTAATGCAACACACTGCATTCCCTAAGTTTTGAATCTTTTATCCTTTTATTGGTCCTCTCTTGGAGGCATTAGGAATGATGTCCCTAAGGTTAGGAACTCACATGTACTAAGCAAAATCCCTTCAATCATCCCTTTTTCACTTTGAATTACATTTTCTTTTTATACCTTATTAATGTCATGAAGGTATAGCTTTGATATTGCCCTCTTGGGGCTTACCTAGTGAACAACTAGCTTCACTAGCCCTTGTGAGGGTGCATTTTTGTACCTTATTAAATTAATGAAGGTATGGCTTTGATATCATCCCCTAGGGCTAACCTAGTGAACAACTAACTTCACTAGCCCTTGTGAGCAAGCATTTTTTTCCTTATCATAGTCATGGGAGTATGACATTGATAGGGACTTCCTGGGGCTCACCTAGTGAACAACTAGCTTCACTAGCCCTCGTGAGCATGAACTTTTGTTTGTATAGTGGACAACATGTTCCACTTTTAAACCTCTTTGGAAACATAGCCTAGAACCAGTCCACAATGTGCTGGATGGCCAGTCAAAGCTTGATCCATTGCATTTTTCTTTTTGTTTTCCTTTTTCCTTTTTCCTATCTTTGATGGTGTATTTTTGTGATCTAGTTATGGCTTCATATATCATCTGCAAGTGTGTTCCTTTGTTCCTATGTTGGCTTTCCATATGATCTTGATCTTGGGGGCTTAGCCACCCTCTTGGTTATTATCATCATATCATACTAGAATTTGTACATTTGAACCCCTCTTGATTGTGTTGTTGGAAAATTTAGTGCGAGTTTCAAGAAATTTCATCCTCTCTCTAAAGTGGGGGCTAAATGTAGTGTAGGAAAATGCATACCCTTGCATTTTAACACTTTTTTAGGCCTGCATTGCTTTATTTATCTTTATTTATGTCTTAATTGGTCCTATTTTGCATTCACAAGCCTTATAAACTATATCTTTTTTTGGAAAATCCTAAAAAAAATCAATGGATAAATGATAATTTAATGATTCTAGCCAAGTGTCCTTGAATTTTGGGTCGATACTAAGACATCACCTAGGGCTTCTTTGTCCCCCTAAAGTCTTGGGACTCCATTTTCAATGGAACTTTAAATGGGCCCCTTTTTGAAGTCTGTGCCCCAATTTTTTAAGACTTGGCACTAAGACATCACCTAGGGCATCTTAGTCCCCCTTATGCTATTTTTAGGATTTAATTTCAAATTCTGGCTAGATGTGGCCTCCTTTAATTAATGAATTCATATGTCATCTTGTTGTGGTGTAATTTCAGGATATTAAGCATGAATAAGTATAAATACAACGTGCATTCCTTTTCTATTCAAGCAAGCGATTCGAGTCCATATCTATCAAGAATTCATTGGATTCGTGATCTAAATTCAAGCTAGTCATTTCACACACGTTTTCATATTTCATAACAAGGGTTTGGTGAGTTGTAACATTGCATGTTGTTTAATCATCATTTCCCTCCATTTCTTTTCATTTCAAGGTTTAATTACCAAGAACGGGTTTGACGAAGGCAAACCCTTATTTACTAACAATCAACAAGTTTATCTTCTCTTTTGTGTTTGTGATTGAAAATTTAGGTTGAATAATTGAAGATAATTTGAAGTAAAATTTGCAAAGTTGAAAATTTGCATCGCAGAGTTGTCATTTTCACGGAAACTCACCTATAGGCCAAATTCAGAAGATTTAGAAATTGAGATCTAAGAAGAATGAACTGAAAACATTAGACCACATTAGAAGATTTCAAAAATTAAAAATTGGACTAAGTGACCACCTAGGGCATCTTAGTCCTCCTAAGGTCATTTTTCATAAATTCTTTTAGATCTAATTCCAACATCAGAAGCCTCTGCATTTGGACAGGAAAATAGTTGTGGGACTAAGGCAACAGTAAGGGAGTCTTAGTCCTCCATAAGAACTTTTTGAAAACTTCTTTGCATCTCCAAAATCCTTTTTACATTTCCATGACTTCCAGGTACACATACCCTAACTTGTTGCATAATTTCATTGTTTTCATCATTCATTTAGCTTTCATTACTAGGTATTGTGAGTTGAATGCTTACTTGTATTTACCAAGATTTAGCTTGGTGGTGAGCCCTTTAAAGCTTAAAAGAACCATTCCTAGGTATTCCTTGTTGATAATTGACTCACCTTTGAGGTTGATAGTCAATCCAATTAGGATTCATAGGGAATTATTGAACGACCTAAGGAAAATAAGTGAACATACACCTATTTTTTTCATAGTTCATAGTTTAAGGCCAATTAAAGCATAATAAAGCCCAATTATTTATGAAAACCCTAGAAAACTGTTAAAGTATGTTACAACACTTTAAATAAGGTAGGATCAAGGTTAAAAAGAGGTTTATTATCTTGAATTAATTAATAAGACCTCATAAAAGTGTGAAAGTGTGTTGCAACACTTCACAAAACTTTAAAAAGGTACCATTTTAAGTTCATTAGCTCACTAGGGCCCACAACCTAATGTGAATGTGTCAAACACATTACAACACTAAATCAAGTCAACATTAAGCTTGGTTTCATGAGGGCCCATACAATCAAGGAAAAGTAAAAGGGATACTTTTTTTATTTCCACATTTAGCCCCCAATTTAGTGAGAGGATGAACTTGCTTCAAACTCACACTAAAGTATACATTCAAAAGGGGTCTAGGTGTACCAATGTGGATGGTCTAGGGTAAAAAATACCAAGGAGGTGATCAAGCCCCCATGATCCAAGATCCTATGTCAAAACAACATAAGAAAAAAGGGACATGCACAAGGTGTATGATATGCAACATCAAGATACATGGTCATGCAATCTCAATAACTAAAAGAAGCAAAAAAAATAAAAATAAAAATAATGAGGCAGATCAAGCTTCAAATGTTTGTCTAACATGATGTGGATAAGATTTAATCTACATGTCCGAAAAAATGTGTGCTCACTCTAAGGCAATGGAACTTCAAGCTATCCATTGGGTGAGTAATCCAAGAAGGTGAGACACGTACAAATGATATGTGCTCACACACATGTGAGTGGCGAAGGGAAATTCATGCTTTCGTGTGACTCCCATATAACTAGACAAAAGCTATACCTCGTAATAAATTTGATAAGGTATTATGAAATAATAATATTCGAGCTTCATGAGAAAAGAAAAACTTTATACGCTTGGAGCTCATGAAAAACTAATGAACTTCAAGCTTCATGAGGAAAGAAAAACTTCTTATGCTTGGAACTCATGAATAAACAAGATGGCTCCATAGGCATGCAAATTTTTTTATACAACGTGGCGATATAACTAATGTCGTAAATAGTGTAAGAAATGTTCAATGGGATTTTTCTTAGTTCCTGCAAGGTCTCTTCTTAGGGAACATTGTGCCTAATGTCTCCAAGAGAGGAAAATTCAAAGAAATATCACACTCTTAGAGGAAATCAAACCCAATGACACCACCAAGAAAAGGACGCATCACAAAAATAAATAAAATCACATAGTGAAATATGAGTGTCAATGTATGCCCCCACTTTAAAGCAGTGGCTAACACAATTAATGTGGGAAATTGCTTTAAAGTAGAAGGAGACATGAAAGCTTATTCAGAAAGCCCTATGCCAAGTCATATGTTTCCAATAAGTTGTGTCATGAATTAGTATGTCACATGCAAATCAACTTAAGTCATGCCATCCACATCCCAAGGACTTAGGTGCTTCAACACAAGGAATATCACCATACTCTTTGAGATATTGAATTTGATTACTCAAAGCCTTACATTCATTAGTAGAATGACCATGAACTCTATGAGATGCACAAAATGAACTCTTCTAGTAGAATTTATTTCATGTTCTTGGAGGGAGGGTTATCAAACGATCTTGGAGGAGTCTTGATAAGAAACTCTCTTGATCAAAAGTAGAGGATGTCTCATTATTTTGAAACAAATATATATCTTGCTTAGTACAAGATGTCATAACTACACAAGACTCTCTAGGTTGTGAGATTTTGTACTCTTCTTTAAAGGAAGGTGTAAAACGTAACAAATTTGAATCATTAGTGTTTTGTGTGATGAAATTGACATTAAGAAAATATTTCTTTGTTTCTTTTGTTTCTTTCAAAGGATAACAATCAAGATCACTAGTGTCTATTATTTAGGATGCACTACTATTAAAGTCTGCTTAGAGGAATATTTTGTAAGAGTGTTGATATTGAGTGAATGCTTGTTTGATGGTTTTGTTTTTATCAAAGGATAATAGCCAATACCATGAGTTGTTTCTTGTGTATTAGGCTCTATAGGGACACACATACCTTGTTATTTAGTGTCACATTCTTTTCCACTATAACCAAGTTGTTTCATCATTTCATAACCTTTTCCATAAAGATTCTTCATCTCTTTTAGATTTGGTGGTTGCTCAGAATTAAGTTAATAAAAGTGTGTTGTGTAATTTGGTTTTCATCTATTCTAAAGTGGTTGAGGTGGATACTTTCGAAGTGTCTTCTGAATTATGTGTTGATATTACTTCTTTCTCTTTTCCCTTTTTAGAGTGTTTATTTATTATCTTGTATTCGCCCATGAATATTGGTTCGAAATTCAACAATCCCAAATCATCTATTGATATTGTTTTGAAAAGTTTATGAAATGTAGCTTTTTTCCTTTTTCCATGGCTTCCACTTGTGTAGTTGGTGTTAATTTTTTCAAAGGATTTTCCTTGTTTTTCTCGACGTTCAAACAACTGTTTGGGTCAGGATCAGTTTCAAGTATGTATTCTTTGTTGTTGTAAACATATTTAATTTTACGATGAAGAGTAGAAGGCACCCCATTCCTTGCATGAATCCATGAAATACCTAAGAGAATATTATATGAAAGATCATGAGGCATAACATGGACCAGTGTCTCTAATGTGTCATTTCCAACAATAATAGGAAAAGTGATCACACCAAGTGATTGTGTTCCTACACTGTCAAATCCTTTAATAGATAAAGATTTAGGTTGAATTTTTCATTTATCCACACCAAGCCTATCCAAAAGGTTCACACTACACACATTAAGGGTAGATCCATTGTTAAAAAGGGTTCTCTTTATCCTCATATTTTTATATCGAGATAATATTATGAAAGCTTCATTTTTTTTTTTCACTTCCAAAGGGGTGAGTTCACTTTGGTAGAAAACAATGTTAGCATTTATTCCTTGAATCAAGGCTGCTATGTCATTTGGTTGCACATTAGAAGGGATAGGAACTTGTTGAAAGGAACTTTGAATCATGAACTATGATAGTGGGGGGGCTTGAATAAGGTCCCACAATGATATCTTATTAGGATTGTTCTTAAGTTGTTCAACAAGATCATACTCCTTTCCACTTTTTGTAGGAAAATGAGGGGGACCAAGCAGGATAGGATTAGGAAATGGAAGGGATGTTGAAGGTGTTTATCTTAGTTGTAGATTTCTTCTAGTATTATATGTATGACCAATGGTATTATGACTCGACTACTACAAAACATGATTCTTAGGTGGGTAAAGGATAAGTTCACGTTTGTTATGAGTTTTTTGTTTGTGTGAAGATGGGTAAAGAATTAGGGGATTCTTAGGATGTCCCATGGGGTATGTAGGAGGTCCATTAATCAAGGGGTCTCTAATAGAAACTTGTGCATTCATAACCTCAATGGTCTTGGTTTGATGTATTTCTAATAAAAGGCAATCTAGAATCACCTTTTCACCATTATCTAACGAAGGAAAAATGTTGTCATTTTCTTCCACTATGATATCTTCCCTAAGAGGAGAGTTTTTAGGATAACTAAAAACTAAATGTTCTTGGCATTCAAGGATTCACTCTTCTATAGTGACTTCATTACAATTAGGGGAGTGATCAATGGTTGGATTTTATTGCTTGTCAACGATGGTGTTTCCTTGTTCACTAATGTTTTCTCTAGGGGAAGAGAGTAAAGCAAGATTCCCATGACTTTTATTGATTGTGATTTCTAACATCAAAGTATCTTCTTCAAAACTATGAGAGATACTAGGAGAAGAAAAAGTGTGATTTTAAAGATAATTTATGTGTTTTTGATAAAGTAAGCAGCATTTATAGGGTGTTGTACCATTTACACAATGAGCCTCATGGGCTAAAAAATATTAAGTCCAAGTATTACCAAAAAATCTTAGCCAAAAAGAATAGAAACAACAAAAAAACAATAAATCGACCATAGACTAACAACAAAAACACCAAAACATAGACCAAGGTAGCAGCTAACTAGCATTATCCCAGTTTTTAGATAGGAGTTCCATGACATCGTCCATGACCCACTCTTGATTTTCCTCAGCATTTTTACCCTCCAACTCATTTTTAATCACCATGGACAGAGTGCTAGTGACAAAATGAACCAACTTCACAGTGAAGTGGGTTAGACCTCTAAATCTTTTTTCCATCTTGTCCATCTTCTCTTTTAGTGCACGAAGGTCCTCTCCCTCATCAATGACCTTCGGGTCCTCACCAAGCTCAGCTTCTAGTGAGTGCAAAGATTGAGAGGCCGAGTTCTCTTTTAGCACATTGCTACTACCAAGGATGGTATGGGGACCTTCCACATTTTCCTCCTCTTCCTCCTCAATCATCTCCTCCTCCTTATACTCTTTGTTGTTTATTTGCTCCTCCTCTAAGTACACAACAATCTGCCCTTTTTTGTTATTTTTTCCAATCTCTTAGACCTATGAATAGTGGTCTCCCCACCTTTCATAATCGTTCCCTCCATAACCGTATCACCTTTGGAATCCTTCCCCACAAAACTTTTTCCCTTTCCCTCTTTTTTCATAGACTCTATTGGGTCTCAAAAATGCAAGTTTGAACCACGAGAAGTTGCCAAGCTCTCACAATGCTTTTGGTCAACGTACAAGGCCAATTGATGCAATTGAACCTTCTTCTCTTTAGGTTCTGCTAGACCAAGGTGGGTGAACCTATGTGAATGATACAGATTGAAATATATTTCCTGGTTGAGCAATCTATCCATAATGGAAAATGGAAGTGAATAGATGAAAACCACTACAACTAATCCTACTCCTACTGCACAAAAGAAATGATTTTGAATAAGTTTTTTGTTTATGAATTTTATCTCTAGGTTGAGGCAGATCAGTGCCTTCTGTCCACATGGGCAATGGAGTCAAAAATTAAGAATTACATGTGTTTTCCCTCTCTATCTTAATTCTAGTTGTTAGGCACTTTGAAAATGGAATTATAATGACTAGCATAAAACTTCATTTATTTATGCTTTGCACAAATAGTACTAGAATGTTTTCTTATCAAATTCTACTTCAACAATCCAAAAGAAATCCTAAAACACTGTGACTTACTTGAAGGATTTTAATTCTGACTTATAGACAACAGCAAATAAAAATCACACAAAATGAGAAAATGCACTTTGATAAATCATACATGTGTTTGATATATTGACTTAAATGATCAAAGGACTTCAAGTTGGAGACAATTAGATAAGAAATATAAATGATTACAACACAACAAATGAACACAGTAAAGGTTTCATCGATTCAAAAATAATTGATCCATTGCTCTGCTTCAAAAAAGGTCTGTCCTTTTTTACATTCCCTGGTCCATTTTGTGGAAAAAATCTAACTCCTACCTCACTACTATTCAGATTTTCTCAAATATTTATACATTACAATCCCAAGGGTCACGACCCTTCACATTCCTGTTACAGCCATTTGCATTCGTTAGTAGAAATTAAAATATTTAATTAGATTGCCTTATCGAAAAATTAAATATTTTTACATAGTTCTCCTTCTAATATTTCACTTTATATTTTACCTTTATTTTTTACTTTATGCCATACCGCTTCTTACATTTCATTTAAAATATTGCTGCGAAGTCTTCTTTATGTTTACCGCTTTACCTCGATAATGTTGTCTTCACGAGGTGCCGTGATATTGACTTTTCCATGCTTTCTTTTCCCCCATCGCATTACCACGGTTTGCTTTTACACTGCTGGTGGTTGCACGGTATTAACTGTCATAGTCCATCATTCTTCCACCGCTCTACCGCAGCTTTCACTTTTGTTATCAGCGGTAAGGTGGTGTCTAGCATTAACTGCTCCATCACTATTTACCGCAGTCACTGCGATCACCTTGATGACGGCCCGCGGTACTATAGTCTGACTGTTACGGTCTACCTTTTTGCTCACCACTCAACTATTGGCTTCATTTTAACTGGTCGTGGTGTAGCGGTAACTATTCACTAACTGCCACCTCGCTACCTCACTACTGCCTCTACTGCTTATCAACCATTCACTATAGTCATTGTGGTCTCCAACCCCACTGGCCGCGGTACCACGGTAGCCACTTTCTAACTACTACGTTCACTATCTTCTCTGTTTACCATGCTCTTCATGATGATGGCCATCGGTATTAGCACTAAGTGCCACCCTCGCCACTCATCAGTTATTTCACTACCCACCATGACACCACGATCAATGAATTGACTGCATGTGGTGGCACGATAAAAATTTCCTGCCTGCACCTTAGCCGTCACCGCCATACCGCAAGCCCATTGCCAGAGGCCGCAGTAAGGTGGTATGATGTAAAAGGTGAATATTTATAGGAATGGGGAAATGCATAAAGTATATTAGGGCTTTGGAAGGGGAAATAAATTAATTATTTCATGAAAAGATAGGAAAATATTAGATTAAAATGGAAAAACCTTAGGGTTTTTGATGGACATTTTTTGGTTCTAAAAGTGGCTCCTATTGGGGATAAGTGATTTTGCAAATCACTGCAAGAATCTAGAATATATTTGGGAGAGCAGACCAAGCTAAGCCATGAAAAATGAAGGTAATGGTAGATGGAGGGAATGAAAAAGTGAAGGATATGTAAATGGGGCAAATGGAGAATGGAAAATGACCCTAAGCTATTGTACATGGAAAGAAAGCAATGCTTTCAATAAGGGAATTCCTGAGATTGTCCATGTACTAGCAAACTGAGACCCTTCAAAAACTACTATGCATGGAAAATAATATTTAAAGAGGCATTGCTAAGAATTGTCCATTCAGTAGCAATCCTTAATCCTCTATACCTGCTATGGTTCAAAAAATCAAACCACAAGGGATGGCCCCGGGCCACCTAGAAGAAAAAACTGGCACTTTCCTCTATCATAGACTTTGTTCTGATTAAAGCTCATCAAGTTTCTTTTGAAGCTACCCATTCCACCTGCCCTACAACATGTACTACCATTGAAAACCTTGAGGAAATCATTGTATTCAACTTGATTCATATTCATTTCATCACTCTGTATTTCATCATTCTTATTATCATATGAACAATATTTATCACCCTCAGCATAAAAAGTGTATCCACATTCAACAAAACATTCATAGGTATGCTTACTGTCATATGTTGCTAAATGATCAAGCAGCTATACTGGGACCTAAAAATCTGAATGCTTTTCTTGGAAATCAAAAAATTCTATCTCATCAGAATCTTTTGAAATTATCAAATCAGAACTAATTTCCATTTCTTTTATATTACGAGTTGGCATTGACACATATTTCTGATCCATACAACCATCCTTACAGATACTTGAATCAACAAATGCTGGAAATTTATCATTAATGATATGCAAACCAATATCCTTCTCTTGCAGGAAAAAATTACTCAAATCACATACCTCTTCTTGGACACAAATGGATTCATGGTCAGCTTCAATGATTTCTTCATCAATCTGAGAGATGCACATGGAGTCAGATGAATTATTACACAGTATTTTCACTATCAAAGCATATATAGGCTGGAAAAAAAACTCTAGAATCATCTTTATGTGCATACTTCTGGTATTCCAGAGTCAGTATATTTGAAACTTTCTCACTGCTGAGTGAACAGGTCTCTGCTTCCATATCTTCTACCATGTCTCCAACCTCTTGATCTTCATAAGAACTGCAAAAATCACTCTATTGAAGATCAACATCCGTAACTTCATCCTCGCAATTTGAGTATTCAATGGATCCCTCATAACATATATTATCACAATCTATTATGCAGGAGATATCTTCTATATCTTCATCCTCCTCATGCATGTTGTTATAGGAATTAGTTTGAATTTCCCATGTCTCATCTTCTAGCTGTATTGCTTGATTGGTTTCTCCATACTCATCAGTGATTTCACCATTTTTATGCCTTTTCTTATCTATGATACAAATTAACTTATTCATCTAGTCTAGAGTAATTGGCTTCGATGACTCGGGCCAATGAATGGAGATAGGCTCATATACCCTCATGAACTACTTAATGAAGTGTAATTCAAACTTATTAGGCAAGGAACTAATAGGTATTCGCATATAGCCTGCTGCCATTCTATTGAACAAAGCACGTCCCAATTCTCCTTCATGTCTCCTTATATCAAAAAATGTACCTAAGGGGGATATGCAATTTTTTGATCTCATGATGTGACTTTGACCCCTTTGCTGAGTGCGTGAATACTCATCTTCTCCTTCCTCAAATTGTTGATTCTGATGTGCATCTTGATGTAAGTTCTTATTGACACTTCTAAGAGAGGTGACATTGTGTTGCACATTTTGATATGGTGTTTGGCACTGATATGTACAATGCTTAGGATAGGGACTATGTTGATTATCCTGATAGCTTACCAATCTTTGTCCAAGAGGGACAGAATAAAAATTCATTTGATGTGGTAACTGAGATGCATAAATGTTCTATTGTGAATAGAGCATATTACCTTTATTACCAAAGTTATTAGTTACATCATGTGGTATTTGTTGTGTCCAAGATCTCTTGGCATTTGTTTCTTCATTATCACTATATGATGGCCTATTTGGTGATGTATTTGGAACACATTCGGCTCTCAATTGTAGCAGTCATTGTTTAACTTGTAGGGTTTTTTGTTTTTAGTGTAACCTTTGTTGTTCCAATTCTTCCAACTCTCTTATTGACTGTTGTCTTCTCTCTTCTTCTGACATCTTGAAAAAATGTGACTATTCCACAATATCCATGCATTATTTATCAAATCTAAAATAGAGTCGCCACCTACTTTTCCCAAAAGTAGGAAAATGAAAAATATTATGATATTGTTTTGGTTTTCCCCCAACGGAATCTCCAAAAAAAATGAAAAACTTTGCTGACTCTATACATGGAAAGGCTGAAAAATCTTCCCGAGTAATTCCCTAGCAGAGTCACCAAACTGTTGGGTCTTAAAAACATAGATTTGAACCACGAGAGGTTGCCAAGCTCTCACAACACTTTTGCTCAATGTACAAGGCCAATTGATGCAATTGAACCTTCTTCTCTTTAGGTTTTGCTAGACCAAGGCGGGTGAACCTATGTGAATGATATAGATTGAAATATATTTCCTGGTTGAGCAATCTATCTACAAAGGAAAATGGAAGTGAATAGATGAAAACCACTACAACTAATCCTACTCCTATTGCACAAAAGAAAGGATTTTGAATAAGTTGTTTGTTTATGAATTTTATCTCTGAGTTGAGGTAGATCAGTGCCTTCTGTCCACATGTGCAATGGAGTCAAAAATTAAGAATTATATGTGTTTTCCCTCTTTGTCTTAATTCTAGTTGCTAGGCACTTTGAAAATGAAATTCTAATGATTGGCATACAACTTCATTTATTTATGCTTTGCACAAATAGTGCTGGAATGTTTTCTTATCAAATTCTACTTCAACAATCCAAAAGAAATCCTAAAACACTGCGACTTACTTGAAAGATTTTAATTTTGACTTATAGACACCAGCAAATAAAAATCACACAAAGTGGAAAAATGCACTTTGATAAATCATACATGTGTTTGATATATTGAATTAAATGATCAAAGGACTTCAAGTTGGAGACAATTAGATAAGAAATATAAATGATTATAACACAACAACTGAACATAGTAAAGGTTTCACTGATTCAAAAATAATTCATCCATTTCTCTGCTTCAAAAAAGGTATGTCCCTTTTTACGTTCCCTAGTCCATTTTCTGGAAAAAATCTAACTCCTACTTCACTACTATTCAGATTTTCTCAAATATTTATACATTACAATCCCAAGGGTCATAACCCTTCACATTCCTGTTGCAGCCATTTGCATTTGTTAGCAGAAATTAAAATATTTAATTGGATTGCCTTATCGGCAAATTAAATATTTTTACATAGTTCACCTTTTAATATTTCACTTTATATTTTTCCTTTACTTTTTACTTTATGCCATACTGCTCCTTACATTTCATTTAAAATATTGCTGTGAAGTCTTCTTTATGTTTACCACTTTACCTGGGTCAATGTTATGTCTTCACGAGGTGTCAGGATATTGACTTTTCCATGCTTTCTTTCCCCCCACTGCATTACCGCGGTTTTCCTTTACACTGTTGGTGGTTGTGCGGTATTAACTGTCATAGTCCATCATTCTTCCACTGCTCTACTACATCTTTCACTTTTTCTATCGGCGGTATGGTGGTGTCTAGCACTAATTGCTCTGTCACTGTTTACCACAGTCACCGCGATCACCTTGATGATGGCCAGCGGTACTACGGCCTGACTGTCACAGTTTACCTTTTTTCTCACTGCTCCACCATTGGCTTCATTCTAACTGGTCGTGGTGTAGCGGTAACCATTCACTAACCACCACCTCACTACCTCGCTGCTACCTCTGCTGCCTATCAACCATTCACCGTAGTCACTGTGGTCTTCAACCCCACCGATCGCAGTACCATGGTAGCCACTTTCTGACTGCTAGATTCACTATCTTCATAGTTTACCACAGTTACTGCAGTGTCCATGATGACGGCCAGCGGTACCGTGATATCAACACTAACTGCCACCCTCACCGCTCATCGGTTATTTCACCACCCACCACGACACCACGGTCAATGAATTGACCGCACATAGTGGCATGGTAAACATTTCCTGCCTACACCTTAGCCGCCACCGCCATACCGCAAGCCCATTATGGGAGGCCGCGGTAAGGCAGTATGATGTGAAAGGTAAATATTTAAAGGAATGGGGAAATACATAAAGTATATTAGGGCTTTGGAAGGGGAAATAAATGAATTATTTCATGAAAAGATAGGAAAATATTAGATTAAAATGAGAAAAGCTTAGGGTTTTTCATGGACATTTTTTGGTTCTAACAGACTCCATTATACCATTTTTGTCATCTTTAACCTTTTTCTTTGGCATGGCTCTATAAGCAGTTTTGGTTGGAGTGGCCTTGAGCTCACATAGATTGGTCATGGTGCTCATCTATGTATTTACTGCACTACCTTTGAGTTATTTAGCAAAATGTTTGGGTTTGGGGTTTTTGGTAGTACCCAAATGGGGTTTTCGAGAAGGGATTTTAGATTCAGCTGGGGAGATGTTAGCAACAACAAGGGGTTCAACCTCCTACACATAGACAATAGAAATAGCCCTAGGAGGACATAAATCCAGAAGAAAATGATAGAGCCTCATGATAAGCTCTTAGTGGAGAGGCAGAGGAGGAATGTCATTTTGGTTAAGGCTAGTCATTTCTTTACATTTTTCCATCGAATTTTCCAAATCCATAAGCATAAAAAATGGAAAACTAAGAAAAATTTTGTGCCTAAGATGATTCAACAGAGGGAAGTGATAGAAAAAGTAGTTTTAAACCTACCTTTGAGTGTCACATACTTCATGAGGGTCAAACACACTCGGTCCTAGGGCTGCAGAAGGGCCTCACATTTGAAGCCTAACTAGTTGTGGACCAGCTCCTCACTCCCCATGAAAAATGCATTCATGTTGTCATTATCTTGAGTCTAAGTGTGCTTCAGATACTTTTTCCTAATGCAGTACATCTTAGTAGCTTGTGCAATCACCTCTTCACTGACTTCAAAAGATATACCACCCAGCATCACCCTTCGGTCCTTCCAAGAATTTTCAAATTGGCCACACACGTTAGGGTCATGACCCATAAGATTATCCATGAGGGGAGCTAGGCCACCCTCGACACAGATGGGCCACACCAACATATTTTTGCGGAATTATCTACAATTATTAGGCTCAGTTTGAACACGATCACCACCCATGATATTAACGTGCACAAGAAACCAGAGAACTTGTAAAATTAAAATGTTAGAAATACCAGCTAAGCAATAGGCTTTCTTCACATGATATATATTTAGGTGAATAAGGCACCATTGATTAATCATAGTAGTGTGAAGATCACACATGTGAAAAGGAAAATCGCTTATCATAAGTTTAGAAATATCATAAATGTGGATCTTAAGGCAATTGCGGCTAGGTAAGAAAGATATGATGGACAAGCAAGGTTCATTGGCCACGTTGTCTTTGCACAAAAAACTAGGCAGGATGGCCAATTGGCCAAATTTAGTAATGTTAAGGTAAGCAGGTTTAGGATGCAGAGTTAAATTAGCTTAAGGATGAGATGATAAATTAAAACAATCCCCATCAGGAGATATCACAATATACAACCCTTCCGATTCATTACAAAGTACATGTCAAATTCCTTAGTAAACCTGCCTTCATTTAAAATGTGACTATCCCTAAAATTTGGATTTTTCCACTTGTAGGCCACCTGAGCTTTAGTACCCATCCACCAAGGCCAAAGAATAAGCATTTGGACCCCCCAAACGACTCCCTAAATCAAAGATTTGAAGTCATCATATTAAATGAGTGTTTTGTTCATTCAAGATTAGATCTTGAATCCTCAATGGTAAGTTCCCCATATTTATCCAACATTTAAAGCAACTCCAAAAGGTTCCATAGTTAGCAAAGGCATCCACCACTTAGTTACGTTCCCTAGAGATGTGCATCACCTTTTTTGACCTTAGCTTGGATAAAAAGAGCCTTATATCCAACATAATATCCTTTGTACTCCATCCAATCAGTCTACCAAAGTTCACAACATCGGTAATGGACTTGGAGTCTCCTTCAATGTCAACGTTCTCTATCCCCAGAGAAACAACAATTTGGAGGCTCTTGAGTAGCGCACATGCCTCAACAACCATAGAAAATTGGAAGCCAATTCCTACCATGAAACCTGCAACAAGTTCCCCCCTGGAGCCTCTAATCACCCCTCCTCTACTAGCTCTGCCAAGGTTGCCCTTTATAGCCCCATCAAAATTAAGTTTAAACCGGCCTTTGTCCGGAGGCTCCCATTTGGTGTTTTTTGTAGCCAGGGATTTGGAGTTGTCGAAAGAGTTTGCATCTAATTTATGATGCCAGGCCTTTGCCATTCTGATTTCACATTCAATAGGTCCCTTCTCTAGAAGTTTCCTATTGCAAAGGGAGAATTTTTCCTCAATAAGATGGGCACCAATACCAAAGACCTCCCTAAGACTCCTCTCTGTATTCCTGAATATCTTGTTGTTCCTTTCCTTCCATAGACAACAACTGATGATAGGAGGGACCTGGTTCCAAATTTATCTAGGCCAGGGATGAACATAAGGACTACACCAACCCAAAATAAAGTATTTGATATCCTTACAGATGGTCCAAATAATACCCAATCTTTCAAAATCCATACCCCAAACTTTAGTAGCAAACAAATAGTGTAACAATAAGTGTTCAACAATTTCCTCACAACATTTACATAACAATAATCTATTGGGGATATAGAATCCTCTTTTCCAAAAATTATCTTGATTAAGGATCCTATTGTGATAGGCAATCCACAAGAATAAATTGACTTTAGGGATCATATGGTGGTTCCATATCTTCTTCCAATGACCAACCACAACACCTTGGTTTGTCAACAGATTGTAAACTGAATTAACAGACAAATCACCCTATTTTTCATAGGTCCAAAAAAATTCATCTCCCACGCGAGAAGAGGGAAGTCTAGTAAGAGAGAGTAATCTCTAGAGAGACCTAGCCAGACTGCAAAGGTCCTAGGAAAGAGGGCAACAAAGAGCTAAATCCTTCCACACCCTAGCCTTAGGAGGCCTAGAAACATAATCCCTAATGTGGATACCGAAGAACCTCTGGGCCAGCCTCTTGAGATTCCTAAAATTAGAAATTTCTAGAGGGGTATCAATTAACCACAGATCTTCCCAAAACCTGATCTAATTACTATTGCCTATCTTCCATTTTATCCCACTTCTAAGAAGACTATGTGTGCTGAAAATGCTTCTCCAAGCTAAAAATCCCTAGGGGTGAACCTCAGAGAGTCATCTAACCAAAGGCATATTATGAAGATATTTAGAATTCATGATTTTGCAGCAATCCTTAGTATTCCTTATTTGATCCCAGCCCACCTTGGCCATCAAGGCCTTGTTAGTGTTGAAAATATCATTGATCCCAAGACCACCATAGTGTTTGGGCTAACAGACCTTTTCCATTTAACCAAAGAAAATTTATTTTTGTCCTCAATCGCAAACGAGAGGAAATTCCTTTGAATTTTTTCAAATTTATCAGGAATATACCTGGGTATCTTGAAAATAGAGAGCAAGTAGATTGGTATCCCTTGAAGAGTAGTAGAAAGAAGTTGAAGCTTACCTATGTGGCTTATAATGGAACCTTCCCATCCAACAATTTTCCTTTGAATTCTATCAAGCACCGAGTTCTTCAAGTCAACGATGACCTCCTTGACAGTGAGAGGGGCCCTGAGGTAAATAGATGGGAGAGTCCCACTCTGACAACCCAACACCACAATCACCCTAGCTTGCAAGTTAGAACTATTGTTAAAGAAGTAAATAATGCTTTTATTGTAATTAATGCATTAATTAGAGCAGGCAACATAATTGTTAAGGGAGTTTTTCCATTTCCTAGCTTCAACCACTAAGGCTTTCTCAAAGAGGAAAGTGTCATCCACTAATTGTTGTATCACAATCGGGTCCAAAGTAGAGGAAACTTTGATTCCCCTTATAGAACCCTCTGACAACAGACTAGCAAAGTTTCTACTCAACACATCGACTATCATGATAAATAGATAAGGTGAGAGGGGGCCACCTTGTCTAATCCCTCTACTAGCAGAGAAGAACCAAAATGAGGTACCATTGACCAAAATTAAGTGCTTAACAGTATTAACACATTCCATTATGAGGTTAACCATAGACTGGTTGAATCCAAACTTGGTCAATACTTTAGGGATGAGGTCCCATATAACTTTGTCATAGGCTTTTGAAATATCTAATCTGACTGCCATCCCCGCATAGTTACATCTATCCATAGAATGGAGAAGCTCATGAGTGGTCAAAGTAGCTTCAAGGATATGACGTCCAAGGACAAATCCTTTTTGGGTTGGGCTAATGAGTTTATCAAGAAGGGGTTTGATTTGGTTCACCAATATCTTGGAGAGGATTTTGTAAAAGGTATTGCACAGGCTAATAGGACAAAAAATCAGTCATAGATTAAGGGTCACCGATCTAAGGAATTATAGAAATGAAGGTGTGGTTTAGTTGTTTGAGAATTTTTTCAGTTTTGAAGAAATCACGAGCAACCAGAACAAGGTCCTCACCCACAATTTCCTAGAAGATCTAAAAGAAAGCATGGGGAAAACCATCGAGGCCTAGAGATTTGAATGCCCCCATACTAAACGTAGCCAAATGAACCTCCTTCGGAGTAACAACACTGAGAATTCCAAGATTATCATCCTGGGTGATGATGGTCGGAAGGTGGTTTAATAGCAAATTATCCATAGCCGAGTTGGGCACCTTAGCAGGAGCCAAGTAGACCTCCTAAAAGTAATCAGTAGCCAAAAGGCCAATCTAGGTAGGAGTACATATCACCTCACCTGTAATATTAGTTATATTTTAGAAATTTGATTCCTTTTCATTTTTTTTATGGAAAACACATGAAAGAAAGAGGTGCTCTTGTCGCCCTCTTTCAACCATTCGACTCTAGATTTCTATTTCCAAATGATTTCCTCTTTTTTGAGAATTTGTTCCCATTTCCTCCTATTCTCCATTTCTTGGTTGTGAGTTTGTTGATTGTCATCCCCTTCCTCCATTTTCCTTTGTAAAATTTTAAAATTCTCCTCTATAATCTTTTTCTTTTGAAAAACATCACCAAAAACACTTTTGCTCTAGCCTTTTACCATGCATTTAATATGTTTGAGTTAGAAGAAAATCCTAAACATGGTGGAGCCACAAACAGGGATGTTCCACCATTCTATAATTTTATTCTTCAAATCAAGATGGGAGTTCCACATTATCTCAAAACAGAATGGGATAGGACCCACAACAAGACAATCATTAGAGGTCAACAGTAGAGGATTATGATCTGACACCATTCTGGGTAGGGCTTTTATATTGGCACTTAGTATGTTAGTCAAGTGGGAGGAATAGAGGAATCGATCCAACCGAACCTGAATCAAGTTTTCACCTAAATGTTTGTTGGACCAAGTAAAGGTTTGGCTGGAAATATCAATATCAACTAGGCCAGAAGAGCTCAAAAAGTTGGCTAGGTTAGACATGTTGTGAGAGTAATCCACCAGACCACCACTTTTCTCTAAAGGGTAGAGAGGTGATTTGAAATCACCAACCACCATCCAATGGGTGCCCATATTATTTTTAATCTTAATGGAAAGATCCTTCCATAAGGTACTCCTAGTGTTCCTCTGATTAAGAGCATAAACATTGATTATGGACCAAGTTTAACCTAGATAGGAGAAAGAGGCTCCCACACAATTCTTGCAGTGGAAAAGTTTAGAGCCCTTAAATCTAGAGGGGTTCTAGAGAATTACTATACCAACCAATGCCCCATCAACATCACTATAGAAGTAGGATGCACCAGGCCAAATAAACTAAGTGATCTTGTCAAAATCTGTCTTCTTCATTTTGGTTTCTTGTAGTAGGAACACATAGTTCTTATGTTCAAGAATATAGTTCTTATGTTCAAGAACATAGTTCTTTAGAGCAAGTTGCTTGTGGGAGTTGTTGAGCCCATGAACATTCCATGACATGACTTTCATTTCTGACCTTTCTTAGAGGACATGTCCAATGTCCTCTGTTTACCCAAAGAAATCTCATTTGTAGTTTCTCTCAGCCTTCTATGTCTTTGGCCAGGTCTGCCTGGTTTAGAGTCTCCTCCCACATCTTCCTTCTTTTTCCTCCCTCTTTTCTTCAGAGTTATCTAGATCTCTTCTTTTGTAGCTTTCTCCACTAGCAAGCCCTCTACATTCTCTAGAGATTCATAAACAACTCCAGTGCTCTCATCTTCTCATATCTTACCTTCCTCGCCCATTGTTTCACTTGTCCCAGTCGAACCCACCTCCAGTAGTGGACCAAAAACAACCTCATCCAAACTTGAAATGATGCCAAGGGCCAATTGGACATCTTGGGGTTTAACAATGGTCTCATTTAGAGTTAGAGCAGCAAGACTCACTTTGGGGTCGACCAGGCCAGCCGGGGAATCACCAGAAGAAGGTAAAACACCTAGAGACTTGACCAAAGGGACTCCATTTGTTGGCAAAATATTCTCCACAGGAGGCCAGGCATTCACCAAAGTACTACCCACATTAGGCTCCCGATTAAAGGAATATTTGCAGTTAGAAATAAGGTGGCCAGATTTAGCACACTTCTGACAGTAAGAAACAACATTTTTGTACCATGCTGGTTGGGTCCAGTTGCCAAACTTAGAGCACAAATTAACCATGTTAGGAAGAGTCTTATCCGCAAAGATATTAACACATAATCGATCAAAGACTAACCTAGATTTCAATTTGGTGATAGAATTTGTAGTAAAAAATTGTCCCATAGAGTCCCCAATGCTTTTGAAGATGGCTTCATCCCAATACTTGAGGGGTAAACCAGGTAGTCGAACCCAGATTGGGGCCAATTTGTTTAAATCCATAGTAGGGTCAAACCCCAATTTCTAGTGAGACAAAGCCAGGCTATGCTTTCCATATACCCAAGGTCTAGTGGAGAGGATCATCACCATATCCTCCGAAACCATAAAATTGAAGAGGAAGAGACCACCAGCCATAGCACAGATCTCCACGCTCCCCTTAAGAATCCATTTCACAGCAGCCCACTTCCGAACCATATCCACAGAAGGACGGAAGGATATGAAACAACCCACAATCGCATTCTCCATGGATGAGAGAATCCTGTCATAGATGGAAATAGGAATAGAAAAATCTGTCCCAAAAGCAGTGACTTCCTCAGAGGGAGGAGGAATGAGAGAATATATTTGTTTTCCATTGGTCAGCACATCCTTCTGGCCTAAAGTTTTTTGAAGAATCTTCACTGCCAGCACAATTTCAGTAGATAGGACCAGAATCTCAAGATTCTTCGAAAGACCCGCAGATAAAGGTGCTAACCCAATAGGAGTGGCCCCCGAGGGACACGAGTCCACATGTGAAAAGGATAGGCTCGGGTCAAGAGGGGAATAGGGGTACTGTGGGGTACCCCCAGCGCAGAGTCCACCATGCATGCAAGAAGTTCAAAATACAGGAAAAGGAGAGGGAAGCGGGTCATTTATGTGTTCATTCCTTTGTTCCCTAATGTATTCCAAAATAGGAGAAGAAACATAAAGAGGGTTGTCATAGATCTTAAAGTTTTGATCATCCAACACAAACATATCTTCCTCACTTATTTTTTGCATCCTCTTAAATATTATCACAAGAGGGGAAAGTGTTGCGAGATGAATGTAGACTAGTTGAAGTTTCAATGGTTTCTTGTTGTATTATGTTATTATCATGATTACCTATGGTTGTTTCTTCTTGTTCATCAATGTCTTGCCTATTAAGAGAGGTAATAGGAGAGAAAAAACTAGGACTCTCAAAACTCATTGATTAGTTCTTCTAACATTAAAATATCTTCTTTTCCAAAACGAGAGATATTAGGAGAAGAACGAGTGTGATTGTTAGGATTATAGTCCAAGGTTGTACTCTCTTTCACTAAAACACTCTCTTAGGAAGGGGATATGAAATTTTTCTTAGTATGCCTAGAGAGGTAAGGTACTAACATTTTTTGAACAAAAATGAAAAACACTTCTAACCATCTTATGCAATTCTTTAAGAATGTAAACAATGAATATCCAAATATGAAATTAGTTTTATCCAATTTATGCAAAACTTTAAGAATGTAAACAATGTATATCCAAAAATGAAAAGAACTTTTATCAAACTTTTGTAAAGTTTTATGAATGTAAACATTGTATACACAAAAGTGAAAAGCACTTTTATCCATATAATGCAAAGTTTCAGAAATGTGAACATTTTTAGATTTGATGATTCTTGTAATTGAAATGATTTAAAAAATGAGTACCCTAAATTGATGTGTTTGACGTAGATGCATAAAAAAAAAGTTACCAAAAATTTCCAAAATTATAGTATATGTTACCAGGAGGCTTAAGAAGCACAAAAATTAGGTTTTTTTGTGTTGTTAAAGGTAATTTAAAATTTGGAATGGGACTGATTCGCCCAAGGTGACGAATGAGTCCCAGTAGGGATTTTTATGCTTTTTAGTCTATATGATCTGTAACCTAAATGAAAATGTAGTTTTCAAAAAAAATTCAATGATTTGAGATGAAAAAATGCAAACTAAATGCACTTTCACTAATGCAAAAATTTGAAACCCTAGAATGTCAATTAACTAATGTAAACCCTAATGAAAATTCAATGCAATCTAGACCTAGGATGAAAATTCACTCCAAATCAAAATTATGATGTTCTAAATGTAGGATCAGGGTATGTGCAAGATCATGATGGGCCAAAAAGTGGCGATATGTAAGTGATATGATGATCCATGTGGTTGACGAATTTATTTTACCCAAAATTGATGAAATGAAAATTGTTTTTAAAGGAGATTCCCAGATTTCCACCAATATAAATTATGCTTTACTTTGAATTTAATAAATAATTATTATTCATTTTCTATTTGAATTATGACTAAAGTCTCAATTGATAGGCTGATTGAAAAACAACTATAGATTTCAAACAGTATCACTTTTTTTGAATCCAAAAAATGCATCACATTTTATGCTTCACATACTATAGGATTAGAAAAACAAAAATTGAATTTCATGAATTTTTGACCAAGTTAAGGTGGTCAGACATACGAGTTTTTATATTTTTTAAAAGCTATAATAAAAAAATCATAATTAATTATTTACTTGGAAAAAAATTACAAAAAAATATGTATCACATCGGGACATGAGTCCTCTACTTATATCTAAAATATTATAAAAATATATTATCATTTTATTGTGGTTAGGGTGGTTAGACAAACACATATTTCTGATTTTTTCCCTGAAATTTAAGTACTACTGCATTGAAATTTCAAATTTTCACCAAATAGATTTTTTTATTTTTTAAATAAACCTAGTAGTTTAGAAACTACATTCAATTTGCTACAGATTATATTCTTAAATTTTTTTGAAATAATATAGATAACTTATTCAAATTTTTAGGTCAAGTTTCCTAACTCAGATTTTTTTGAATTTTATTGCCACTTAAGGGCCTGTTTTTTCCATGATGATCCTGCACATACCCATCATCAAAATGGAATAGTTGAAAATGGGGTAGGAGTGCCATCGTATGGCTCAGGACATAGAGCACACCCACTTCCAACTATTCCACTCAAGGATAACCCTAGAGATCTTGAAATGCAAAGGAGAAAGAGATCTTTCAATAGGGTTGTCTTAGGGGCTGATTAATGAATAATCATGGGTTCACCCCAATTTAAGACTTGGAAAAGACAATGAAATGCAAAACCATATTATGATGCAAATTTGAATTAAATGACCTAGAAATGCATATAAAACAAAATAATAAATTGTAAGATGAAATGTGTGCACCTGGAAACTTGCACATGACTAGAAGGAGTCCTGAAATGCTAGAAATTTTGAATTTTTGACCTAGTGGGACTCATTCACCATTCTGGGTGAATCAATCCCAATTTTGGATTTTTTCACAAGATTAGGTTTTGGGAAAAAGGGTATGTAAATCTGCAAAACATTCTAAAAAACACCTACAGTGGGACTCATTTTCCACTTGTGGTGAATGATTCCAATTTGGATTTTATATAACTTCAAGGTTTGAATCTACTCTTTAATGCCTTCTTTTCCTCTTTCTCTTGATTTTCAAATCGAAAACTGCTAATTTCGAGCCTTTAGGTAACTTTTTGGTGAATATTGTAACCTTCTAATAACTTTCTCCAAGCTTGTAACCTAGTCTTCAATGATCTTTCAAGCTCCAAGACACCTAGATCTGAAATCACACATGTAAAGAGGAGAAAAACTTGTTGATTGTTAGTGAATAGGGGTTTTCCTTGGTCTAAACCCTTTCAAGTAATTAAACCAAATGATGAAACAATGAAATGAAGGCATGAACCATGAAACAAATAACATGAATCATGGATAATAATACCTTGAATGATTCCTTATAGTCTATGTCTCAACATGAAATGGCCATGAAGGATGTAGATCTTGATCTTGATAATAGGAGTAGAACAATGCTTTATCTTGGATCTTTAATGGTACATCACAACACTAGCTCAATAGCATGCTTGATGCTTGATATGATCGAGATGATGATGGATCTTGAATTGCTACAAAAATTGATGAAGAATTAGGTGCTTGAATGCCTTTGAATGCTCTTATAAACACTTGAATGCTTTTTTGAACTCAAACTTGCTATAGTAATGCTCTGACAAAAGTATTAGTTGAAAATGAGTGAAACAACCTTGTATTTATACTTAATTATGCTAATTTTCCTAAAATTACAACACTACAAGCCGACATCAGATCTAGGAAGGTAAAATCCTGCCAAAAAATTGAATTAAATCTAATTTTGACCTAAACGGAACTCATTCGCTCAAGGTGGAAAATGAGTCCCATTAGGCATAATGTATGGGACTAAAATTAAAAATTTCTTATAAAGGTGTGAAATTATGTTCGAGACCTAACAGTCTAGGTGGGACTCATTCATCGAAGGTGGTGAATGAGTCTTAGATCACTAAATCTAGGCCACACAAGCCAAAAACACTTGAATTATGATTGGGTGATGATGAATGTTGAGATTATCCTTAAAATTATATATTAATTAAGTCTTGTGGATGCAATTTAAAGCCAATTAAAGAATAATAAAGCCCAATTATTTATGAAAACCCTAGAAAAGTGTGAAAGTGTGTTACAACACTTTAAATAAGGTAGGATCAAGGTTAGAAAGAGGTTTATTATGTTCAATTAATTACCAAGACCTCATAAAAGTGTGAAAGTGAGTTGCAACACTTCACAACACTTTACCAAGGTACCATTTAAGTTCATTAGTTCACCAGGGCTAACAACCTAATGTGAATGTGTCAAACACATTACAACACTAAATCAAGGCAACATTAAGCTTGGTTTAACAAGGAGGACCCACACAAGAAAGAAAAAGTAAAATGGATACTTTTTGTGTTGCCTCATAGGGTAAGCAATTGAATGCCCAACCCTTGCTTTGATAATGGTACAAAAAACTATGTGCCTTCCATGGCCATCAAAAATGAGGAGGTATTTATGATTGGGCGAGACACCCCTAAGTAATTTTAGAGAAAAATGTGTCATCCACCTTAGAAGTAGCTCTTTTGTCATCCATACATGAGGCTGAACATCCATACATGGTCCTCACTCACAATTGATTGTGTAGTTCTAGAGGTGTTTTTTTCTTTTAAACATGTAAATTCTTGGAAATTTTTATTCAATAGAATCTACACAAAAAAAAATTGTGATCCACTCCAAGATCTTGGCGACAATATAGGAAAAAAAATTCTACCCTTTTTGGAAAGCACTCTCATTGCACCATTTTTTATAGCTTTCAACCTAGTTTGATCATAGTTCCAAATCCTTAGTGGACCATAATTCTTGGTTGTGTATGATTTCTCTAGTGTTTCATAGAATGGAGCTAAAATTGTAGGCCTGAGATTGATAACACTATCTTTATCTTTCCCTTGGGCTATCCTCAAACATAAATCGAGATTCCTTTTTTCAAACCCCATCTACCAAGACTTACCAAGAAGTCCATATTTGAATGGATTAGGCCTCATTTAGCAGATTTGGGCTACTTTAAATTTTAGTTTCACAATATTCAAACCATGGCCAACAATGACCATCTCCTTGCTCCATTCCACAATATTCTCCTCTTTGTCATCATTCAAGACTATTGGGGGACCTTTCTTTTTGGTAGTGGTAACAACACTCAACCAATTAGACAATGTGGTAGTTGGAAGACTGCACTTTTTTACTATCCTTCTCGTTTACATGCCATTGTATTCAACATTTGACATGAAAGATTCCATGTCAGTTGTGGTCCATTCCTAGTGTATTGCAACCCTTTTAGTTGTAACATTTGGATTTACTTGGACTACAAGTTTAGTTTGTGGTGGAATGAGAATTACTTTGTAATCATCGCTATGTGGAAGCCTCATATGTTTGATCAGCTACTCAATAGGAATTAATTGATTGTCATCACTATGTGGAAACCTCACACCTCTCCTGTATGCAGACAAAGTTGTCCACTAACGCTTGGTTACAACTTGTGTTGTTCTTGATGGTGCTTTGTTCTTCATCTACATTGAGCCAAGTGTAAGATTAGTATTTACAATATACACAACTCTATCTGATCATATATGCAAAAAAAGTAGAATTACATAGAGCAGATCATATACCCAATTCTAACTCTTATAACACTTAGGTGATCATGTTAACAAATTACCATTATAAGAAAAAATAAGTTAAGGGGTTATATATAACTTGAAACAACAATATGATATAAATATGTAAAACCCTTCCAAAAACAATCTAATGATAAAAATATATATAACTTGAAACAATAGTATGATACAAATATAACTTGAAACATTAGTATGGTACAAATATAGAATTCTTTAGTGGAAAGGGTCTAAAATATTTGTATGATATTATTGTTTCAGAAATGATTACCGTACATTTTAGTCACTATAATTGAAGAGAAAATAAACCATACATCTAATTAATTTGAATGGTAAATGAAGAAGGCTATAGGAAACATATCTATCTATCTCTATATATATCATAAAGCTCTATCAAATAGCATATAGGGTTACAAATATTTGTACCATACATTTGGGTATTGATTGTTAAAGTGTGAACACTTTATTGTGATTGTTTTGAAGGTTTCTAACTTGGAACAATAGTATGATATAAATAGAAACAACATATTTGTACATGTTAGAGTCACTATAATTGAAGAAAAAACAAACCATACATCTAATTAAGCTGAATGTAAATGAAGAAGGTTATAGGAAACTTATGTATCTATCTATCTTTGCAATTATATATATATATTATATATATATCATAATGGTGTATTGGATAGGGTTGGAAATATTTGTACCATACTATTGTTTCAAGTTATCTATAAATTTCATCATACTTTTTCAGAAATGATCATAATAGAAGTGAGACTTAGTCATTATACTAGTTAGTTGTAAGGGAGTGGGGTCAATATTAAAAGTCATTGTAATTGAAGAACAAACAAAAATACATATAATTAAAGAAGGCTATAGGAAACTTATGTATCTATCTTTATTTGAAATATATATGTGTGTGTGTGTGTGTGTGTATGTATTTATATGTATATGTATATGTATATGTATATTTATACCATAATGTTGTATCAAAAAGGGTTGGGAATATTTCTACCATATTGGTGTTTCAAGTTATATATAAATTTCATAATGATATTTTTGAAATACTTATAATAGAAGTAGGAGTCCACCATTATCAAAGCTAGTTTTAAGGGAGAGGAGATGATATTGGGTCGGGGTTGTGTCATGAGTATATTGGGTGACAATAAGTGTAGGTGGAAAGAGGTTCCCAATCCATTAGTGCAACCACCATGGGATACATAACATTTTTTAGAAAAGGTGGTGGATGGTTTTTGATAATCCTCCATGAAAAAAATGAGGTGTCACAATATTTTTTTAGGAAACTCTACTATGAGTTTTTCCTCAATAAAATACAAAACTATTTTTACATGTAGGAGTTCTAGGGTAGAGGTGGGGGCTGCACACAAGATAGATTGGGGACACGTATTAACACACAATGACCAATGAGACCAATCACTAGACCAACACATGATCATGTGACTATCCCTTCAATTGTGAAGGAGAGTACTGAGGTGGATGCATTGCAGTCGATTAGTTCTCTCATCCAAAGCCTCACACAACACATGTTTCCTGTAACATAGGGTGAGGAAGGCAATTCTTCATGGAGTAGAGTTCCACCTCATTTATGTAAGGCTTGTGGGACACTCTGTGTTTATGGTCCTGAGAATAGTTAGGATATATGTGTCCAGAGTACATTTGTAGTTGATGAGATGGTGATGATAGATGCCCTCATAAATGACACATTTGGCCTTGATAGTTTGGTAAATGTTAGCAACTTCATTTAATTTAATTTATTGAATTTAATTTTAAAATGAAAGATTAACTAAATTAGTTGAATGATTATAATGAAATTTTAGGGTCATAGTGCTCACTATATTTTTAGTGGTCCTCCACCTCCCTACTACATGATGCCATCTACTACATAGGTATGTATCTAGTAAATGATTATAAATATTACATGTGAATAACTAAACATTATATGAATGGTATTCTTATATCTCATTTTGGATGTTAAATAGGTTAAACTTGGACCTTTTATGGTAACACCTATTAGTGGAGGTGGTCATCAAAGTTTTACTCAGGTGATACACATTATTTTTAGTTTTAAAATATAAAATTATATTTCACAATTAAAAAATATTTAATGACTTGAAGTTTCTAGATAGTTTGTAAGTATTCTTTGTACCTTTTAATTAATTTTATTTCAAGTTGCTATGTACTCTATAATCTATGAATTTTATTTGTTCATATTGTTGACCTCCAAAAATATACACTAGTGGTGTCAATTAAGATCCACCTTCTATAGACCTATTTATTGTATTACCTCTTGGGACCTTCTAAATAATATGGCTACCAACTTAGCTAATCTAAGTGATTATATTTATTCACCCATCCTCCAAATCCCAAGCTTGTGTAGAATACACAATAAAAATAACTTTGAGTTTTCTTACACCACATGTTAATATTTTTTAGCAAGAGTTGAGAAATGATGTTGACAATATACTATTTAACCCATGAGAGTAACAAAAATATTGATGAATACACAATAAATAATCCTTAACAAAAGGTTGTTGATACACCTCCTAAATAACCAAGAGTGCACACACCTGAACTTAATGAAGTTAAAGTTGAATGTGAGTCATATTTAAGTGGAATTTAGGCTATATTGATGTATGGATATAGATGAAATTAGTTCACTTTTAGGAGAGTCAAAATAGAAAAATATTGCAAGATGTTGGAAGCACAAAAAAATCCTATCTTTTTCTAAACATGACAATTTTCAATCTTCTCAAATATAAATAATCCTTCTCTCGTATTGATTTGAGTGATTTCCAATTAGTAACAACTCATACACCCCATAAATCTAATTTCAAGGTCATCAATATAGGTTGTGGGAGTATGACTTATAATAATTTTTTCATGCGGAAAAAATCCCTTTATCTTCATGATCATATTTATGGTTAGCTTAGCCAAAAAAATCATAAAGTGCAATAAAGTTAATTATGGCTACACAAATTTCATACAATTTGGTCTCCTAGAATGGAATATATTGAGATATTTCATAGTTCTTGGTTTGATCCCTTTCTTAATCCCATCACCCCTGTCACCAATCCTTTCATTGACCCCATGACTAACCTTAAACATATATCTCCTAAATTCATGACCCTAGATGAACAAAATCACACACCATTTCACATTCTCCATAATGATGATTCTATCAACAGCTTCATGGTACTTTCACATCCTCTATAATGACAATTCTATCATCACCTTCATGGGTATTCAAGATAATGTCTCCCTCAAGGATCATAAAACAATATTTGAAATAGATTTGGATGCATTAACATGTCCCAAGGAACACATGTTCTATATTTCTCACAAATTTTAAGTTGTGATACTAAAATGGTATTCATATAAAAATCTATTAGGTTCAAAATGGTATTTATTTTTCTATATCAAACATAATACTATACAAAACCAAATCACATTCTCAAGTAAGTATTCACTATACAATGGTAAAATATAAACTGTAATCTAGCCATGATACAATAAATCCTAATAAATCCTCTTCATATGTTGTGACTTGCATCACTCTTCTAGTTTTGGTAATTCAATAATTTTTTTAATTTTTAGATGATACAAGTAAACACTCCTAATATTGATAGGAAATTGGAGCATTTTGTTGATGTATTAGTAGTGAGATTGATTCCTTTGAGTGAGGTATGAGGTAGATTAGTACATTTCAAATTACATTCATTGTTTAAGTTGTCTATTATTGAAAAATCAAATGATGTTATTTATTTATAGTATAATTTCTATTTGGATGGTTGCCATAGGACTTTTCAATTCCATAACATGAGAATTATGTTGTTGTGAATGAGGAGGTAGATCATTTGGCTATGGTAAGTGATTATTTTTTTAAATAGTTTAATTTATATAATATAATTTTTATATATTAATATCCTTAATGTTTATTGGAATAGGTGTGGCTCCACGAAGAATTAAACATGAAGTCTAGTTAGAAAAATTCGAAGTAGACCACCATCATATGTATCTCCATCCCCTAGATGATCAAAGGCCACTCATGGTTTGTTTCCTTCACCTACATTTAAATGACTATTTATTAGGGTCCTTTTTTGTATAACTATATGGTATTTTTGAACATATATTTTGCATTGTACATACGTGGCATTGTATGCCCATATGACACTCTTGTAAGCCTATATATATTTTTGTATCTATGTTATACTTATATCGGCATATATTGATGTATGCCTCTATGGCTATTTAGTTAATACATATATTTTTTATGGTGTTCATATTTGCATTATAAATGATTATTTAAATTAATGAATAATTATATCATGTAACTATCAATTATTAAAATTTTCTTCAAATCAAGTTTTTGATAATAATATGTTGCCTCCATTATACAATGACAAACTTCAATGGATATTTGTAGATGGTTTACTTCAAATATTTAAAACCCATGTGTATTCCTTGCTTCATAACTTTTTTTAGATTTATGTATTCTTTCTTGTAAGAATTATTAGACTTTATTGAATAATATGATTTTTTAATCTCCATTCATTCCTAATATTTTTTTGCATTGATAAAATGAAGACAATGAGGATGTGAATATTTTTATCATGATGTTCATTTACCTTTTTAGTTTCCCACTGGTATTTTATATTTGGCCTTTTTTATTACCTTTTTTTATGGTGATCTTCACACTCATTTCACCTATATTTGTTGGTTAATTATTATCTTTCCTACACCACTATGTGTTTGTGGTCTTCGATGCCATATTTTTTGCATAGAGTTATGCAATAAAGTTTTATTCAAGATAAAGTACAAAAAATTTACACTATGTTTCCAATTATTTTATTGAAGTATATTCAAGTACACATCCTCTAGTTGACCAATCACTAATTCGAATTTATATAAGTATTCTTCATGCCCACACTTTCCTTCATCTAAAAAGATGTATTCCTATATTGACAAAAATGTTTATGACTACATTGAGTTCAATCAACAAAGGAAACTAGTTCCTTGGTGTAGATCATTCATCAAGAAGAGTATAAAGATACCTACATTGACCAAAAATCGTAAAGTGGACTAATTTTGTAGCCACCCCATGTTGGTTTTTATGATTTACAACCATGAGATGAATAATGTAAACAATGCCTCTCAATAGTTCTTTACTAAATGTAACTGACACTTTTTTGAACATTTGAAACATTGTCACCATGGTGGAGCAACTTGGATATATGAAAAACTAAGAGAGTTTATTGTAGAGAGACCCTATGTGACCTTATTGTTGGAGGGAAAAAGACACTGAGAGATGGGGGGTGTGAATAATTGTTTTTAACTTCTTTACCAAATTTAACTGAAACTAAAATAAACCAGATATATGCTCTCATTTATGAATGATAGAATCATTCATGTATTGAATGCAATCACATAAACTAAAATGAGAATAGTGAAACATAGAATTTTAAAGCAATAAAGCACTGAACCGAATGAATCACATAAACTCAAATAGACATAAGATATGTTGAGTGGAAAACCCTCCCGGGTTAGAAAAACCACTCCTGAACCTGCTACCTTTTCAGGCTTTCATTTAAATAATTATTTTGACAATGCCTCATTGGCTGATTTCTGAGCACCAACTCAAGGAGCACCAACCCCTCTGTTTAGAGACACCAATCTCCAGGAGCACCAACCCCTCTATTTAGAGACACCAATCTCAAGTAGCACCAACCCATTTTTGGTTTTTCAATAGAACATACAATAATACAGAGGATCTCTCTGTTTCTCTAATTTTTGTCAAGTGCCTCTTGACAGACAATGTGTAGAATTCTCAAATGTCAATAGTGACACTTTAGAGTTCCACCGATTATCAAGCCTTAAGACAACTTGAGGAAAATATTGTTATAGTCTCACTATAGCTTCTCATCAAACTATATTATCAGTGGTGTGTCCAACATTCTTTTGTCACACTCTATTTCATACATTTTTCATTATACTGTTCCAAAATAGTTAGACACTATGTTTTCCAAATTTTCAGCATCAAAATATAATTACCCCATTTCCACACTAAATAGGAATTCCCTTTTCTACTTTTTAGGTTTATTAGAGATGATTAAGCCCTAATCTCTCTGTTTTCCTCTTTTTACATTTTACATCATTACATCCCATGAAGGGTTACAACAGTTGCTCGATTTTTACATTCAAAGAATTACTCAAAGATGATTATCATGTTACCATGCTATAGTCAAGCAATAGTGATAGATTTTACCATGATCATGAAGGAAGGATCATTATGAATAAGGTCTTCTAACTAGAGTACTCGAGCATTGTGCAAATATAACAGGAAGACTGAAACCTGTTCTCTCAAGCAGCCTGCACAAGCAGTGCTAAAAACAAAATAGCATAAGATCTATAATAAACCAAATCTTCAACTTCCATGTAGAAGCAAAAACTTATCCCATATTAATCTTTCCAATAAAGGTAACGGTTCTGCAAAGATAAATAAATGAATACCTATGAAGACCAGAAAATAATTTTCCATGAACGATTTACTAGAACTACAGAGTAGCTGAGCAACTCGTGCCACATTGAAATTTTGGGTATTCACCCAATGCCAAGAACCTGACAAGAGAAATGACCATGGTGATGGTATTTCAAGCTTCCCCATTTGTTGTCCAAGAGTTGCAGAAAAATAGTCGATAAAACAGTGAAACAACTGAGAGAGAGATTCCATGGAGGTGGCAAGAATATGGTTCCAAACCCTCAAAAAAGTGAATCACAAGTTTTTCCCTAAACTTCCAAAGCAATCAATCAAAAAACTTTACCAAGATTGATATCATTTGAAGTTCGAGAGGACTATCATTAATAAATCAAAAAATTCAATGGATCATTTGTTATCCGCTTTCTTACCACACAGTCACGGTCTCCCTTCAAACAACCCATGGTATAGTGGTAGCTCCTTGCTTACCACTAACTGTTTCCACTGTGCTACCGTGGTTACACTTCTGATAGCCCACCGTATAGTGGTAGCTATCTTTCTTGCCACTAGTTGCTTCCACCGTACTACCGTGGTTACCTTTCTTAGTGCCCGTAGTGTAGCAGTAGCTGTCTTGCTTGCCGCTAACCGTTTTCAATGCACTATCGCGGTTTCCCTTCTGACAACCCACGGTATAGTAGTAGTTGTCCTACTTTTTGCTAATGATTTCCACCACACTACCGTGGTCACTGGCTTAACTGCCAGCAGTAGTGCAGTAAGACCTTTGAAGTCTGTGGTCTTACCAAAGTCAGTTTTTATACCTGCTGACGACTTTTAGGCCTTGTGTGTTCGCTATCATAAACCTGAATGCAATATTATATGCATTCTTATAGTGTTCCAAACATTTTTAATGCCAAAAGATATCCAAAAATATCAATGTCGATTGCCACCTTGTTATATTTAATGCTATATAATGTGCCAAGTAGTATCCAAAACCTTGTGAAGAGATAAAGACTCAATTCATGCAAAGTTCACAAAGCCATACTCCCATGCCAATTACCATATACAAAAAGAGAAGGAATGATCAAAGTGTATCTCAAATCCGTAAACACAATAGTGATCAAACCCCTAATTAATCAACCTATAGTAAAATTGAACATGCCAAACACATGTAATCAAGTGAAACATTGAAGCATAAATTATCAAATCAGAAACATGTCACCTAAACAGTAGAACATAGAACCTGTAACCGAAATGCCTCAACTGAGATTTGCACATGTAGTTAATTTATCAGTATCACCATATATAGTAACAACAGTGAAGGAAATATGCCAATCAGGAGAGCAGATAAACTGAGTGAGTAACCACCAAGATACTAGAGTACCATATATTATTATCAAGGAAAAATTTGCACAAGAGAGAGTCAACAAACTCCACCTTTTTCCTTGATGGAAAAAACTAAGCCAGCAAGCCAAGATGAAGAACAAGAACCAAATGCTCATAATTCTCCCCCTTTTTGTCACATTGATAAAGGGAAGTCAACACAGATAAACCAGAAACAATTGTGAAATTCCAACAAACTACAAATGTAACCTTTGAGAAGCAATGTATGAGCTACATGAAGAGTTGACTAGCTCTCCCTATCACCAAGATAGACTATTTAAGATAACAGAGATTGAGAGACAATTTGAAATCTAGACCTAAGTCTTTCAAAAATATCTTTAGCCAACGGTTTCATAAAAATGTCAGCAACCTGTGCTTGTGTAGGAACATATTGCACAAAAGTCTCATTAGCCAACACCTTTTCATGAAGAAAATGAAACTTTATAGCTATATGTTTAGTTCGAGAGTGCATAACAAGATTTTTTGAGATATTGATTGCACTAGTATTATCACATAGAATAGTAATAGGTTTTGGAATTTCAATACCCATATCTGATAATGTCTGTGACATCCAAATTACCTAAGTGTAGCAAGAAGTGGCAGCAATATATTCTGCTTCAGTAGTAGAGAGTGAAACAAATTCTTTTTTTTGTTGTGCCAAGCCACTAAACTATCACCAAGAAAGAAAGCAACACCACTAGTGCTTTTCTTGTCATCTAGACAACCTGCCCAGTCAGAATCAATATATGCCACTAAAGAGAAATCATTGCTTCTGGGATACCAGAGGCCATAGTCAATTGTGCCTTGTACATATTTAAGAATCCTTCTAACAACATTAATGTGAGATTCCTTCGGAGATGACTAAAATCGAGCAACCATGCAAACAACTTGCATAATGTCAAGTCTTGAGGTTGTTAGATATAATAGGCTGCCTATCATTGACCTATAGTCAGTTGGGTTGACAACAGGATAGTCATCAATTTTGCTAAGTTTATAGCCTGTAGCCATTGGAGTGCTAATAGGATGACTTTAATCCATTTGAAACCTTTTTAACATTTCTTTTGCATATCTTGCTTGAGATAAAAAGATGCCAAATTCAAGTTGTGAAATCTGAAGACCTAAGAAGAATGGCAGTTCTCCTAACATAGACATTTCGAATTCAGATTCCATGATTTGTGAGAATTTTTGACTCAAGACAATATTGTTGCAACCAAAAATGGTGTCATCAACATAAATTTCAACAACAAGAATATCAGATCCTTCAATTTTAACATACAGATTTGCTATCTACTCCTCCTCTAATGAAGCCTTTTGAAAGTAAGTGACTGTCTAATCTGGAGTACCAAGCTCTAGGAGCTTTTTTTAGGCCATATAGAGCCTTTTTCAGCCTGTAGACATGGTTGGGTTTGTTTTTACAAGTAAACCCTTCAGGTTGTTCTATGTAAACTTCTTCATCCAAATACGCATTCAAAAAGGCAGTTTTAACATCCATTTGATATACAATAAAGTGCTTGAAAACAAAATATGCCAAGAAAATTCTAATTGCTTCAAGTCTAGCTACTGGTGCAAAGGTTTCACCGAAATCAATACCTTCTTGCTGAGCATATCCTTTGCAGACATATCTATCCTTGTTGCAAACAACATGGCCATTTTCATCATGTTTATTTCTAAAGATACACTTACCTCCTATGAAATTTTTGTCATCTGGTCTTGGGACTAGCTCTCAAGTCTTTTTTCTCACAATTTGATCAATTTCATCCTACATTGCATTAAGCCAGGATTCATCAGTTAGAGCTTAATCAAATTTTTTTGGCTCAAACTGAGCAATTAAACAAAAAGCGGTAAGCTCAGCTATGTGATATTTTTCATCATAGTTAACTATTATTTTCCTTGTTTGAACTCCTGTTGATTTATCTCCTATAATCAGATCTTTTGGATGGTTTTTAGCAAGAGATTTTGAAGGAGTTTTAGCTTCACATTTTTCAGAGCTGATTACAGCATCTTCAGAGTTTTCTTCAGCTAGTTTAAGACTTGTTGATTTTGTTTCAAGCTTTGCAGATTCAAAGCCTTCATAAATTATATCAAGTTCAAATTCTTCCTCTTCATCATCCTACATAAGTTCAACATCTAAAAGCAGATTTTCATCAAATTTGACATTCATTGATTCAATAATTTTATTCAGGCTATTGTTAAAGAATTTAAAGGCTTTGCTATGAGTAGAGTATCCTAAGATAAAACCTTCATTTGTCTTATATTGAAAATTGCCTAAGTTTTCATCATCTCTTTTACAGTCATGTTCTTTCTCTCAACTACCTCATTCTGTTGGGGTGTTTTGGTAGCAGCATACTGTCTTTTTATGCCATGTTTGTCACAATAATCTATGAATTCTTATGAGGTGAATTCACCACCTTTGTCAGATCTTAAGCACTTCAATTTTAAATTTGACTCTCTTTCTACCATTTTTCTAAAAACTTTAAAACATTCAAAAGCTTCTGATTTATTCTTGAGAAAGGTAACCCATACCATACGAGAGTAGTCATCAACAAATAGCATGAAATATTTCTCACCATTGATAGATCTAGTTCTTGTAGGACCACTAAGTCAGTATGAACAATTTTCAGAGGTTTAGTAGAGGAATGTTCCTTGGATTTAAAGCTTACCTTAGATTGCTTTCCTTTGAGACATTCTTTGCATACTCCATTATTAGGCTTTTTCAGAATAAGCAGACCTCTTACATTCTGATTTTTAATAATTTTAACCATATTGTCAAAATTAATATGACCTAGTCTCTTGTGCCACAACCAACTTTCTTCAACATGACTCATTAAGCACGTACCTTGATTTTTTTCATTTCCAGAAGTGTTAAGTAAATTGTAGACATTTCCCTTAGTCCATCTTCTAGTAGCAATAGCTTTTCTGAACTTGTTTTTGATTTCACACCCCTGTGAAGTGAACAGGACTTGGTAGCCACTGTCATAGATTTGACTGACACTTAGAAGGTTATGTTTTAATCCTTCTACATAATATACATTGTAGATAGGAGTGTCTTCATTCAGAAAAAAGAGAACCTCTTCCTTTGATTTGAATTCCTGAATTATCTCCAAACTTCACATAACCACCTACATAATCTTCAAGATTAGTGAATTTTTCTTTATCACTAGTCATGTGGTTTGAACAACCATTGTCCAGGACCCATAAGTCCTTTTTCTTGGAGTGGAAAGTAGTTTGAACTAGCATAATCTGTTCTATGTTGTTGACAACTTTGGGTTTCCAGACCTTGATAGTTTTTAGTTGTTTATTCTATTGATCAACATTACATTGCTTTGTAGAATGACACAAAGACTTGCATGTGAAACATCTAATCTATCTTGCAAAACCATGATTCTGCCTAAAGCCAAATCTAGGAGTTCTAGAATTCATAAATCTACAAGAGTTCACCTTCTGACCAAATTTGTTACAGAAGTAACAATACCCTTAAAAGAAAGGGTGGGAGTTATAAGCCATTCTATTGCTCCTAAAAGGATGAGCATGATCCTTGTCCAAATCATGATGTTTGAGTTCAGGACTTTTGTTTCCAGCAACAACATTGTCCTTTGCATTGTTATTTGAACATTCACCTTTCACAAAACCAATACTAGTTTTATCATTGTTCAATTTCTATTTACTGAGCATGTCATTCAGTTTAAGAGTGCTCTCATATTTCTCAATGGTCTTTCTGAGATCGACAATCTCATGTTCAAGTTTGTAAATTTCTTGATCTTTAAAGCTTATGCCAATATGAAGGCAACCTTCAACTCTTTTAGATTCTTCAAGTTTAGTTTTTAATGAGACTATCTCGAGATTTATGAGGTTCTCTTGTGAAGTATCTTGAGCAGTATTTTGTTCTTGAGCATGCATTTGTTTTTGAAGTTTCCTCAGCTCTTGTTAAGTACATTTTAGTTCTCCTTCATAATCCACTTTCCCATCTTTAGCATCATTGCTGTTAGTTTCAGCTTGCTGAATGATTTCAGCCATGAAGAGATTTTCATCATCTTCATCTAAAGAATCTTCAGATTCAAAGTCTGTTTCATTTTTGTTGAACAAACTTTTCTTCTTTTTGAAATTGAATTTATGTTTGGGTCTATAAGCCTTTTTCTTGGCAAATTTTTCAGATTTTTCGTTATCACTGTTTGGGTCACCATAGGGGTGCTTTGCAGGAAAATGGCCTATTTTTCCATAGTTAAAGCATTTGAAGGGAAGTTTTCCCTTATACTTTACAAAACCCTTTTTGAGTTTCCTCACAAAGTGGGATTCTTTAGAATCAAAAATTTCTAATTCAGTGAGCTCATCCCTTTCTTTCCTTTCAGCATTAAATGTTGTTTCTTTTGCAGTGGTGGTGTTTTTACTAATCCTTATTTCATAGACAGTCAGAGTGCCTTGTAGGCTGTCAAGGGTAAGCTGGGTAAAGTGTTTCTTTTCTTATAGAGTAGCTATCTAAGCTTCAAATTTTGTTGGTAATGTTCTGATGACATTGGTTACAACATCAAATTCCTTGACTTCTTCTCCCAGACCCTTCATGGCATTGACTATTTCATCAACTCCCAAAAAGTAGTCATCTACTTTTTCATCACCCTCATTTTCAATTCTTCAAACTGGTGTTTTAAAGTGAGGACTTTAGACTATTTTACCTTTTCATTTCCTTGATAGATAGTTTCAAGTTTAGTCTAGATTTCCCCAGCAGAACTGCAGTGCATGAATTTGATGAAGACATATTTAGTTAGAGCACATAGAAGAGCATTTTTTTCTCTTGCATTGGTTTCATATCTTTTCTTTTCATCAAAAGTAGTAGGAAAATTAGTTGGTGCAGTGTACGAAGACAATACTATGCTCCAAACATCAAGGTCAATAGAAGTTAAATAAGTCTCCATTCTAATTTTCCAAAATACATAATCAGTTCCATCAAATAATGGAGCTCTAGTCATGGAAGTACCTTCATGAGATTGAGACATTTTGAATAGACTACAAGGCCAGAATCAATCCTAGGTTGGAAAGACCTATCAGAGGACCCTAGGCTTTGATACCAATTGTTGGAGGGAAAAAGACACTGAGAGGGGGGGGGGTGAATCAGTTTTTTTAACTTCTTTACCAAATTTAATTAAAACTAAAATAAACTAGATATATGCTCTCATTTATCAATGATAGAATCATTCATGTATTAAATGCAATCACATAAACTGAAATGAGACTAGTGAAACATAGCATTTTAAAGTAATAAAGCACTAAACTGAATGAATCACAGAAAATAAAATAGACACAAGATATGTCGAGTGGAAAACCCTCCTACGGTAGAAAAACCACTCTTGAACCTGCTGCCTTTTCAGGCTTTCATTTCAATAATTATTTTGACAATGCCTCATTGGCTGATTTCTAAGCACCAACCCCTCTATTTAGAGACACCAATCTCAAGGAGCACTAACCCCTTTGTTTAGAGACACCAATCTCAAGGAGCACCCACCCCTTTTTTGTTTTTCAATAGAACATAGAATAATACAGAGGATCTCTCTGTTTCTCTAATTTTAGTCAAGTGCCTCTTGACAAACAATGTGTAGAATTCTCAAATGTCAATAGTGACACTTCAAAGTTCCACCCATTATCAAGCCTTAAGACAGGTTGAGGAAAATCTTTTTACAGTCTCACTACAACTTCTCATCAAACTGTATTATCAGTGGTGTTTCCAACTTTATTTTGTCACACTCTATTTCATACATTTTTCATGATACTGTTCCAAAATAGTTAACACACCGTGTTTTCAAAAAAATTAGCATCAAAAGATAATTAACCCATTTCCACACTACATAGGAATTTCCTTTTCTAATCTCTTCATTTCCCTCTTTTTACATTTTACATCGTTACATCCCACGAAGGGTTACAATAGTCGCTCGATTTTTACTTTCAAAGAATTACTCAAAGATGATTATCATGTTACCATGCAATAGTCAAGCAACAATGATAGATGTTACCATGATCATGAAGGAAGGATCATTCTGAATAAGGTCTTCTAACTGGAGTCCTCGAGCATTGTACAAATATAACAGGTAGACTGAAACCTGTTCTCTCAAGTAGCCTGCACAAGCAGTGCTAAAACAAAAGCAACATAAGATCTATAATAAACCAAATCTTCAACTTCCATGTAGAAGAAAACACTTATCCCATATTAACCTTTCCAATAAAGGTAACGGTTTTGCAAAGATAAATAGATGAATACTTATGAAGACCATAAAAGAATTTGCCATGAACGATTTACCATAACTACAGAGTAGCTGAGCAACCCATGCCACATTGCAATTTCAAGTATTCACCCAATGCCAAGAACCTGACAAGAGAAATGGCCATGGTTATGGTCTTTCAAGCTTCCCCATTCGCTGTCCAAGAGTTGCAGAAAAACACTCGATAAAACAGTGAAACAGATGAGAGAGAGATTCCATGTAGGTGGCAAGAATATGGTTCCAAACCCTTGAACAAGTGAAGCACAAGATTTTCCCTAAACTTCCAAAGCAATCAATCAAAAAAATTTACCAAGATTGATATCAATTGAAGTCCAAGAGGACTATCATTAACAAATCAAAAAAGTCAATGGATCATTTGATATCTGCTTTCTTACCGCACAGTCGCGGTCTCCCTTCAAACAACCTATGGTATAGCTATAGCTCCTTGCTTACTACTAACTGTTTCCACCGTGCTATCGTGGTTATACTTCTGACAGCCCATGATATAGCGATAGCTATCTTGCTTTCTGCTAGCCGCTTCCACAACACTACTGTGGTGACCTTTCTGACTGCCCGTAGTGTAGCAGTAGCTATCTTGCTTGCAGCTAACCATTTTCACTGCACTACTGCAGTTTCCCTTCTGACAGCCCGTAGTATAGCGATAGTTGTCCTATTTGCCACTAACGGTTTCCACCGAACTACTATGGTCACTAGCTTAATTGCCAAGGGTAGCGTGGTAAGACCTTTGAAGTCCGTGGTCTTACCAAAGTCAATTTTTATACCTGCTGACGGCTTTTAGGCCTTGTGTGTTTTCTATCATAAACTCAAATGCAATATTATGTGCTTTCCTATAGTGTGCCAAACATTTTTAATGCCAAAAGATATCCAAAAATATCAATGTCGATTGCCACCTTGTTATATTTAATGCTATATAATGTGCCAAGTAGTATCCAAAACCTTGTAAAGAGATAAAGACTCAATTCATGCAAAGTTCACAAAGCCATACTCCCATGCCAATTGCCATGTATGAAAAGAGAAGGAATGATCAAAGTGTATCTCAAATCCATAAACACAATAGTGATCAAAGCCCTAATTAATCAACCTGTAGTAAAACTGAACATGCCAGACACATGTAATCAAGTGAAACACTAAAGCACAAATTATCAAATCAAAAACATGTCACTTGAACAATGGAACATAGAACTTGTAACCATAATGCCTCAACTGAGATTTGCACATGGAGTTAAGTTATCAGTATCACCATATATAGTAATAATAGTGAAGTAAATATGTCAATCAGGAGAGCACATCAACTGAGTGAGTAACCACCAAGATACCAAAGTGTCATATATTTTCATCAAGGAAAAAATTTCATAGGAGAGATTCAACACTTATACCTTAAAAAAATTGTCAAAATTTTGGAGTAGCAACTCATCAAAGTTTGCCACTTTTTGGCACTTAGGGATCTTAAGAGAAAGTGCTAGTACAATGTAGCCTAGAATAATTTGACATGTTGGGTTGTGAAACAAGATATTTCCTACAATAAAACCACCCACCTTAATGTGTTAGAATTTTTAGTTTGGTTGCATGACAAACAGAACAAAAATTAGCCTATCTTGCAACTTTTTTTAATGTAATCAATGCTTTTTCTATCAACTTAAAAAATTGTCACCATGAAAAAATGGATTAGAGATATGAAAAATTGAAAGGGGTCATTGTAGAGGGACCCTACATGATCTTGTATCTTCAGATAGAATGGTTTTAATTGCCACAGTTTTTGAGAAATAGCTCGTCAAAGTTTGCTACTTTTTCGCACTTTGGTCTCTTAAGAGAAATTGTCATTACAATATAGCATGGAATGTTTCAGCATGGTAAGATGTGAAATAGGACCTTACCTAATGTAAATATACCCATTCAGATGTGCTAGAAGTGTTGTTTCATCGCACAATGAAAAAAACAAAAAAATATGCCACGTTGCAACTTTACACTACATGCATCTAACACTTTCTCCATCAACTGAAAACTTGTTGCCCCAATAAAATGGATTTGATATATGAAAAAATAAGAGAGGTAATTGTAGATGAAACCTACATGATCCTACACATTTAGACAAAATGGTTTTAATTGCCATGGTTTCTGATAAAGATCTCATCAAATTTTTCTTCTTTTTCACACTTTGGTCTCTTATGAGAAATCTCTAGTGCAATGTATCTTGGAATGTTCCAGCATGTTGGGGTACAAAAAGAGACCTTTAATAGTGTAAAAATACCCATCCAAGCATGTTGGAACTATCAGTTCAGTTACACAATGAACAAACCAGAAAATAAACCACCTTGTAACTTTCTCTTCAATGCTTTTGACACTTTTTCCATCAACTAAAACCTTGTCACCATGGGAAAATGGATTGGGCATATGAAAACATAAGAGAGGTTTTTGTAAAGGGGACCTGCATGAACTTCTATCTTTTGACAAAACGGTTGTAAGTGTCATGTTTTTTGAGAAAGAGCTCGTCAATGTTTGTTGTTTTTTGTGCTTTGGTCTCTTAAGAGAAATTATCCGTGCAATGTAGCCTAGAATGTTTTGTCATGTTGGGATGTGAAACATGACCTTCCCTAGTATAAACCTACTAATCTATATGTGTTGGAAGTATTGGTTTGGTTTCATGATGAATATAATGAAAATTATGCCACCTTGAAACTTTGTCTTCAATGAATTTTAATACTTTTTCCATCAACTAAGAACCTATCACCATAGGAAAATAGGTTGGAGATATGAAAAACTGAGAGAGGTTATTGTAGAAGGGCTTTATGTGATCATGTAACTTTATATGGAATGGTATTAAGTGCTACAATTTTTGAGAAAGATCTTGTAAAAGTTTTTTTCTTTTTTACACTTTGGTCTCTTGAGAGAAATTGTTGGTGCAATGTATCTTGGAATGTTTTGACATGTTGGGTTGCAAACTAGGACCTTTCCTATCGTAAACCTACCCATTTGGATGCGTTGGAACTTTTGGTTTAGTCACATGACGAAAAAAGCAAAAAATATGCCACCTTACAACTTTACACTACATGCATCTGCCGCTTTTTCCATCAACTAAGAACTTGTCACCACAGGAAAAAGGATTGGATATACTAAAAATATATAGGTTATTGTAGAGGGGCCCTACATGATTGTGTAACTTTAGATGAAATGGTTTTAAGTGCCACAGTTTCTAAGAAAGAGATTTTCAAAATTTGCTTATTTTCTACACTTTGGTCTCTTAAGAGAAATCATCGATGTAATGTAGCTTGGAATATTTTGGCATGTTGGGGTACAAAAAATTACCTTTACTAGTATAAACCTACCCATCTAGACATGTTAGAACTATTGGTTTGGTTGCACAATGAACAAAAAAAAATTACACCACCTTGCAACTTTACATTGCATGCATCAGACGCTTTTTCCATCAACTAAAAACTCATCACCATGGGAAAATGGGTTGGAGATATGAAAATTTGAGATAGGTTATTATAGAGCATCTCTACATGAACTTGAACCTTTATACTGAATGGTAATGAGTGTCACAGTTTCTAAGAAAGATCTCATCAAAGTTTGATATGTTTTTGCACTTTAGTCTCTTAAGAGAAATTATTGGTGTAATGTAGTCTAGTATGTTCCCAAATGTTGGGGTGGAAAATAAGACCTTTCCTAGCATAAACCTACCTGTTTGGATGTGTTGGAACTATTTTTTTAGTCACACGATGAACAAAAAAAAAAATATGCCATCTTGCAACTTTACACTACATGCATAGAGGCATCTTAAGAGGCAACCAAAAGGGGTCTATCATTACACAAGAAGAACATAGTCATTCCCAAGTTCTAGGCGCTACTAGTTCTGATCAACTTGGTGAGAACCTAAATATTAACCATTCAATTACAAAGGAATAATTTTTTAGTGTGATAGAGAATGCACACATTACAACTAAGACTTAATAAATAGAATCACATGATAAACTTATCTTAGAGAAAAATCTTAAAAATTTCAAGAATAATATGAAGACAGAAAATAATAAATTTATTGCAAATGATTCATCTATTTTAAAAAATGTGAATGTTATCATGGATACATCAATCATGTAAGATAACGGTCCATTCAAAGTGAATGAAGTGATAGTTTACAATGGATACAACAATCTTGTAGTTGATAATAGTATGTTCAAAGTGTAATGGAAAAGGTGGAGATTGTAGTAGAGATGGGTAGATTTCTTCAGCTAATACCAAGGGTAAACAACAAAAGAAAACTGCACATAGGTCAAACACAAAGGGCAAAGCACAATCTATTCATGAGGGTAGTCCATAAAATTAGCCATAGTGATTATGAATAGTAAATTTCAAGCATAGTGCAAGCACAATAAAATTAAAATCATATCAAGCATGGAGGGAAGTGATCTTGAGATTATGAGGATAGACCTAAAAAATATCATAATTAGGCAACAGTGTCACGAGGAAGGGATTATAAGGTGATAGTCTTCCATGTTCAAGTTTAAGACCTTCATATATTGAGGGAAGCATTTTTTATTAGTCATGCTAGAGATAGAGAGTGCATTCAAATATATGTTACCAAAATTTATATAATCTACAATATCCTATACATATCCCTTTCTATTTCAAGGAATGAAAGAGTCAATGAAAGATAATTAGAAAGGTATAAATTATGATAATCATTTTTCTCTTTATGAAATTTCTTTACCTTCAAGATTTTCAGTTTGAACTATAATATAATTTCCCTCTCATAGCTATCATTCAAACCTTAGTACTTTTCTCCTCATAAATCTACTATTGATGCCTTTTGTATGTTCCCTATTGTGTTATATTGACCTTAAGGTTGTATAGTGGCATGTGTAGCTCATGTTTTTCTTTATGTCCTTTTGGAAATCTCATTTTCATGACATTTATCTCCATGATTGTAACCCTTCTACTATGTTTTCCAAACTAAATTGTATGAAGAGTTTCAATAGGGGCATTGACAGTTCATTTTGGTCTCATTTTGACTTGATAGTGAAACACAACAAAGATAGTGAATGTAATTTTTATCACAACAAAGTCCACTATGTACCATTTTAAATAGACCTACCATAAATATCCATATAATCTACCCTCTATTCACTGTATATGTTAAAAAATGCAATAGAAATAAAATAAGAAACTTTAAGTTAAAGAGGAGCACTAAGTCCTTCCTATGACATATGAAAGATGCACCCAAAATATAAGTAGAGTGGAAATGTTAAAAAAAAATGTCTAACTATCAACTACAATACATTAATATCAAAAGAAATATTCAAAACATAGAAACACAAATAGTTTTATCTTTTATTCATGATTAATGTAAAAAAATGAAGCATATGGATTGTGTTAGATTAAGTTAGAATGAAGAAGACATTTAAATTTATGAATGAATTCCTCAAAAAATGTGATCAATAACATGACTTTACATATCCAATGTACATACTTACAAATTAATCCAATGAACCATTTGGGTTTGATCTAATCTTTATTGTGTCAAGTATTGCCTCATGGTCATAGCCACACACCTTCCACAATTTCTTGTTCAAATTCAACATTGGATTCCATGACAAGGTTTTCGTAATGAAGAATCTTTTGATGTGTTCTAAAGTTTTGAAACAACCAAACTAAAGATTTCTTAATTGGTTACCTTCTAATCCATATCATATTAATAACCACCAAGCCTATAGCGTATTTGATCTTTTCTCAATCTATAATTGGGGCCTCTAATTTATATTTTAGCCTAGACACAAAAACACAAGTAAAAATATATTCCCTCTTTATTGTATTCATCTACAATAATTACATAAACATGCCCTACATTGCTATGGCATCAAAATAAATAAATTTAGTCAACATTACAAAAACACTACAAACTAAGATACCATTAGGAATTTCAAAAACTATGCAAGTAGATATATTACCTAGTTGAACTAGATATGATATGTGATCAAAGTCAACTGATGATTCCATTTGTGTTATTTGTACTGTTGTTGAGATTCGATACATGTCAAGTGGGATTAGACATCTTAACCACCATTTGTCAACCCACTCATTTGACTCATAGTCACTCCAGGCTTGAACTATACATGAAGAATAAAAGCATGCCATCTTTTGTATATGGATACTCCATGAACGTGAATTACATATTTTGAAAGCATGTAGCTCACTTGATCCTATCAATGTACAACAATCCTCATATTTTTTAGTGTTAGTATCATCAATAAACCAAAAAAATCTAAAAACTAAATACATAGCTTCATTAGCTAGACCAATCAAATAATTACACCACTCAATGATTGATTTCACATCTCTCCACTTTTCATTGTATTTATACTTTAACTCTTTTCCTTCTATAGCTCTTTTGATATATTCTCCTACACCATCATCCCCCCCTTTCCATGCCCGACCTCATAAAATTTCCACATATAATATTATGCATTCTGCTCAACCAATAGAATATCCGTGAGTTCTTGAATTATGATGCACAATTATCCAACCATATGATATGTTGATAGAATGATATGCCCATTCTAGCCATATCATGGAAGAAAACCTAAAAGAAGCCTTGCACAAACTCTATAGAATGTGTGCAATCATAACTAATATAAAAAAATATACTCCCTTATGATATTTTTTCATCCTCTGTACTATCACTATCATGAATGAATACTATGTGCACAAATATAGCAACTTGTGTGGATTTGTAATGTGATAAAACCTCCTATTGTGGCTATAGAGTATAGTTCTTTGCAAAGGCAACGATTGAAACAATGATACCAAGTGGAATGTATCCTTTCATAACTTGAATTGCAATTCCAACCATCAAGTGCTATGGGTATGCCTTGAACACTCATACACTATATTTGTTACAAAATATAGGAATAAGATGATACAGTGAAATATTTTGTATAACCATATCATTTTTTTTTCTTTGTTACCATCTTTTGTATTGTAGGCCACTATCTTATAGTTGTTGAATTCTACTAGTTCATTTCCAACCACATGTGTACTTTTTATATGTTCACATATTGGCATATGTTGCAAGCCTCCACAATGCTCACATGTGTCATCCAAGCATAATTTCTTGTAGAATATTTTTCCTTCATCCATTTCACATAAAATTGTTGATATAAAATCTCTTGAAGATGTAGATGGGCCATGCATGCTACAATCTTGCAAAATATTGTTAGTATGCAAATCTAAACATATACATCGACAAACATCAAAATTGTTAGAAAACTCAATATTTACTCTACAATAATAAGTAGTGTTTATGTGATTTATTTTGACATAAGCTTCAACATTTCAAAAAAAAATTAACAAATTTTAACTTGAGGATACATCAAGCTATAAATTTACCAAAATATTGTGTTTGAGTCTGAAACATAGAAAAAGTGGTTCACCAAAATGAATCAACAAGATCATGAACCACACTTTTCACTAGTTATTTCATTCAATTATGCATAGATGAATATTAGAAAACAAACCTAACTATTATAACAGTAAAAAGGAAGGTTTTCATATGTGGAAATGATGTGTACCTCTTTGGAAAAGTGTTGTTTCTGGCCTTACTAAGGACCCATTCACTCAGTGGAGAATGGGTCCTAGCTACAATTCTGGAAAATCAATTTCTAGGTTCTATTCTTCAATTCCTACACTCCTAGGTCCTAGTCGAACACTATTGGAAAATTAGAAATAACATTTGTAGCTCAATTTCTATGATCTTGAAGAAAAGTGAAAACTTTGACAACTTTTGTTCTACAATTGATCTTCAACCTAAAACTTGAAATTTTCAACACATTAAGGGACAAGAAAATGTTGTTTGTTAGGGAATAGGGGTTTGCCTTGGTAAAACCCCATTTTGGTAATTAAACCTTGAAATGAATGAAAGCATAAAGGAATGATGGATGAACAAATAGTGTGTAACAACTCACCAAACCTTATTGAAACCTTTTACAATACAAATCAACAATCTTGCATGAAGTAGCCTTAAGGAATATAGATCTTGATCATAAAAATTGATTTGAAACAATACTTGAATTAGATCTTCAAAACAACATCAACACATTAGCTCAATAAAATTCTTGGTTCACTATGACTTTGACATGATAAAATGGCCTTTGGTTTTTGAAATAATATTCTTTACATCTTCCTTATAATGCCTTCTTAAATTCTCTATAATGCTCTTGTGGAGGTACTCTTCATTACTTATGAAGATCTAGGATGAAACCATGTGAAATAACCTTGTATTTATACATATCTTATCATTAAATCTAAAAATTCAAATAACACTAGCTAACATCAGATCTAGAATTTGAAATCATTAAAATACCACCAAAAACATATCCCAAGGGGGGTTCCTATGGTTAAGTGAGGATGCATTCACCATGTGGCTAATGGGTCCTAGCAAACTTAACAAGGACACACTTTAGGGGATGTTAAATGCTATGTAAAATTAGGGTCCTAGGACCTAGTGAGGACCCATTTGCCAAGTGATAAATGGATCCTAGGTCAATAACCTAGGACACAGACCTTGTAAAATTAAGTGTTGTGTAATATTATTTATGAATGTCAAACTTTATCCATCAGAATTTGCAATTAATTAGGCTTGGATTTGAATTAAAGGGGACAATCAAGCTCAAATTAACCTCAATTAATTAATAAAGCCCTAGATAAGTGTGAAAGTTTAAAGATACACTTTATGACACCCTAAATAAGGCACCATTAAGTCTAAACTTAATGTGAATGTGTAAAAAACATTAAACAACACTATATCAAGGCAATATTAGGCCCATTTTATTGTTAATCATTCCCAAATTAAGGAAAATGGATACTTTTTGGTTACTACATTTTTCCCCCACTTTAGTGAGAGTATAACCCTATGTCAAACTCACACTAAAGTAGAATTTCAGGATACTTATGTATGCAACAATGATAAGGATACATAATCATACCATATCAAAGACCAAGAAGATGAAGGAAAATAAATGATCAAGCTTTGACTATTTCAACGAGATGTGGAATGCAACCATTTGTTTGAGTAAATGATTAAGCTTGGACATTCTGTCCAACATGATGTGGACCAAGTCTAGGTTTTTTGTAAATAATATGCATGCTCACTCTAGGGTAGTGGAACCTTAGGCCATCCAATAGGTGAGTATCTTGAAAAGGTGGCAAATGAGAGAATCATATTAGCCTCCCATACCATACCAAAGTTATCCTTTTGACAACTTCAGTAAGGCACCACAATGCTAAATACTTTTGAATGTTATATCTATAGGTTTTTTTTTTTTTTGTATTTGTTCAAGGGGATATTTCTTCATGTAAGGTCTTCCTCCTAGGGAACATCGTGCCTAATGTCTCCAAGAGAGGACAAATCAAGAATATCAAATTGCCACTTATGGGATGCCTTGTTTCACATCATGCCACTAAGGTGAAGTCAAATGCTTAGACATATCACACTCTTGGAGGACATCAAGCCAAATGATACAACCAAGAAAATGACACTTTACAAGAAATAAAATCACACCATGAAACATTAAAAATGTTGAAAGATGTCATCTATGTACTCCCCCACTTTAAAGTGGTTTCTAACACCATTGATGTGAGAAACTTCTTTAAAGTAGTCAATGTTTCATCCCAAGACATGAGAGATTTCCTCAAAAAACCCTATGCCAAGTCATATGTTTCTGAAATAAAGCTATGTCATGAGAAAGAAGGGAGGAGTTTCCCCCATTAATACATAAGGGATCTATGGATTTAGGGTCAACATATCTTTGGTACAATGTTTTCATAGAGTTTGGAACCATCCGCATTTCTCAAATACACATATAATTGGAAGAATGACATAAAGAGAACAAAAACAAAGAAAAGGCCTTTCAAGTCAACATGGAAGAGACCTAAATTTCTCAATCCCTTGCATCATCTCCAAAAGGAAAACACAAGACAAATGAAAAGGATAAAATGTTTTTTACATAGAGAAGAATGTTAATACAAATAGAGGAATGCACAAAAAAAGAGAGATACATTAAACACAAGAACATGAGGGATCACATTATGCACATGCAATCACATAAAAGAAACATGAAAAATAAAGAAAACAAAGAAAAATACTAGTAAGGCAGTGTGAATCAACCTATAGTAGGTCTTCCACATCCCAATATCGATCAATATAAACAGAAAGTGGAAAACTAGCCATAGGGATAACAACACATGCCAAAACTAGGACAAGGCTAACTAACCCATTGCCCCCACTAAGTGCAAGACAAGGATGATCCAAGAATGGACAATGGTATGTTGCTCCTTACAAAAATAAAATGATTGTCAATGAATGTAAAACATGTAAAAGTGAGTATTCTATGATCCTACAACTATCACATGACAAGAAGGAACAACTAATGTTATTGATTATAATGTGTAGGAAAAGTACCAATTTGATGCCTATCTAATGAGATATTTCCACATGTAGTATCTATCAGTTCAAGATGCACCAAGTTTAAATTTTTCTTGGAAGAATATTTTGTAAGAGTGTTGATATTGAGTGAAGGCTTTTTTGATGTTTATGTTTCTTGCGAAGGAAAATAACCAAGACCAGTAGTTTTTTTCATGTGTGTTATGCTCTATAGGGACACATATACCTTGTTCTCTAGCACCACATCATTTTCCACTATACCCAATTTGTTTCATAAGTTCATAACCTCCTCCACAAATATTTTTCATTTCAATCAGATTTAGTGGTTGTTCATAATCAAATTTATCAAATTTTGTTTTATAATTTTATTCTTCTTCTAAAGTGGTTGAAGTGGATGGTTTCAAATATTTTGTTGAATTTTGTGTTGAAATTACTGCTTTTTATTTTCCCTTGTCAAATTATTTTTTTATGATCTTGTATTCTACCATGAATTTTGGTGTGAAATAAAAAGAACCCCAGTCATATTCTAGCAATTTATTGACTTCATTAATGTTCTTCTTGTATTTTTCTTCCTTTGTGGCTTCCATTTTTATAGTTGATTTCCATTCTTCCAAAGGATCTTGTCTTTCTATCTCAGTAATTAGACAACTTTTATATTCAGGGCCAAATTTTCATGTGTAAACTTTGTTGCCATAGATGTACTTCATTTTATGATGAAGGGTAGAAGGAACCCTATTTATCTCATGAATCGAAGGTCTTCCTAAAAGAAGATTATATGAAAGATCACGAGTTTGCAAGGTAACCTTTCCAACTCTAATAGGTAATGTGATGACTCCAATCAGTTGTTTACCTACATTATCAAACCCATAGATAGATAAAGAATCAAAGAAAATGTCACTCTTATTCATAAGGTCTGAACCATTAAGGGCTGAACCACTATCAACAAGGGTTCGCTTTATCCCAATTATATTAACGTAAGCCATTATCATGAAAGCTTTATTTATTTATTTCTCTTCTAATGAAGGTAACTCATTTTTATGGAAAGTAATGTCTAATTTGGATGGAGTTATAGCTTGAATTCGAGCTGCCACATCATTTGATTGCACATTAGGAGGAGTAGGAACTTGTTGTAAAGAACTTTGTATCATGTTATGATAATGAGGGGAAGCTTGAATGAGTTCCCATAAGGATATATTAGCGGGATTATTCTTAAGTTGTTGAACAAGATCATACTACTTTCCACTTTGTAAAGACAAATGAGGAGCACTAGGAAAGATTTAGTTAGGCAATGAGAGGGATGTTGGAGTTGGTTGTCTTGGATTTGTACTATTCCTCATGTTATATGTATGAGAAATGGTACTGGAACTGGATTGTTGCGAAATAATATCATTATCAAGTTTCCTTTTAAGTGGTTCTAAGCTAAGCATGGATCTATTTTGAACTTGTGGTTGTTGTGAGGGTGGATAAATGATAAGTTGAGGCTTAGGTGGTCAAATAATTAAAGGATTTGTAGGAGGTCTAAGAATTAGAGGACTCAAGGGAGTCCTAATGTTCATAACCTCAACAAGCTTATCCTTATTTTCATGATTTCTTAGTGAAGGAGAGTCTAATGTCACTTCATCATATTCATCTAAGGAAGCTATGTCACCATTGTTTGAAAGACATGTTTCAATGTTCTCATTTTCTTGAACCATGATATCCTCCCTAGTATCAGAGCTTTTAGGAGAACTACAAACTAGATGTTCATTATATTCAAAGGTTGGGTCTTCTAGAATAACTTCATAAGAAGTAGGGGAATCATCAATGGTTGGATTTTCTCATTTGTCAATGATGGCATTGCCTTGTGCAATAATGTTTTTCCTAGGGGAAGAGAGACAAATAAGACTTTCATAACTCTCATTGTTTTTATCTTCTAACACCAAAATAGCTTCTTTACAACTGGGAGAGATATTGGGAGAAGACCAAATTTGATTGTCATGATTATCCACCATCGTATTCTCTTTCACTAAAGCATTCTGATAAGGGGGAGAGATGAAATTTTTCTTAACATGCTTAGAAAGATAAGATACTAACATTGTTTGACAAAAAATGAAAAGTACTTCTAACCATCTTATGCAATTCTTCAAGAATGTGAACAATGTATATCCAAATATGAAAAGTAATTTTATCCAACTTATGCAAAGCCTCAAGAATGCAAACAATATGTATCCAAAAATGAAAAGTACTTTTATCAAACTTATGTAAAGTTCCATGAATGTAAACACTATGTATGCAAAAGTGAAAAGTGTGTTTATCCATATTATGCAAAGAATAAAAAATGTAAACATTTTTAGATCTGATGATTTTTGCTACTAAAATTATTTTGGAATGATTCAAAAACGACCACACTAAATGGATGATTTTGATATAGATGCATAAAACAAAAGTTCCTAAAACTTTCTAGACTTATACTATAGGGTACCGACAAGCCTAGGAAGTACAAAAGATCACCAAAAAGCTTAGAAAAGTTGGATTTTGTAGGCCTCCAAGGACTCATTCGCCTAGTAGTGAATGGGTCCTTGTGTGCTTTTTTGAGAAACGTTGAATCTAATTTCAAAGCTTAGGAACTATGAAAACTTGCTACCTTGGTATCCCTAATAGGGTCGAATTTTCCCTATGGTGAATGGGTCATGATACAAGTTTTTTAAGATTGAAAAGTGTAATTTCTAAGTGATTAGATGTGTTTTCTATTTCAGGTCTATAACCATCAATTGTATAATAGATTTTCTAAATTTCAAGTCTCTAAATGCTATGTTGACTAAGGTTGAATGATTTACAATGTGAATAAATTTAATGTGCAATGCGAATCTAAATGATGGGATGACGATGTCAATATTAACACTATGCAAAACAAACTTATATCTAATGAATTTTTTTGATTCTTAGTGAATATAAGCAATGAAAACATGCAAATTTACCCTAAACGCAATGTTCACTAATGAAAGAACCATAAATGAAATGCAAGTAATGAAAATCTAATTCCAACTATTGAAAACTAAGATCTAAGGTTTTAAAGTTGTAATACTCTAACTATTCTTGACAGTTTATGAAAGGAATCTAACTACTAGCTTTCAACTGAATTGTAACTAACTTGTTTTCATGCTAGGGTTTCCTTGCAATTTGAATGGAAAAGAAAAAAATAATTAATCATATTCAATTTCTTAACTAAATTTTAAAATTTTAGTTTTGACTGAAAGGATACATCTAACTAATTTCATATAAATGAAAATAGAAAAGAACATTAACTAACTTTTCTTTGCTTTCCTAAAGTAAGAACAATAAATACAGCTATGAAATTAACATGCTAAATATTTCAGTAATTTAAAGAGAGAGGAAGAGTACAAGAAAATACAATTTTGAAGGCTTCCTCTTGGAATGCTACTCAAAACTCTTCTATATCCAAGGGAAGAAGAAATATCATCAAGGGATTTTCCACCCATTTGAAGACCTACTGGCCTCCCATGTTTTTTCAACTGAAGAAACTCATCCCTTCATGAGGGTAATCCATAAAGAATCTCAAATAATCATCATGCCTCTGAGCCTGGTGTCAAGGACCTATACCACCAGATTGATCCTTCACTATGGGTAACTCCCAACTAGAAATATCACTTTGACTAGGGTATATCTAGTACTTGATAGCTGACAAATGCTTATATAGCATCATACCTTGGCCAAGGATTTCATAATTATTGGCACTCTTGTGTCGTCAACACTCTCACCCTTGCTCGACATATTAATTTATTGGTTCAATGGTTTATATTACTATAACTTGGTTTGGAAACATTTTCAAAATTTTAAGATTATGTTATTTTCTTTAAGCCTTTAAGAGAGACTAGACTCTTTATCATTTCCCTTCTATGATAGAAAAATTCTTATACAATCATGGATAGAGGAATAGGATGATACTTGCTAAGAATCAGATACCATCAGACCCTTAGCAATGATAGTCATGTAAAGAACATGGTTTGAGAAAGAAGTTGCACATTCCAAAAATAGAAATTAAGAAATAGAGTGAATGAAGGTCGATGACCTTATTTATGACTAGATGATCTTAGAGCTCATTTAAAGATAAGGTTCAAACTAGCTTTCAAGTTCAAGAAATTTTAAACAAGAATATATTTCGATACTAAAACCAGATAGGTATTCAGGTTCAGGATAATTGAAAGGGAGAATATTTTCCTCAGTCAAGTTTAGAGAAAGATCAATAAACAATATCATTGTATTTTCTTTGGGAAAGTATCAATAAATTTTTTTTCCATCACATGAAAAAAATTAGGACGAGCTAGATCAAAATGAAGCTGAGTATTAAACAAATTTCAATGGTACCCTTACGTGCCTGATTATGTCAGACTGTAGCTTGATGAAGCCTACACTCCTTGAGACTGGAGAATCACGTATTCAAGGACCAAGATCTTCCACAATCAACACAACAAAGGTAGTCTTTTAATAATTCACCCTATATAAGCGTTGACCGGTGAAATGGTGATAATATAGTAGATTTAAAATGAATATGCACAAGGTAATTGCAAAACTTGAATGATGTTCCTATTCTAGAAGAATGCCAAATGAATGAATGAATTCCAAATGGAGAAAATAAGGAAAGAAAGACTAATAATGAATTTCGATGTTGGCTGTGAGTAATGTAAGTGAAGTTGTAGCTTGATAGAAATTTTGAAAAGAGTTTCTAAGTGATGCAGAAGACGAAATTGAAAGAAGAATTCATCTCCCCGTTCCGAATGAATAATAAATGTCCAAGAAAATGAGAGAGATAGATAGAACACACAAGAAAAAGAAAACACCCGAGTCCTTTAGACTCCCTTCCACACATGAATCCAAACATTCCTTTCTTGAACGTTCTTTAGAGAGAGATCGCATGGTTGCGGAAGCCAACCTCCACCACACCGTCGCCAAAAGAAAAAAACTTTTTTATTTAAATTATAATATCCCCCAACATTTTAGGAGATTTCCAATTAATTTTAACTTTAAATATTTTATGATAATATCACGATAATGCACAATTCAAATTGATTTTCTTTGTTAACTATTTAATTAAATGAGATATTAGACCAAGGTTACGATTTCCAAAATAGCTATCTTACACCACTCAGGGCATGATGATAAATTTTGGATCCTTTATTGATTACAACCTCTCCTTGATGATATTTCCCTTTCCCTCGTGGTGTCGACAACCCTACAACCACTTGGCAAAGAATTATGGTTAGATCATTCACAATGTACATACATATATATTTAAATATAAACTCATCAATGCATTCATTTTCCACATACATAAGAAAATCGTTCACATGTATAAGAAAATAATTCACATTTTTCGTTACAACATATAATTTTAAAATTCTTTCCCCAATTCACATTCCCATGAAAACTAGTTAATCACAACTAACATAATGACCATAATTTCATTGCCATAATAGTGTTCAAGGCAAAAAGGAATGTAACATACATCTCCCCTTAAGAATCGTCATCCTTGATGATTGTTTATTTAAAAGTTCAAGTCTAAAGTCATGAATGTAAACAAAGTTCTTAATTGTTCATAAACAGATAAGGAAACTTCCAAAGGATTGCATCATAATCCTCCTAGGTGGCATTTTCCTCTATATGCTGGTCCCACTAGACCTTGCATTGTACCACCTCACAGTTACGTAAGCATAACTTATGTACCTCAAGTATTTTGAGTGTTTCTATTGTGATCACCCCAGGGTCCCGCACTTATAAGGAATTATAGTCAATCATATGGTCAAAATTTGCATAATACTTCTTAAGATAGGAGAAATTTGTGTAATCTGGTGAGAGCCAGAGGTAGAGCAATTATGTATGCTACTTGATTGATAACTTGTAGAACTTTAAAAGGTCCCATGTATCTTGGGGCTAACTTAGAAGTTTTTCCAAATTTGATAGAACTTTTCTACAGTTTTACTCATAGGAGAACTTTCTCCCCCACCACAAATTGTCTGAGGGTTCATTTTGCATCAGCGTAGCTCTTTTGTCGATCATTAGCTTCCTTCAACCTCTGTCTAATTAAATTTACCTATTCTTTCATTTACTGAACAATTTCAGGCCCTAAAATGATCTTGTCCTCTATCTTGTTCCAATTGATAGGTGTTCTGCGTTTCCTGCCATATAGTGCTTCAAAAGGTTCCACTTTTAAAGATGATTGATACAAGTTATTATAATAAAATTCTACCAAGGGTAAGTATTCTTCCCACTTATATGATTGATTCATACAATAAATTCTAAGCAAGTCTTCTAAAATCTAATTTACCCTTTCCATTTGACCATTTGTTTTGAGATGATAGGTTGTACTAATATTTAACTGAGTTGTGAGAGCAGAAAATAGAATCTGCCAAAACTTGGATGTCATCCTGACATCTCGGTTAGAGATAATCTTTTTTGGTAGTCCACGAAGATGGAAAATTTCTTGAGAAAACTTTGAGCAATCAAAAAATCCCCTTATGTTAGATTCCTAGGTATGAAATGTGTTACTTTAGTGAATCTAACCACTATTACCAATATAGCTTTATGATTTCTTTCCATCATCGGTAAACCCTGTACAAATCCATACTGATGATTTTCCATTTCCAGTCTAGTACACTATAGGGTTGTAGCAATCCTTCTGGTGCTATTGTTCTGCTTCATCCTTCTGACATTCAAAATATCCTACAACAAATCTAGTTGCATTCTTTTCCATTCCTTTCTAGAAATATAGAGATTTGACAACAGAAAACATTTTGGTTACCCCTAGATGACCTGAGTAAGGTACTGTGTGTACTACTTTCTATACTGTTTTCCTTGGTTCTGATGAGTTTGGCATATCAATCATGTCCTTGTATCTCAAAATTCCCTCTGCTTCAATCCGAAAACCCTCATATTTAGTTTCCAAAGTGTTTTCGTGAAGAGCTTTAAAAACTTGCAAGTAGAATTCATCTTTGTTTAATTTTTGTAATGCTTGAGCTCTAAAATTTGTGTTGATGGACACCATAGAAGTTATATGTTTTTCGTCAGATCCAAGTGTCAACTTCTTTGTTCTCCTTGTCCTTAATGTAATTGACCTCAAAATCATAATTTTTTATTAACTTCATCCACCTTCTTTGGTGAGGATTTAAATTAGGTTGTGTGAATATATACACTTTAAACCTTGATGATCTGATTTGATTTCAAAAGTATTCCCTAACAAGTAATATTGTTACATTTGTAGGGCATGCAAAATAGTTGCTAACTTCAAATCATAAGATGCACAATTCTTCTCATACTACTTCAACTTCTAAGATACATAAGCCACTACCTTCCCATCTTACATTGATTCTCCACCCAATACTTTACCAGATGCATCTGTTATGACTACCAAATTACCATTAGGGTCTAGTGCTACCAGGTGGGTGTAGTCATTATTTTCTCTTTCAATGTATTTAATGCTTCAGGAAATTTCTTTGTCCATTCGATTCTTTTTTTCCTTTTCTTTATAGAGAGGTAATGGGGTGGCGATCCTAGGGACATTCTTACAAACATTCAAGTAATATCCATTCATTTCCATGAATCTTCTATCCTCATGCCCAATTCTAGTACTATTTGTTCTATTATAGCTTTTAACTTGGAGAAAACACTACTATTCCTTTAGTTTTTATTATATGGTCCAAGTGTTGTACCTCTTTCTGATAGAAAGTGCATTTTGTTGATTTTCCATGAAGTTTAAGTTCTCTTAATCATTGAAGAACCACCCAAGATGTTGAAGATGCTCATCCTCATTTTGGAATAATAAGAATGTCACTAAGGTATACCAACACAAATTTATCCAAACATTCAGAAAAGAAAAATATTGTTGATTAGATTCAGATGTAACATCCTTACTTTGAGAATTTTGAAGAGTCTTTTATATCTAGGAGCTAGTTTCGAATACATTCCTTACTTTATGAAACTTTTTATTTTCTTAGCCAAGAATTGTGGTAGAGTATGGTTGGAATTTACTTAGCTTTTCTATTTGTTAATAGCTTCCACCAATCTTTCTTAATCGATTTGATTTATTTATCCATTTTCGACAACATTCCTGGACTAATGCTAATCCTATCTTCTAGCTTACCCAACTTATAGGAATTTGGAATCATTTTCTGTCCAACGTTTCAAATGGAATCATCTTGATAGAAGAATTATAGAAGTTGTTATAATAACACCATAAAGATGGATACTCTTCCTAAGTATAGCACTCAATTACTTTTAACACATGTTTACCAAAAGAATTTCACCAAAGGTTAACATCAACCTTTACTTTTTTAGTTGAAAGGTTTTCATCAAGTACTAATTTCATTTATCTAATGCATCTTTAAAATAAGATGTTAATTAAATACAAGAGAAAGGATTATAATTCATTTTCTAGTTTATCTGTCCTCCAAGACTCGGCTTTCCACTGAAAAGAGGGATTCTCTCTTAGTTGCCATATGATCCTTGGTGTGTAACCCCACTTAACCAAATATGTCACAATATGAAGGATACCCTCTACTAAGTATGAAAACTCTTGCTAGCTAAGTGTCTGGAGTATGGTGAACCGATGAGTGCACATAGTGGCAATGCCACTCACTATGATAGTAGTTTTTTCTTTACAAAGTTCACCACCCTCCTTGACTTGAAGAGACTAATCACCTGGGCTTAATAGACTACCTGTTTGCCCATATATCAAAATATAAGGTTTATTTCTTTTGTAAATTTAAGAGCATACCAGGTGAATTTTTCTACAATTTACTTCCTTACACGATCCATCAAAGACCCATCTAGGACATGATAGAGATGAACATTACATTAATATAGTGATAAACCAAATTTTTCTTGTATAGTCTCCACAATATCTTGACTAAATATCAAAATATATAAATAGTTATAGTTTAAACAATAAGTCAAAAGAATGAACTCATTTCCAACATTAAATCAAATTTTGACCAACTGGTTGTAAAATAAACAATCTTCAATATTTAGTGGCTAGACCATTTCAAAATTAAACAATGGAATTCCTTGCCAGTATTAAAATGAATTTTACCAAAATCCAATGAAGTGTCAAAATATAGAGGAATAGTTATTATGCCTCATGTGACTTGACTAAGTCACTATCAAGAAAGTAGATTATTGCACTGCATTCAATTTTTCCAAAACTTACAATGGGTTAGAGATTTCATCACCAAATAAATCTCTTAAGACTTTAGCTGTGCTCAAAAATTTATAATAATAAAGGTAATAACACATCCACTACTATTTCCTGGGGTATCTATTGTTCATCACTTAGATGACATTATAATATTGTTCTTTAGCAATACACAAAGATTACATTTGGAACACAAACTTCTCTTCTTCATTCCACTTTAGAAAACTCTATTCCTTACCTAAATAGGTTACTTGTTTAAAATATAAACAACTTTAACTAAATACCTCAGTGATGGTTATATTCACTATTGAAATTGTACTTTTTAGCTCCTTCAAAGGGAAAAACTCATAGTTCACAATCATTTGGCTAAAATTTCATGAAAATAACTAATATCTTCTCCTTACCACTGTTATGCTTTATCTTGCAATCTCCAAGTAGATTCTTAACAAAAGTTAAAAGAATGATTCTAACCTCGACCTTTATTCATCATAATACTACTTTAGATGATCCTCTTTGATTATGTTCTCTTCCACACATTAACATCTTTTCAAAAAGGCTTCATGAGGTATTAAAGATCCCGTATTCGCCTTTACTTATGCTTAAGTATTGGTATATGGAAATTGGTTTTCTCATGGATCTCGGTGAACAAAAGTATTTCTAGGTCCTATACCATTTCTCTCTGCTTCCATGCCCATATATCACCACTTGTCCTTTATTGATCAATCCATTTATTCCACTTGTCTCATTCCAAGCATCTAGAAGTTAGACTAGAACCCATCTTACCTGTGTGTCTTTGGTATAATTTCAAGGATTTTCAACATTCAGTTGCTCTTGGACTTGATTGATTACTTCTAGATCTTCCCACCCTTATGCTTTTGAAATAAAAATAAGATTGATCTTGATCTTGTAATGACACTACTTTATCCAAGCTCTTAGTTTTATTAGTAGCTAACCAAGGTTTCACCTTCCTAGTCAAAGTCTCAAAAAATTCCTACTATGCAACCTTAGCAGATTTATTTTGCTCCTGAAGTTTTAATTCCTCAGTTGGCTTTCTCTTAGCCATTGACTTTGGTAAGTGTTGAAAAAATAGTGTTCCTAACAATTTCCTCTCTATTCCTTTCTGGCATCAAACCTATTTTGAACCTTAGCCAACTATTGAATGCTTAACGATTTTTCTCATGATGAGCTCATAGGTCCATGTGTTGAACCTGGTTTTCTCTGATACCATATGTCATACTTTGAATATTCAATAGTTTATGAAAGGAATCTAACTACTAGATTTTAGTTGAAATGTAACTAACTTCTTTTCATGCTAGGGTTTTCTTGAAATTTGAATGAAAAAGAAAAATGATTTTAAATAATTAGATCATATTCAATTTCTCAACTAACTTTTAAAATTTGAGTTTTGGCTAAAAGGATACATCTAAATGATTACATATAACTAAAAATACAAAAGAACATTAACTAACTTTTCTTTGCTTTCCTAAAGTAAGAGTAATAAATATAACTATGAAATTAACATGCTAAATATTTCAATAATTTAAAGAGGGGAAAATTATAGGAAAATGTAGTTTTGAAGGCTTCCTACTAGAATGATACTCATAACTCTTTTGTATCCAATGGAAAAAGAAATATCATTAAGGGATTTCCCACCCATCCAAAGACCTACTGGCCTCTCATGTTTCTTCAACTGAAGAAGCCCATCCCTTCATGAGGGTAATCCACAAAGAATCCAAAATAATCATCATGCCTTTGAGCCTGGTGTCAAGGACCTATACCACCTAATCGATCCTTCACTATGGGTAACTCCCAACTAGAAAGATCACTCTAACCATGGTATATCTGGTGCTTGATAGCTGAAAAATTCTTATCTAGCATCATACCTTGGCCAATTATTTCATAATTACTGGCACTCCTATGCCTTCAACACTCTCACCCTTGTTCGACATGTTAATTTCTTAGTTCAAGGGTTTATATTACTATAACTTGGTTTGAAAGCATTTTTTTTTAAAGATTATGTTATTTTCTTTAATCCTTAAGACAGACTGCACTCTTTATCATTTATCTTCTATGATAGCAAACTTCTTATACAATCATGGATAGAGGAATATGATGATACTTGTTGAGGATGAGATACCATCAAAACCTTAACAATGATAGTCATGTAAAGAACACATTTTGAGAAAGAAGTTGCACATTCCAAAAACAAAAATTAAGTAACATTGTGAAGGAAGGCCAATGACCTTATTTATGACTAGATGATCTCAAAGAATTTAAAGAGAAGGTTCAAACTAGCTTTCAAGTTCAATAAATATTAAACAAGAATATATTTTGATACAAAAACCAAATAGGTATTTAGGTTCGGGATGGTTGAAAGGGGGAATATTTTCCTCAATCAAGTTCAAAGAAAGAGAAATAACAAAATATCATTGTATTTTCTTTTGGAGAGTATCAATAAATTTTTTTTCCATCACACGACAAAAATAGGATGAGTTAGATCAAAACAAAGCTAAGTATTAAACAAATTTTAATGGTACCCTTATGTTCTTGATTAAGTCAAATTGTAGCTTGATGAAGCCCATACTCCTTCCTGAGACTAGAGAATTTCATATTCAAGGACCAAGCTCTTCTGCAATTAACAAAACATAGGTAGTCATTTAAGAATTCACCCTATATAAGCACCAAGTGGTGAAATAGTGATAAAAAAGCAGATTTAAAATGGATATGCACAAGGTAATTGCAGAACTTGAATGAGGTTCCTATTATAAAGGAAGGATGACTAAATGAATGAATTCCAAATGGAGAAAATGAGGAAGGAAGGACCAATAATCAATTCTGATGCTAGTTGTGAGTAATGTAAGTGAAGTTGCAGCTTGATAGAAATTTTGAAGAGTTTTTGAGTGATGCAGAAGATATTTTAAAGAAGAATTCCTCTCCCCCTTCTAAATGAATAATAAATGTCCAAGAAAATGAGAGAGAAAGAGATAGAATGCACAAGAAAAATAAAACGCCTGATTCCTTTAGACTCCCTTCCACGTGTGACTCCAAACATTCATTTCTTGAACATCTTGAGAGAGAGATGGCATGGTGGTGGAAGTCACCCTCCACCACACCTTCACCAAAAATATAAAACCTTTTCATTTAAATTAATATCCCCCAATGATTTAGGAGATTGCCAATTAATTTTAACTTTAATTTTTTTATGATAATATCATGATAATGCACAATTCAAATTGATTTTCTTTGTTAACTATTTAATTAAATGAGATACTAGACCAAGGTTATGATTTTCAAATAGCTATCTTACACCACTCAAGGAATGGCAATAAATATTGGATCCTTTATTAATTACAACCTCTCCTTGATGATATTTCCCTTTCCCTCATGGCGACGGCAACCCTACAACCACTTGACAAAGAATTATGGTTAGATCATTCTCGATGTAAAAATATATATATTTAAACATAAAATCATCAATACATTCATTTTCCACATACATAAGAAAATCATTCACATATATAAGAAAATCATTCACATTTTTTGTTACAACATATAATTTTAAAATTATTTCCCCAATTCACATTCACAAGAAAAATAGTTAACCACAACTAACATAATGACCATAATTTCATTGCCATAATATTGTTCAAGGAAAAAAGGAATGTAACCAAATCACCCCAAATCAAAAAATAGGATGTTCAAAATGTCAGGTTCACCAAAATGAAACATAGAAAAAGAGGTTCACAAAAATGAATCAACAAGATGATAAACCACAGTTTTCACTAGTTATTTCATTCAATTATGCATATAGATGAATATAAGAAAAGAACCCTAATTGTTATATGTTCAATAAAAAGGAAGGTTTTTAGATTCTAAAATGATGTGTACCTTGTTGGAAAAGTGTTGTTTCAAGCCTCATTGAGGACTAATTCACCCAATGGCGAATCAGTCATGACTAGGGTTCTAGAAAAAAAAAAATTAAGTTGTGTTCTTCAATGTCCACACTCCCAGATCCTAGTTGGAGATTGTTGGAAACCCAAAAACAAATTTTGTAGCTCAGTTTTTGTGTTCTTGCAAGAATGTTGACAACTTTGACAACTTTTTTTCTTCATTTGATCTTCAACCTAAAACTTGCAATCACACATCAAAGGAGAAGAAACTTTTGTTTGTTAGGGAATAGGAGTTTTCCTTTGTTAAACAGGCCCATTTTGGTAATTAAACCTTGAAATGAATGAAAGTATAATGGAATGATGAATGAACAAATAATGTGTAACAACTCACCAAACCTTATTGAGCCCTTAGAGTACAAATCAGCAATCTTGCTTGAATTAGCCTTAAGGAATGTAGATCTTGATCATAAACTTTGATTTGAAACAATACTTGAATTGGATCTTCAATGCTACATCAACACATTAGGTCAACAACATGCATGATGCACTATGCTTTTGAAATGATGAAATGACCTTTGATTTTTGCAATAATCTTATTTACATCTACCTTTGAATGCCTTCTTTAGTGCTCTTGAACTCTCTATAATTCTCTTGTGGAGGTACTCTTGATTGCTTATGAACATCTAGGATGAAACCATGTGAAATAACCTTGTATATATACATATCTTATCATTAAACCCTGAAATTCAAATAACACAAGTCGACATCAGATCTAGGATTTGAAATCATTAAAATACCACCAAAAACATATCCCAAGGGGGGGTCCTAGGGTTAAGTGAGGACCTTAACTAGGACACACTTCGGGGGATGTTAAATGTTATGTAAAATTAGGGTCTTAGGACCTAGTGAGGACCCATTCACTAGGTGGAAAATGGGTGCTAGGTCACTAACCTATGACACACACACCTTGTAAAATTAAGTGTTGTGTAATATTATTTATTAATGTTGGTCTTTATCCCTCAGAATTTCCAATAAATTAGGCTTGCATTTGAATTAAAGGTTCTAATTAAGCTTAAATTAACCTCAATTAGTTAATAAAGCCCTAGATAAGTGTGAAAGTGTAAAGATACACATTACAACACCCTAAATAAGGCACCATTAAGTCGATTTCATTAACAAGGATCCTAAACTTAATGTGAATGTCGAAAACACATTACAACACTAAATCAAGGTTACATTAGGCTCATTTTATTATTAATTATTCCCAAATTAAGTAAGGAAAAAGGATACTTTTTCTGTTACTACAAAGTCATATACAAAAAAAACTTTGGATATGGCTCACGGTTTTGACTACCAATTCTCCTTCTCACCACATCTCTTTGATTTGGAGATACACTTGTGTTATTCTTCCAAAAGTCTTGAATTAGGGATAAAATTTGAGAAAATATCACTCTTGAAGATAGTGACAAATAATGAAATTATTAAAACATTATAAGGAGGTAATTTCCAAGGGTTATGGGAATTTGAAGAAATAAACTCCTTAGTGCTTACCCACACCATTCATTTGAATCCTAGAGAAAATAATGTCAAATAGAAGTATTTTTTAGTGAATCACAAGTATTGGTTCCCATAATTTATACTTGGAAGTGCAAAAAATTCTATGTACTAAGATCATTTATCCTATTAGACATTATCCTTGGGTTTCCAACCTGGTTCCAATAAGAAAGAAAAATGGAGAGTTTAGGTTACCTCAAAAAGAAGCCAAAGAAAAAAATTCCTATACCCTAAGCAAATATGGAAGGCTCAAATTAGGAGAATCCCAAATAAAATCAATTCTATCTAAAGGGATCTCACAACAAATAAAATGAAACTATTGACCATAACACCACAAAACGAGCCCTTGGGAGAAGAGACTATAAAGGAAATCCTACAAATGATTATAGAGAAAAAATAAGAGAGGACTTGTAAGGCACAAAAAGAATCCTCTCTAGGAGAAGAAGAAGCCAATGAAAATGGCACCCCAACCAAAGAATAATTGAAACCCTTGATGGATGAGGATAAAGTATACAATTGTTTATTCTTGAAAGAGGTATTGGAGAAGACCTTTGAAATATATGAAGAAATATTTGAACCAAATACATAAACACACAAAGGGGCACTCATTAGGGTATGTGTAGGATCATCATGGAAAAAACAAACCCTTGAGTGGCGATGAAAATTCAAAAAATCAGAGTTAGGAAACTTGATGTAAGAATTTGAGTAAGTTATTTATATTATTTCAAAAGTATGTAAGAATAGAATGTGTAGAAAATTGAATATAGTTTCTAAACTACTAGGTTTATTTTTATTTTTTTAAATCTATTTGGTGAAAATTTGAAATTTCAATGTAGTAGTACTTAAATTTTAGGGAAAAAATAAGAAGTAGGTGTCTGTCTAACCACCCTAACCATAATAAAATAATAATATTTTTTTATAATATTTTAGATATGAGTAGAAGACTCATGTCGCAATGTGATGCATATTTTTTTGTAATTTTTTTCCAAGCAAATAATTAATTATGAATTTTTTATTACAAATTTTAAAAAATATAATTTAACTCGTATGTCTGACCACCTTAACTTGGTCAAAACTTCGTGAAATTCATTTTTTTTTTTAATCCTATAGTATGCAAAGCATAAAATGTGACACATGTTTTGAATTCAAAAAATATGATACCATTTGAAATCTATAAATATTTTTCAATAAGCCTATCAATCAGGACTATAATCGTAATTCAAATAGAAAATAAATAATAATTATTTATTAAATTCAAAGTAAAGAATAATTTATATTGGTGGAAAGCTGATAATATCCTTTAAAAACCCTTTTTGTTTCATCGATTTTGGGTAAAAAAAAAGTCATCAACCACATGGGCCATCATATCACTTACATATCACCACTTTTTGGCCCATCATGATCCTGCACATACCCATTATATATATAAGACCACATGAAATATCATATTTGAAAACTTGATGGATAAAATCTCAGCCTCATTAGCTACCACATTGAAGTAGAGAAGAGAGCAAGAAGAAAATAGGAGAAACTAAAAGAGGAAGTAATTACATAATCATCTCCCTCAACCACTCAAGCTTAGAAGGAAAATATCACATAAATCCAAAAAAAGGAGTTGTGGCCAAAATAATGGTTAGACAAGCTTATGCTTGCAAAACCAAAAATCACTGAGCAATTGTAGAGAAAAAATGAGGCTGCTACAAAAGCCTACAAATAATTATGCAAGAAAGAAGAGAAATATGAAGAAGTTCCTTCTTTAAATACAAATCCAATAGACTAACATGTCCACTCTTCTTTGTAGACCTCTAAGACACCCTTATCCTTTGCCAGCACCCCCATGCATTTCATTAAGGAGTTTTTAGCTTAGTGGAAAAAATTGCACTAGTAGCCTCTCTAGAATTTCTTCAATTTCCAACCCTTAGATCCCAGGTTGATCTTTCAAAATTATAATCAAGAGACTTATTACATCAAACAATAGGGTAGGAAACCTTGAAGCAACATGTTGATTCTATGGAGTAGTTAGAATACATAATAAATGATATTTAGTAGAAATGTCCTGAGGTTCAAGGGGATCCTTCCAAACCTCTTACATAGCATAGTTTAAGATTTCTTTTGATGGGGTACTATAATAGGCACAACAACTAAATACCATTATGAGACAAAACATCACTGTGAAGTTCAACAAGGCAAAAAAAGATGAATAAAGGAGGAGATGTTCCACCACCCACTCAACATTAGAAAATCATATTAACACATTGAAGAATATAGAGGGGGGAATGAATGGTTTGTACTAGTTTTTCCTTTAGTTGCCCATTGTTACCACAACCACCAAGGTGAAAATGGATCAAATTGAGGAAAAAATCCTATAGATAGCCACTACTTATGATGGATTGGTGGATACTAATGGGAATGTTTGAGCACAAATAGAGGCCTTACATGCACAACTCCAATAGCTCCAGTACTAGAGAGAGTAGACAATGTATAAGTACCAAAAATTAAAGGATATGGTATGTAGTTAGCACATGCTACCAAAATTCCCAAGTATGCACACAAAAGCTAGCCCAACAGATATGAATCCCTTCATCACTACAAGAAGCAACACACCTCCTCTCACAAATCATAATGCATAATCACTTCTTGCAATAGGCTAAGTACAATGGGATACCACCTTCACTAACCTAAAGGAGGTATACAAGTTTTCCTAGCATAGTAGTAGTTGAAATTTTCTTCAACAGAGTTATATTGAGGACAAGAAAACTTTTTGAAAGGGGGGTGATGTTGGTAGGGAATCAACTAAAAACTAGAAAATCCAATCAAATCCTACACCAAACCTCTACAAATAGGGTATGGAGCTTCTATTTGAAAAACATAGTCCAAAACAATAGTAATGTATAAGGGAAACCTCCCACCGAATGTATACTTGTATATATGAAGATATATTATAAAAAAGTATGAGGAAGAGGTAGAAGAGTAGTAATATATGAAATGATAAGGAGGAAGTAGATAAGAGATAGAAGATAATAATTATATGTAAAGAGATTGTAAAGAGGGACAAAACCCAAACCTATATGCTTGATGAGCAAAGGATTAATGTATTAATATGTTCAAACTTATATCTAACATGTGTTAGGGTCTATCGGAATCAAATTTTTATATATTTTATTTTATTAACTAGTTTACGGTCTATCCAAACTAACTCTCTACTCCTTCCATATGAAAATGTCTGGGGTATAAATATAAACATAGAAATTACTTGGGGCTCAAAGCTCCAATCTGTGTCTCCCTAGTTTTCTTGCTAATAAAATTCTTGATTCCACTTTTATAGTGAGTGGAAACTTTCATATATAAATTATATTACATTATCTAGAAATAGTAATTTTATGTACTCCATTAATAAATTTTTTAAAACATATTCAACAAACATAGTACAAAAAAACTATTTTTTGTGGTTTATTACCTTTTTATGTCACTATAATTGTCATATCCTTTCACATGGACATTTAACTATTGGAATTTTTCTTTTGTAGAGCATTCAATCTCCGCTTTCTTGCAAGCCTTATTTTACAAGGATTTTGACCTACACCTAAGTTGAACTAGTTGTAAAGGGTCCTAGTCTTCATTTTAAATACACATGTGATGCTAAATAGAATTTAAAAAATAGTGATAGATGAACATGGTATTATGCTACATTCTACATAACTCACAAACATAACATAGGGGCAACTAAGTTGAAACTAATGATTTTGAGTTAGTTTTGAATTATAGTAACAAAAATTATATAATTGAAAATGACATGATAATTTAGAGGGTTATAGAAAATCCCATGTATTTTGGACGTTTCTTATTATATATAAAATCATCATTTCTCTTATTAAAAAATATTAATTATCTATTCTTATGAAACAATGGCTAACTTGTTTATAATATACATTGGATCGCTACCAACTAAGCTATGGGTAATAAGATAAAGGTAAGGTTTTGGTTATATTTAGGTATAGTACCTATCAATATTTTCCCAGAGAAATGTTGAACCTTGTGTGTGGAGGAAAAGTATGAAATAAAGAGAAATTTAACTCATTTTTATTTAAACCTCAATCTCCTCCATCTACCAATCCATTCTTCCTTGCCCCTTTATGCAGCTAGCAACCAAGTTCTATGCCACTATTCAATCTTTTTAATGAAATAAAATTCTAAGGTATTGTTAGCCATAATGTAGTTATGTGCTAAAGACCAATGGTTAAGCACTTAGACTACTAACATACTAGAATGTTCCTATCTCACTTATAGTACACACTAAGTCATATAATCTCTTTTGAGCTACATTGTATTATGTACATCAAGCATACACACGAATTACATAGAAAATATGAACATCTCTTATTAATTAATATATCTTCTCCCATACATCAAACTCTCTCTTTGCTTTTCTATGCTTTAGTATTAGAGGTGTATATAGGTGTTTCTTTCATAATTTTACCTAAAATAGTTAGAGATGCATGCACTTAGGGGATTCACTTAAGAAACCAATGGTATAACCCCTAGGTGAACCCACAATAGTTTATCCCACTTGCAGGACATTGATATTTTGCATGGGACATGAGAAAAAAATTTGAACACGACTTCTTTCAAATATTTTTATTCAAATCAAGGTGTCTTCATTCAAAGATAATGTTTTTTCAAGGTAATTCTTAAATATTTTTCTTTTCTTAGTATTTCTAATTTGACCAAAGGACCTTCATTGAAGGTACCTTTGAATGAAGGTATATACATAGCTTCAAGTCAAGGTCCTTTAGATGTGTTTCTCCTTCTAGTCATACAAATATATAAATATATTTTCTTTTGTTTCAAATTCTATATTACACCATCAAATTTAGTTACTAGGACATGAAAATTTGCATGATGATAGCCCTTAGAATAAGCCATCTAAAATTATAATTTAATTATATTAGTTTTTATTTTCTCTTGAACATGGTTTTTTCACAAAAAAATTAGGTGTCTAATCCATAAACATAAAAAAAGAGAAAAAAAATTCCTAAAAAATATCTATGCACTTTTTTATTAATGTTCTTGTTTCAACAAAAAAGGGTTAAATTAGAAATATACAAAAAAATTATGTGTTATGGAATAAACCTATGTCTAAATTGTAATTAATCAAACATAAAAAATTAATAATAAATAACATATGCAACAAAAAAACTAGGAAAAAATATGCATACACTGGATATTGGTGTTACCAACCTATGTTTAAGAATTTATAATTTAATCATTTTTATTTAAAATTATGCATTATGGAACACATTAAGTTACTTTTAAAAAATAGTGTTAACTATAAAAAATAGGTTATTAAAAATTGTAAAAAATTTAACAAATTATCTTTTAAAATTTTAAAAATATATATGTAGAATCTCCACAAAAAAATCTCAACAATAACTTAGAGATCACATCAACTTCAATATCTTAATAGTTTAGTCATTATAGGTGACAAAAAGTGAAAATTTGATTAAAAAAGTGAATTTATATGTCCTACTTTGACCAAAAACTGGAACATACAATTATGAGACATTCATATCTTAATACTAATAAATACCACTAATTTTATTTCTATCCATCAAATTTATGTTTTCTACCATTGACATAATTATAATGCCTCCTTATTTTTATTAGGTATTACATGTACCTATTTTTTAATTACATTTTATAGCTCCTAATTATTTGTACTTTATCAATCAAGAGCATTTCCCACACCTCTATTTGAAAAAAAAAAAGCCATTTGATTGTTATCTCATACATTACAATGTAAAAAAACTACAATGATTTTAGAAAATATGACATCTTATAAAAGTACTGGACTTGACCATGCTATGATCATTATTTCATATTGTAATTAAATCATAATTGGAACTATCCAAGCATAGATATGATAAATGAGGCTTTCAAAAAAAATTATATGGTGTAAGAAAAATATAGCTTCACCAAGCTTTATTAAATATTATTGATTTGATTTAACAATCTTATTATAGTGAAATGTTTTTTTTTTTTTCTTTTTAAAACGAAAAATTAAGTTAAAAGTCAAACCACACAAGGCAAAAGCATTGTGTGTTCATGCTTATGTCCAAAATGGTATATGGCAAAACATAAAATTCACCTTCAACAATTCATCGCAAGTAAAATTCACCACTAGCAATTCACTGCCGCAGAAAATTAATGGCTTTAATATTTTGAAAATATATATTAAAAAATGTTAATGCGGTTAATTTCCTGACCATGAATTGCTGATGGTGAATTCTACTTGCAATAAATTTATCATACAATAAATTTTCCCACGATGAATGATGAATTATGAACTTTCCATCCATGAATTGCTGACGATGAATTTTCTTAAAACCGTCCAAAATAATGCAGCAATCACGTGAAGATACAGAAGTCACAGGTACGACTCCATGATCTCTTAGCTTGCACAGATAATACGGAATTCATGTTTGTCGGGAATGTTTTGTAGAAGAAGAAGATGAATTCATACAAATTGTTTAACGGCCCCAAGTGTCGGTGGATTAAAGTACGCTTGCATTAACAAAAATGAAAGACTTGTCATAGACAAGAACACTCACGTGCGAAGTGACTGCTCGTAAAGCTGAATGAGTCAGAGCTAAGTTTCGTTGAAATCATACCTAAACAAATTAACAGAAACGATACTCATTAAGACAGTCAAATATTACACAGAAGAATAGAGAACAGCACAGACTGATCATAGTCAAGTAAAACGCCATATAAATTTCTTCAGATGCCCGTGACACGTCGAATTTTCAAACATATATTTCTAAATTCTTCATAATCACGAGAAGCCAGAGCCTGTGAACCTGCAAAATCATTTTACAATTTGCCTGTTTGCATGGCAGGATTAGAGAGAGAGGGGGATACGTGGAAGGATACAAATGATAAATAATAAACCTGTAAGCGAATAGAATAGTCAAAAGAAGTGACAATTATCCCAATCTTGGTTACCATAAGACACCGAAGTATTGTATATATGTTAGAGGATTATATGATGAAGGTGATTTAGGAATATTCACCATAAGCAATTCATTACGGAAAATTTAATGCTGTTAATTTTTTACTGTGGTGAATTGTTGGCAGTGAATTTTATTTGACGGTGAATTTTTCATTGATAAATTGCTGATGATGAATTTGCTGCCGATAAAGACAATTGACATACACTTTACTGATATTTTTAACTGACATTAAAAAAAAAGGTATAACCTCATTTACACTTGAGACTTTCAAAGAAAAGGTATAACCTCATTTACACTTGAGACTTTTAGTGGGATCATAAGTATTTTAGAGTTCTTTAACTGTCTCATATATTAAACTAAGATGTAAGAATTTCCCCCTATTTAAATAGTACTAGTAATCTTGGGTACTCAGATGATGACGTACTTCATTGTATATATACATGCCTACACAATTACATGCATTCTCCTCGAAGGAACTACGAAGAGGGTCTTAATGTGATACAGAGAAAATAGAAAAGAAAAGAGAGTGTATTCCAATATCCTCCTAATCTTAAAGTAGAAGTAGCTTGGTTCTCTACCTTTAAGAATAGTAAACATGTACTGTCATGAATTATTATTTTCATTGATTTAATTATCACATTACTTTTTTTTGATAAATGTGAAAAGGATTTATTTTTAAGAGTTTTCACTTGATTTAAAATTTGAAGAAGGTTGTCATCTAGTATAAAAATATATATCTGGTTTGTCATCTAATATGAAATATTAGTGAGGGTGGTTCTTGAATTTGTTTTCTCATTAAGTGTTATCATTTATATTAAAAATAATTATCACTCAATATATTATTGAATATGAGACCATAACTAGTCAAAAAGATCTGAACTTAAAAACCCAAGGGATATTATCAATTTGAACAAAATTTAAGATCTTGTTCAATCTAATAGTTAATAAAGAAGGATTTTGTTGCCAACATTGAGATTCACAAAGTAATTAATATTATCATCAAAATGGAGAACCAAATCATAATATAAGCGTTTAAATTACTAGAAGTGTCTATAATTAGAAGGTGCGGTTGCATCCCTCATAGTGTAAGCACATATAAAAGAAACAAAAGAAATAACAAAAGAAATAAATGGGCAAGAAAGGTTCGAAGGATGAAGTGATTTTGAATCATGCGTACTTGAAAGGAAATGAATGGAAGGGGGACAAGAGGGACGATGCCAATATGGTCACCACATGAAGGTATGGGCATTCCACTTAATTGTTAATTTGGTAAGACTAAACACTGTGACCTTGGTTGAAATTCTCCTTTCTCATTGGGGAAATTTCAAATTGGCTATGGAAGAAAAAATTTAAAGAGCATGAGTAGTAGATGAAATGCTCAAACAAATTTTGTTGAATGGAGTACAATGACTACAAGATATCCACGAAATGGATTTGTTAAAATTAGGCTTTGGCATCTTTTGAGAAAGTGCATTTGGCTAGTGTAAAGTTAAATTTCACAACGGTTGCAACCATCATCTGTACTTATGCCACAAGATATTTTGAATAGGTTATAGATGAACATCAAATCTTAAAAAAATTGTATGAGAAAGGGTGCCTTGTAAGAGGGTATGGATCTCCCATGAAGTAGAGAGGATAAAGAAGTTTCATGAGAGATGGGTATGTGTAGTATTGTAAAATGCATACCCTTGCATTTTCACACTAGTTTGGGCCCAACTTGGTTTATTTATCCTTTTTATGGCTTAATTGGCCCTATTTTATGTCCACAAGCCCTATGAATTACATATTTTTCTGGTTAATCATGACATTATCCAATACATATCTGATCTCCTAATGACTCTAATTGGCATGTCATTGATTTTGAGTCGGGATTAAGATGCCACTAAGGGTGTTTTTATCCCCCCAAGGTCCTGGGACCCTAATTTTGAGACATCTATTTTGGGCCCCCTTTTTGATGTGTGTGCCCCAAGTTTCATCACTTGGGACTAAGACGCCACCTAGGGCATTGTAGTCCTCCTTGAGTCATTTTTGGGATTTAATTTCAAATCTTGGTAGGATTTAAAATCCTTTATTCTGTGAATTCATATGTCAACTTGGTGTGATATGATTTTGGGATATTAAGCATAAAAAAGTATAAATGAAAGGTTCATTCTCACATTTTCTCTTAACAAGCATTCATTTTCATCCTGACAAGCATTCATGATAGCATCCTAGCAATTTGAATTTATGCGATCAAGAGCATTCAAGAGCAATTAATCAAGCAATTGGAGCCATCATCAAGTTTCAAGCATCATGTGAAAGATTTTTGTTGCATCATGTGTGTTGTTGTGCTAACATTTGTGATGCAGGGTTTTGATCTAAGCAAGCAAGTAATTCAAGATCTATCAAGGATTTCAAGATCCATGTCCACTGCAACCATTACACACAAGTTTGCAGCCTTTACAAGGGTTTGGTGAGTTGTAGCATTGCATCTTATTCATTCACCATTTCCTTCATTAATTCTATTTCATTTCAAGGTTTAATTACCAATAAGAGTTTTGACCAAGGCAAATCCCTATTCACTAAAAATCAACAAGTTTTCTCATATTGTCCATTTGTGTATGTAGATCTAGGTTGAAGGCTTGAAGATCACTTGGAGTGAAAAGTTGTAAATTTTCATTTTCAAAGTTTTCATCTTCATAGAAACTCACCTACAGGTCAAATCTAGTTGTTTTAGAACTTGAGATCCAAGTAGAAGCAATTGTACATATGGGAGCTTAGGACCACATTCACACTTTTTCAAAAATTCAGATCAGGACTAAGACAGGAGTAAAGGTGTCTTTGTCCTCCAAGTGAAATATTTCAAAGATTTTTTGGGATTTTGTTTCATTGTTCGAAGATTTTGTCTCTAACCCAAAAAAACAACAATGAAACTAAGACGAGAGTAAACATGTCTTAGTCCTCCAAGGCATATTTTGGTAGTATTTTTTCATTTCTAGAATCCTTTTGGCATCTCCATGCTTCCCAAGTACACATACCCTAACTTGGAGTTGTTCATTTTCAGTATTAGTAAGCTTCATTTTGCTTATTTTAAGTGTTTTGCATATCATAATGTGTTTTCAAAAATTGTCTTTTCCAAGCATTTGCTTGGTGTTGAACCCCTTAATTTGATAGAACACCCACTCCTAAGTCCTCCTAGTTTTTTATTGACTCACCTTAAGAGGCTGATAGTCAATCCTATTAGGGTTCTTAGGACATAATTAAATGACCTAGATAGAATAGGAAAGGTCTTCTTTCCTTCCTCCTATTTTATCTTCAGTTTAGTATGTCTAAATTTATTGCAGGACACATAGAGTAGAAGTATAGGGATATGTATAAACCATTTTTAATAATCATAAATACTAACTACATCATGAGATCCAGCCACAACCAATCCTTTGCTAAATTTGTAATCATATTAATATTACACTTTGAGATATCGAAATCTCCTACTTCTTTGTTTCCTCGAATACAAAATGGCTTCTCGATCTTAGAAGGTAACCAATGATGAAATTCAATGGGTACATTTATTCAATGACTTTGAGATGGATAGGAGACTTCTTCATTATTATAATCTTCTTGCATATAATATTTAATTAATCAAATATGGGGGTATACCATTGAAAAAGAACTTGTGAAAAGTCCATGAGACTAACCATGAAGCAATATTTGATGCAAGAAATAGTAGATTAGATCTGTGTGGTTCATTGTATTGAATTGACTTCTTCATTATTATAATCTTCTTGCATATAATATTTAATTCATCAAATATTGGGGTATACCATTGAAAAAGAACTTGTGAAAAGTCCATGAGACTAACCATGAAGCAATATTTGATGCAAGAAATAGTAGATTAGATCTATGTGGTTCATTGTATTGAATTGACAAAATGATAGATAATACATGTATATTAACAAGCTCTTAAATTTTTCTATTTTGAGTAAATTTTTCATTTATTTTAATTATTTATTAATATTATTTAATTATTTATTATTACTTAATTTGGGAATGAGTAATTAATAATAAAATGGACTTAATTATGCCTTATTCAGGGTGTTGTAAAGTGTATCTTTACACTTTCACACTAATCTAGGGCTTTATTAATTAATTGAGCTTAATTGGCTCCTTTAATTCAAATCCAAGCCTAATTAATTACAGATTTTGAGAGATAAAGCACTACATTCTTAAATAATGTTACACAACACTTAATTTTGAAAGGTGTGTGTCCTAGGCTAGTGACCTAGGACCCATTAACCACCTAGAAAATAGGTCCACCCTAGGTCCTAGGACCCCCTTTTTACATAAAATTTGCATCCCTCCAAGTGTGTCCTAGTTAAGTATGCTAGGACCCATTCACCACATGGGGAATGGGTCATCACTTAACCCTCGAACCCCACCTTGGAATATGTTTTTGGTGGTATTTCAATTATTTGAATCCTAGATCTAATGTTGGCTTGTGTTATTTAAATTTTGGGAATTTATAATAAGTTATACATATAAATACTAGGTTATTTCACTAGGTTCATCCTAGAATTTTTATGTGACTTCATGAGATTATAAGCAAGAGAATTATAGAGAATTCAAGATCATTACTAATGCATTCAGAGAAATATTTATATAGTTTTATTGCAACAATCAAATATATCAATCATAATGTAAAAGTCATGCATGTTGTTGAGCTAATGTGATGATGTACCATTAAAGGTCCAATTCAAGAATTATTTCATATCAAAGTTCATAATCGAGATCCACTCATGGAAGCCATTTCATGCTATGTTTTAGATTTACAATCGAAGGTTCAATCGAGTATTGGTGAGTAGTGACATTGCTTTGTTCATTCATCTCTCCTTTTATGCATTGTTTCATTCCAAGTTTTAATTACCAAAGCAAGGTTTAACTAAGGTAAAACCCTATCCCCTAACAAAATAAATAAATTCTTCTCCTTTCATGTGTGTTTGTAGGTTTTAGGTTGAAGATCAATTGGAGAGAAAAAGTTGTCAAAGTTGTCGTCTTTCTTTTAAGATCGCAGAAATTGAGCTAAAAAAGTTATTTTTAGGATTCCAACAATTTCCCACTAGGATTTAGAGTTGTAGATATTGAAGAATAGAACGTAGAAAGAATTTTTATAGAACCCTAGCAGGGAACCATTTGCCAATGGGAAAATTCGTCCTCAATGAGGCCTGAAAAAGAACTTTTTGCAATAGGTACACATCATTTTACCATCTTAAAACATACCATTTTACTGTTATATCAGTTTGGTTTGTTTTTTTATGTTCATTTATGCATAATTGAATGAAATAACTAGTGAAAAGGGAAATTGTAATTCATTTTGGTTCAATCCCCATTATTTTACACACACTATAGCTCTCTTTTCCTACATTTCATTTTTGTGATCCTATCATTTAGAATATTGTAGTTTTTTGATTTTAGAGTCCCTTTTCATATTATAATATATATTGCATTCATTTAAATTGGATTAGGTTTCATTTAAGGTGTTTATTTTGCATTCATATTTGCATCTAATATAGGGTTTTATGATTGCATTATTTTTTCTTTCTTTAAATCTAAAAAATATTTAAAAATCAGTCATTTTGCATATCATCTTGCATCACATAATAATTTTGCATTTGAAAATTGAAAATAAAATTGCATATCAAAATAGGTTTTTTAGCTCATCATTTTATCGCATTTTTCCCTCAAATTTCACATTGCATTTACAAAAATCTAAACTTGAAACTTACAAAAGGTATGAGGAAATCTTTTTGGCTGGAATTAGCTTCCATTAGGAGTATTTTTGATAAAGAAGCTTGGATTGTTATGGGGGACTTCAATACTCCCTTAATGAATGGTGAAAATTTTGGGGGATCTTAGATTAACTCAGAAAGTAAAGAGGATCTTCAGAATTTTATTGATACTCAAGGGTTGATAGATCTGGATCTTCTTGGAGCCTCCTTCACCTGGCCCAATTGTAGAAAGGGGATGGACCTCATACAAGTCAAATTAGATAGATCTTTGATTTCCAATCATTGGTATTTTGATTACTATTGTTCCCTTAAAGCCCTCACCAGAATAGGTTCTGATCATTCCCCTATCAGTTTCACTGTGGATTCTATAAAAAAAAAAGAAGAATACTCCTTTTAGATTTGAAAAAATGTGGACCTCTCATCCTGCTCTTAAAGAGGAAATAAAGAAATGGTGGAATATAAGTATTCAAGGAACTGCAATGTTCAGAATTGCTAAAAAATTAAGGGAAGTGAAATGTAATCTTAAAAAATGGAAAAAGGAATATTTTGGGAACATCTTTAAGATCAAGTCCAAACTTCAGATGGATCTGGGAGAAATTCAATTCAAAATACAGAAGGAGGGTTACTTGAATGATACTAAGGAAAAAGAAAATGAGCTCCTTATGAAGATGCATGACATAATAGGGAAGGAGGAGGAGTTCTGGAAACAAAGATCTAGAGCCCTCTGGCTATCTGCTAGAGATAGAAACACTAGGTACTTCCACCTTTCAGCTTCTAAACACAGAGCTATAAACAAAATATCTCAAATAGATGTGAATGGAACCAGATTTGAGGAGGAAGAGGATATTAGGATGCAGGCGGGCTCCTTCTTTAAACTTCTTCTCTCAGTAAGTACTGAAATAAACCAGAATGAGCAAGATAAGCTAATGGAAACTATACCAAGAATTATCAACCAGGAAAACAACTCTTTTATGATAGCAATCCCCACCAATGAGGAAGTCAAGTGGGCTATCTTTTCCTTTGATGGGAACAAAGCCCTGGGTCCTGATGGTTTCCCTTTGTTTTTCTTCCAATGGCTCTGGGAGATTGTTGAAGAAGATGTGGTTAATGCTGTTAAGGAATTTTTTGGAGATAAATGTCTTTTAAAAGAATTAAATGCTACTTTCTTGGTTCTTGTCCCCAAGAAATCTGGAGCTAATAACTTTGAGGCTTTTAGGCCTATCAGTCTCTGTAATTCTTTATACAAGATCATCTGTAAGGTCTTAACCTCTAGATTCTTAATTTTTATGCCTTCCTTGATTTCTCCTCAACAGAATGGTTTCGTTCCTGGCAGACAAATCCTTGATTCTATAGTCATGGTTCATGAGAAAATTCACTCCCTTGTTGAATTGAAGACTGAAGGTTTCCTCTTAAAGCTTGACATCTCAAAAGCCTATGACAGAGTTGATTGGATCTTTTTATTTAAAACTCTGAAGGCCTTTGGCTTTAATAATAGGGTTGTTCAACTAGTGGAACAACTTGTGTCCACAACTTCCATATCGATTATGGTCAATGGATCCCCGACCTCCTTTCTTTAGAGTACCAGAGGATTAAGGTAGGGTGATCCTATATCTCCTATTTTATTCACTATTATGGCTGAAAGTTTAGGCAGGAACCTGAAAAATCTGGTAGAATTTAAATTTATCTCTTGGCTCAGACCTTCCTTGGGCAACTTGGTGTGCTCTCATCAACAATTTGTTGATGACACTATGCTCATGGGTCAAGCTTCTATGTCTGAAGGAAAATCTATAAAAAAACTGCTTGACAAGTATGGGAGAGCTTTAGGACACCTGATCAACAATCAAAAAAGTTCATTGTTCTTTTTTAATACTCCAGCTCATTGACAAATCAAAATTTCCAGAATTCTGGATTGTAAGGTGGATTCCCTTCCTACCACCTACCTAGGTCTTCCTTTAAGTTTGAAACCTCCTGATTCTTTCTAGATATCATTGGTGGATAGATTTAGTAAGAAGCGTGCAAGTTGGAAAGGTGCTCTGCTTAGTCAAGCTAGTAAGCTTCAGCTCCTCAAACCCTCTCTCCAGAATCTTCCTATCTAAGCCCTGAGCCTCTTTAAGATTCCAGCTAAATTTGCTGATACAATTGAAAAAATTCAAAAAAGATTTCTTTGGTCGGGTGTTGAGGAAAATAAAAGAGTTCCCTTAATTGACTGGAATCTAGTTTGTAGACCTAAAAAGAATGGCGGACTTGGGTTAAGAAGAATTAGAACTGTTAATAAAATCCTCTTGGCTAAGCAAATCTGGAGAATCTTCTCTTCCTCTAGGGAGTGGATTAATATTTTGGCTAGCAAATATTTAGAAAACAACTACTCTTCCATTATTAAGAAGGACCCCCACCTTCTTCCGAGAGGATCTATATGCTAGAACAATTTAATTTTTGGAAAAAAGATTGTGGAGGAAGGCATTGGTTAGCAAGTGAGAAATGGTAATTGTATCAGATTCTGGGAAGACAGATGGCTTTTTAAGGAACCCTTGATAAAAATCAATTCCTTCAGAGATTGGACTGAGAATTGCAAGGCTAGGTTTGGAACCTATGTTAAAGATTACAGAGTGAATGGTAATTGGGTGGACTTGGGCAGAGTCAGTCAGGCTTTGGTCCCCATCTAGACTACTCTACTGGCTGTTAGACTTAGTTCTAAGCAGATGGAGGACTGTGCGGTTTGGATTGATGACCCCTATGTTAATTTTTCTGTGTCTTCTACTTTTGCTAAGATCACGTCTTCTCTAGATCATCCTCCCTTTTGGTCTAAAGCTTGGTGCAAACATCTGATACCTAAAATTAATATCTTCTTTTGGATCTTGCTCCAAAAAAAGTTGCTTATGATTGACAACCTGTGTAAACGTGGATTTCAAATCCCTAATAGATGTTGTCTTTGCAAGATGGATGTTGAATATGTGAGTCACTTATTCCTTCATTGCTCTTTTGCTGCTTCTCTTTGGGAAAATTTTATCAGGATATGGAACCTTCCTTGGGTTTTCCCATTGTCCATTGAAGATCTCTTTTCTTAGTGGAAAGCCCCGACAAGGAATCCTTTACTTAGGTCTTTCTGGGATTTATCCTTCCCTCATATTGCTTGGGGCCTTTGGAAAGAACACAACAATAGAATTTTTAAGGGAAAAGAAGCCTCTGTGGATTATGTCTTTGATAAAATTGTCAGATCCCTGAAGGAAAACTTCAAAGCCGTGGCCCAGAAAGACAAGAAAACCATGAATGCGAAGTATTCGAACTATGATCTATTTGTTGCTAAGGAATGGAACATAAATCCTAATTTTTCTAGTTCTAATATGAAGGCAAAAAAGGACAGAGAGGGAGTTTGCTGGACTTTTCCGCCTAACGGGTGGATCAAAGCTAACTTTGATGGTGCGGCTAAAAGCAACTTGGGGGCGGTGGGCTGTGGAGGAGTTATAAGGGATTCCAGTGGCAACTTCATTGGTGCGATTGCCTCGCCTCTTGGCTCTCAAACTAATCACCTAGCGGAGGCGGGTGGTGCTTACCATATCATAAATTTAGCCCAAAGTCTTAACATTAAAAATCTATGGATTGAAGGAGACTCCAAAAACATAATTAATTACCTTCGTGGCAAGTCTCCACCCTCATGGACCATCAATTCATGGATTGATGAATCCAAATCAAAATTGGCCAAGTTTGAAAAAGTTAAAATATCACACGCCTATATTGAAGCCAATGCTGTTGCGGAATTTTTTGCTAATGAAGGAGTTAAGAGTAAAAAAGTGTGTACCTGGCTAAATAATAGCGATCTAAATTTTAATGTTTGTGCCCTATTAAATTATAATAAATCACGTGGTAAGGCGACACGTTATCCCTTTAATGAGGACAGGTTGGATCTATCACATCACAATCATTAAATTGCATGGGACCGAGCCCAGTGGAGTAATTTGCAAGATAACTCTGCATGCTTTGTGGGTTCTAAGATTTGGCAAGGCCAATTTTAGAAAGGCTTGTGTTTGGACCTACCTCACTATGTCGGCCAATATGGGAGGAGACAGAAAGCAAATTGAGTCGGATAGCTACAAAATTCACATGAAAAATGTCAAGGTTTGGAACAAGATTAAAAGGGGAGGGTTGATTCCTTTCCTAGAGAAGCTTCATGGCTCTGACCAGGAGGCTACAGATCTCTTTTCCAAAAATTGGCATGATGGTAATTTGACCCTGTTTGGTAGGAACGTGGAGCTCAGTGAAAAACTTATTGCCGATGTTACAGGTTTACCCACTGATGGGAAGAAGTTTTTTAGGGACATGACTTTTTCTGATGAAGCTGTTACCAGATTTCCAAAAAAGGAAAAGGAAAAGCAAAGCTTGGTCAAAATTGCAAATAGTTACTTCGATGTTGACTCCATAAAAACTATATGGAGAAAGGTTCTTCGGGTCATCATGGAGTACATTACGGTGGATGGGCGATTCACTAAAGTCTATGGCTACCACTTTTCTCTTCTCAACCATTTTCAACACAAGGTAAGGGTCTCTATCCCCTTTTATCTTTTCTGCTCCTTGAAGAAAAGTTTGGAGGACAATAAGAAAAACCCTAAAAGATTTCCCATTCTTCACACTGGGTTAATTAGGCTAATTGTTGAACATCTTCATGTGCCCGCCCCTGCTATTTTGGAAACCAACCCAGATTCTAAGAGTGATGATACTGAGCCCAATGGCTCGAAGCATTTTCCTAACCCTAGACCGGCTAGAAAAGCCCCTAGTTTGCATGCTGGCCCTTCTAGGGAGTTGGGTAAAATTTGTGTTGAGCCTGAGCCTAATTGTCCTCCTCCTAAGATCAGCTCTGTTGGCAAGAAAACCCAAGCCAAAAGCCTTGTTTCATACTCTGAAGAATACTCTGAGTCAGAGGAATCTAATACCAACATTTTTGAGCGTTGTGCTGACCCTTTGTCAGACATACACATTGTTGATAATTCCCCTATTAACACTAGAAAAGAGCCCTCTCTAGATTATCTCAACCTTGCTAAAACCAATTTTGAGTCCCATTCCAAACTCTTGGATTGGACCTTCTCTGAAATTAATGAGCTGAAAATTAAAAATTGGGCCCTACAAAGTAAGATCGATATGGGTACTAAGATTGCTGAGATGGACAAGAAAGAAGCGGTTCATAGTAACAGGAACATTGACACCGAAGCTAAGAGCTTAAGGAATACCATCAGAACTGTCGTTGAACAAAACAACCATATAGAAAGACATAATGCTATAATCATTAATGCGATGACTGAAAAGCTTGACAAAGCCCAGCAGGGATCTCTGGTGGTTGATCTGGAAGATACTGAAGATAAAATTCAGGACACGGAAGCTGGCCTTTCCAGAAGAACCCGTGCCAACTTGAAGCGCAAGGCCCCCCTTACTCAGAAAATGGTTCAAACCTTTAAAAAGGGGATTAAAGATATGTAGGATATGGAGGTGGAGACAGATATTGTCCTTAGGTCTTTGAACTAATGGCTAGGGTTTCCTGTGTGCTTTCTCTACCGTCCCTTCTTTCTTAACCCTTCTGGTCCTTTTAGTTTGGTTGCTGCTAGTTTTTTCTCAGGCAGCTATTTTTTTTTGGTGTAACTTTGGTGTTCTTTTTGCTATTTTGTAAACTTTGTGGTTTCGGGTCCCTGTAAAACCCGTTTTACCCTTTTATCAAAAACTTACTGCAACAAACTAAATCTAAAAACTACTATAAGAGACCTGAAAATCAACAAAAGTTTGTTTCAAAAACCTAATCTAGGACCCATTCGCCATAGGGTAATGAGTCCCTGATCAAGCCATAATCTACATTTGTAGAATTTAAAATATTTTATTTTGTGCTTCTAAATTTTCTATCATCAGATCTCTATTATAGTTTGTTGACTTTCCGTTTCATTCATTTAATCATATCTAGCTTAATTTGGTACATTTAGTGCATTTTCTAAAGTCAAAATAGAAAATTTTAACACCTCATTTTTAGATTTTTTCATAGTGTAATCAACAAATCACCTTATTTAAATTTGAAAACTTGAAAATGGATAAGTTTTCAAGAGCAATGTGTGGAAGTCCTTATTCTCGTTGGTTGATTTTTCAAGTTGTATTTTTGGTAATGAACCTACTCATTCTCACACAACTCCCAATGAGTGTCCTCATGAATTTGACATCAATGGAGAAGATTATGCTAGCATGAATGAATTAATAAATGATTGCATTAATAATCTTGAGAAGAATGCATATTTCTATCCTTCCATGAAACAACCAACACAACTTCAGATGTTTGGTCTTTTACATCCTGAGATTGACTCACAAAATAAGCCTAAGCTTCCAACAATGAGTGAACCTATATCCTCTAATCAAGTGCATACCCATCCATCTTATGTTAACAATGTGAAAAACACTCCCATAAACCTAGAAGAGACTTGGGTATGTGCATGATCATGATGGGCCAAAAAGTGGCAATATGTAAGTGATATGATGCCCCATGTGGCTAATCATTTTTTTTTACCCAAATTTGATGAAATGAAATGGGTTTAAAAGGATATTCTTATCTTTCCACCAATATAAATTATGATTTACTTTGAATTTAATAAATAATTATTATTCATTTTCTATTTGAATATGACTAAAGTCTTGATTGATAGGATGATTGAAAAAAATCTATAGCTTTCAAATGGTATCACATTTTTTGAATCTGAAACATGTGTCACATTCTATGCTTCACATAATATAGGATTAAAAAATAAAAAATTGCATTTCATGAAGTTTTGGCCAAGTTAAGCTAGTCAGACATATGATTTTTTATATTTTTTTAAATTTTTAATTAAAAAAACATAATTAATTATTTACTTGGAAAAAATTACAATAAAATATGCATCACATCAGGACATGAGTCCTCTACTTATATCTAAAATATTATAAGAAAATTATTATCATTAAATTATTGTGGTTAGGGTGGTCAGACTGACATCTATTTCTTATTTTTTCCCTAAAATTTAAGTACTACTACATTGAAATTTCAAATTTTTACCAAATAGATTGGTTTAAAAAAAATAAACCTAGTAGTTTAGAAACTAAATTCAATTTTCTATAGATTCTATTCTTACATATTTTTTAAATAATATAGATAAATTATTCAAATTTTTATGTCAAGTTGTCTAACTCTGATTTTCTAAATTTTTGCCACTTAAGGGCTTGTTTTTTCCATGATGATCCTGCACATACCCACTTACGACCAAGGCTTTATATTTTAACCAACCAAGGATGTGACATAACTAATGAGCATGAAATTCATAAAATTTTAGAGAAAATTCTTGTTGAAAAAGCCAAAGGATTAGGATATCAAGATCCTCCTCCCGACATAAGTGTACTCCTTAAAGAAAAACCAATGCCTCATAATAATGATAGGATCATCTCAGGTCCTCCTTCTCAATACTTACCTCAACAATTTGGAAAATATAGCAAACAATGAAAGCCTTACAAACTCAAGAAACTCAAATTTCCATAGCCTAGTTCTGAAAATGAAAGGATCTTATACATGCTTCTAAATCAAGGACTTATAACATTACCACCCATTAGAGAAAATCCACATCCAATTCCTAAGAACACAAACAAGTCTCATTGTCAATATCATAGATGCATTGGGCATAGTACTAATGAAATTTTTTCTTTAAGGAGAGTCTTCAAACAATTGGATATCATAAGGATAACCCCTTAAAAAGCATGTCCCTTCACTCCTTTCAATGTAAGATTTGTAGGGTCATATCATTCTCACTATTACATGTTACACGTTCATTGCAAATGATCCCTTTTATTGCAAGGAGATAATTCTCATCACCCATCTCAACTCATCCTTATTCTGCACTTACTAGGGGAAATGGGTTAGTTAGCCTTGTCCTAGTCTTGGCATGTGATGTTGTCCCTTTGGTTAGCTATTTTCCTTCCTTATATACCGATCATGATTGGTATGCAAAATACCTATTATAGGTTGACTCACATGTGCATAATGTGAAACCTCATGATTTTTTGTTTGATGTATCTCTCTTTTTGTGCATTCCTCTATATGTATCTACATTCTTCCATATTTCGTAAATTTTTTATCTATTTCTTGTCTTGTGTTCTCCTTTTAGGGATGATGCAAGGTTTCGAAACATTTAGGTCTCTTCCATATTGACCCAAAAGGATTTTTCTTTATTTTCTCTCTCTTTGTGTCATTCTTCCAGCTCTACAATTATTTGGGGAATGATGACATTTATGAGCTCTAAAATAGGATTGTAACAAAGACATAATGACCCCAAATCCATAAATCCCTTTTGTATTCTTGGGGGAAACTCCTCCCCCTTCATGACGTAGCTTTATTTCGAAAACATATGCCTTGGCATAGGGTTTTCATAGGAGAGCTCACATGTCTTAGGATCGAACATTGGATACTTTAAAATAATAGCTCACAACAATGGTGTTAGCAACCACTTTAAACTAGGGGCATAGATCAATGATATCTTTCAACATTTTTCCATATTTCATGGTACAATTTTATTTTTCAAGATTGTGATGCATCATTTTCTTGGTGGTTTCATTGGGTTTGATGTCCTCCAAGAGCATGATATTTCTAAGAATATAACTTTCTCTTAGTGGATTAATACGATGTGAGACATCCCCTAAGTTACAATTTGTTTCTCTTGACCTATCCTCTCTTAGAGATATTAGAAATAATGATCCCTAAGAATAAAACCTTACATGAAGGAAGCAAAATCCCCTTGAACAAAAACCTATGTATATAATGTTTGGTATAAAACATCTTGGTAAGCATGAGATAGGAATGTGAGTGGCACCTTATCAAATTTATTAGAGGGATAGCTTTGGTATGTTAAGTACAATGAGAGTCAACACATTGGCATGAATTTCTCACTAAGTCACCTTCCAAGAGGGATACTCACCTAGTGGATGACTTGAGGTTCCACTACCCCAAAGTGACTAAAAAAAACCGATAGTCTAGATGTGCTCCACATTGAGTTGGACCATCTAGGCTTGATATATTTTTGGCCTTTGATAGGGTATGATTGTGTATCTTTGTCATTGTTGCATGCATAAGTGTCTTGAATGTCTACTTTAGTGTGATTTTGGCATGGGGTCATACTCTCAATAAAGTGGGGGAAAAATTTAGTGTAGAAAAAAGTATGGGCGAATGCATGGAAATGGGTAGCAATTTCGTGGACACCTTTCAAAAAAAAATTGAAAATAAATAACGCGAGCACGTTATAACACGCGTGCATTATAATGTGCTCGGGTTATTCCTTGTTAAAAGAAAAAAAAAAGTGGAAACCTGTCATTGTTATTTCGACCATTTTTTTCTTGTAGCCATGGCCAAAACCCCCATACCTACGCACTCGTGTTCTAGGAGGAGCAAGTCAACAAATTTTTTCACCAACAATTTCTATTTCTTCACAACGATGGCGCCACGACAATGAGGAGATGTGAGAGGTAAGGATTTTGTCGTTTTTGTTTTGAATTTGTTATTTTTAGGTTGAATTTGATATATATTTGCTTGAATTTGTAGGAGATGCAAATCAACCTGCAAACCCTCAAGATCCTCAATAGGAAGACCAACCAAATCCTCAAGATCAAAATCAACCACAACAACAACCTCCTCCACCAATCACTCAACCCCCTCCTGGCACTCAACAAATTTTAATGAGTGAAATTGAGAACAAAAACAAAAATTGAGCATTTGATCAATAGGTTGAGTGATCCAAATGGTTCAACCGTAGAAAGACTGGCCCTAGCAAATTCATTGAAAGATATGGTAAAAAATGTAGATTTAATTAGCAAAAAAATAATTGGATGTCAAGATAGGAGGCAGGCGGCTAGGGATTATTATGCAAATAAACTATCATACAAAGATGTAAAGGATTTAAAAATTATAAAAGGTGATTTGTGCTCATTATTCACTGACCCATGCACAAATCAAAATCTCACCCTCAATGCGAAGAGGTTTCCTATCCATTGGTGCCACCACTAATAGAATAGGGACCAGTTTTATGATAGGTGGTACATGGTCTCTGATTACCCACCGTGCAACAATTGCGAGGTCTCGCAATATTTCCTTAGGAAACTATACAGTGAGTTCATATTGAGAAAAATCCCAAATTATTTTGCTATGAGGGATTTCTAGGGGAGAGGTGGGGGGTCAGCTTAGGATAGACCCGGTGCACAGCCAGATCCTAAGCGGCAAGTTAGACGAGCTCTCGCTAGGCCACCTCATGAGCACGTTGTTATGCCTTTTTTCATGAAGGAAAGTGTTGACGTAGAGACATTGCAGGTGATCAAGACTTTGACCCAGAGTGTCATCCATCATACTAGCCCTATTCTACAACACCATCTAGGGGAGTCTTCGAGTGGTGGTCGTCGAACACATGTGTGTCAATCTTGCGGGGCTACTTGTTCATATGACCCCACCGACACTTAGGAGACTGGTACGTAGTATCCATCTACAGCTATGGAGATGGAGAGGGAAACTGACATTTTGCATGAGGCATATGGCATCGATAGTCAGGTAAAAGTTAATGCATTTTCATTGAATTTAATTTATTAAATTTTGATTTTGAAATGCAAGATTAACTAAAAATATTTTATGATTTTAATAAAATTGCAAGGTCGCAATGTTGAGACTGGATACACCGGCTCCCCGCCAACTTATTTCTGCAGTACACCTATCCCTAGGGTATGTAACTAGTAAACAATTATAAATTTATTGCCTGTTAATAGCATTGTTTTACGAATGGTAATTTAAGATGCAATTTTGGATGTTGAACAAACTAATATTGGAGGTTTTGATGGAATACTTCCCAATGACAGTGGATTTACTCAAACCTACACAAAGGTAATAGAATAAAGATTTTAACTTATGAATCAAGTACTTAATATATTTGTGTAGTTTATATGCACATCGTTGATTACGTTGAATAATTTGTTGTTTTATTTTTAGATGATGCAAGCCAAAACACCTATGAATGTGATGATGGCAATGTATATTGGTGTGTCATCTTCTATACAATCCTCGATGGCTATGATACAAGAGGTATGAGGCAAATTAGTAAATTTCAATTTACATTTGTTGTTATAGATGTTAGTTAGTAAAAAATCAAACCATTATTTATTCGCATAGTTTAATTTCTATTTGTATGGTTTATACAAGGCTTGAGCATGCTTGAGCATGGGTGTGAGAATATTTCCCCCATGGACAGAGATCATGAGATGGCAGTAAGTGATTATTTTGTCAAATATATCATTTTTTATAATGTAATTTCTATATATTCATGTATTTACTTCTTATTTTAATAGTTAAAAATTCACCATAAACTAAACACTAGGAGGAGGAGTAGGAGCATTCCTTTAGCATGAAAAAAATGATTGATAGACCTATCACCATCCGATTGAAAAGGAAAGGGAAATAATTTATTTCTAAGCCATGGAGAGAAATGACTTTTGATTCCGGAGCCCTTCGTTGTATGCCTACATGGTAGTTTTGTACATATTTTTATTGGAAATATTTGACATTGTATGCCTATATGGGATTCTCATAAGCCTATATGGCTATTTTGTACATATATTTCATACTTATACGGGGACATATATTGATGTATGCCTACATGGCTATTTAGTTAATCCAAATATCTTTTATTGATGCCTGTCCATATTTGTATTCTAAATTGATGGTTCAATAGATATGAGTTACTTGTATTCAAGTGTATACTTTGCAACTTATATGTATACTTTGTGACTTACATGCATACGAATGTATACTTTGTGGCTTACATGTTTTCATGTGTATACCTTGTATTCGTGCATATACTTTGTATTAATTTGTGTATATTATGTATTCGTGTATATACTTTTTGAAGCTTACGTGTTTTTGAGTACTTGTGCTTCCCTTATTGACATATACATGCTTGAATTATTCATGTGTATAATTATTAATTGGTTAGCCCTAGCATTGATCATTGTTGTCCTTCATGATTTGTCTTGAATATTAATTGATTGATTCTAAAAAACTTCATCTAAAAGAAAACAACACATTTACAACTGAAATTCCATGAAATGATCCATAAAAATATTCCAATATTTGCTTTATCTAAAATTTGGTGGTCGTACCAAGTACGAGATCAACAAGTTTGTATCAAAAATCTAAAAAATAGAGAATAGTGTCAATAATTCTAATGAAATCTTCTCCAAAAGTTCATCAACAGCCTCCATTCGAGCCTCTCAAGGCTTTACATAGTGTTTTACACCCTTCTCTAACTGATCCATGCCCTCAACTAACTAAAAACCAACTTTAAAAAAAAGTAACTATTGCATTTCAAATTTGTTGCTTTAAGCAACTTACAAATTTGCAACTTTAGACTCCTCCAACCTAATGAGTACATCTAATGACCTCTAAACCCACACAAATGGCATAAAAATAGCCTTATTACATCGAAAAAACTCCATTGTTTCACAATCATATACAAATTCACAAATTTTCCTTCAAAGGCTACAAAGACAACTTCTAATGCAAGATTGAAATTTTCACATTTTTTATCACTAGAACCAAAATTCACCCTAAAACATACCTAATGGTCTTAATTGACCTTATTCAAGACAAAGCATGCTCAAAATAACCACAACAACCTATTGACCAACCTATTCACCATCAAATAATCACTAAAACCACTAAACTAGAACTTCATCAAATGGAGGAACAAGGTGCTTTGCACCAATGATCATACATTTTTTGTGTGGAATACTTGAGCTTCTCAACCGTCGTTTGTATGTTTCTCTTTTCTAGTGTTTTGCATGCCATCGTAAGGGATCAAGCCGGTTGAACACAAGTCAGATCAATTCCACATGTTTGGGTGCAAAAGAGGACCATGCCTAGCATAAAACTACCTATTGGGACATGTTGGAGTAGTTACTTTGGTCACACAAATTGTAAAATGAAAGTTGCACCACTTTGCATCTTTACACATCTTGAATTTGACACTTTTTCAATCAAGTGAAAATCCATCACCACAAGAAAACCACTCTTAGATAGCCAAAACTACGAGAGGTTTTTGTAGAAGGGGAAAACATGATCCTATATGATCAGAAAAGAATTTTCTAAGCATCACGGTATCTGAGTAATAGCATGCTGAATTTTGCAGCCATTTTGCACTTTGGACCCTTAAGGGATCTATCTGACGGAACGTAGCACGAAACAATTCTGCATGTTTCAGTGTGAAAGAGGACCATGCTTAGCATAAACATACCTATTCAGATGCATTGGAACAATCTGCTTGGTCACACGAGTTGCAAAGTGAAAGCTGCACCACTTTGCAACTTTGTACAACTTGAATTTGATACTTTTTCCATCATGTGAAAATTTGCCGCCGCAGGAAAACCACTCTGAGATAGCCAAAACCAAAATTGGTTTTTGTAGAGGGGCCCAATGCAATCTTGTAGGATCAGATGATAATTTTCTAAGTGTCACAGTATCTGAGTAATAGCATGCTAAAGTTTGCAGCCATTTTACACTTTGGACCCTTAAGGGATCGATCCGGTGGAACATAGCTCAAAGCGATTCTGTGTGATTTGGTGTGAAAGAGAACAATCCATAGCATAAATATACCTATTTGTATGCATTGGAATAGTTTTCTTGGTCACACAAGTTGCAAAGAAAAATTTACACCACTTTGCAACTTTGCACTACTTGCATTCGACACTTTTTCCATCAAGTGAAAATTCGCCGCCACGGGAAAACCACTCCAGGATATCCAAACCCTAGAGAGGTTTTTGTAGAGGGCCCAGACATAATCCTATAGGATTAGACGAAAATTTTTTAAGCATCACAGTATCCAAGTAATAGCATGCTGAAGTTTGCAGCCATTTTGCACTTTGGACCCTTCAGGGATCGATCCGGTGGAACGTAGCTCAGAGCGATTCTGTGTGTTTCGGTGTGAAACAAGACCATTCCTAGCATAAAAATACCTATTCGGATGCATTGGAGTAGTTATTTTGGTCACACGAGTTGCGGAGCAAAAGTGTCACCACTTTGCAACTTTGCACAGCTTGAATTTGACACTTTTCCATCAAGTGAAAATTCGCCACCACGGGAAAACCGCTCTGAGATTCCTAAAACTGAGAGAGGTTTTTGTAGAGGGGTCCAACACAATCCTATAGGATTAGATGAGAAGTTTCTAAGCATCAAGGTATCTGATTAATAGCATGCTAAAGTTTGTAGCCATTTTGCAATTTGGACCGTTAAGGGATCGATCTAGTGGAACTTATCTCAGACCGATTCCGCATGTTTCAGTGTGAAAGAGGATCATTCCTAGTGTAAAAATACCTATTTGATCATGTTGGAATAGTCGTCTTGGTCACACGAGTTGCAGAGCAAAATTTGCACCACTTTACAACTTTGCATAGCTTGAATTTGACACTTTTTCTATCAAGTGAAAATCCACCACCACGGGAAAACCACTCCAAGATAGCTGAAAATGAGAGAGTTTTTTTTAGACAGGCCCAACACAGTTGTGTAGGATTAGATGAGAAGTTTACACTTTGGACCCTTAAGGGATCGATCCGGTGGAACATAGCTTAGAGTGACTCTATATGTTTCGGTGTGAAAGAGGACCATACCTAGTGTAAAAATACCTATTCAGACATGCTGGAATAGTCCTCTTCATCACACGAGTTGCAGAGCAAAAGTTGCGCCACTTTGCAACTTTGCATAGCTTGAATTTGACACTTTTTCCATCAAGTGAAAATCCGCCGCCATAGGAAAACCATTCCAACATAGCCAAAACCGAGAGAGGTTTTGTAGAGAGGCCAACTGCAATCCTGTAGGATTAGATGAGAAATTTATAAGAATCATGGTATTTGAGTAGTAGCATGATGAATTTTGTAGCCATTTTGCAGTTTGCACCCTTAAGGGATCAATCTGGTGGAACGTAGCTCGAAGCAATTCTGCATGTTTTAGTGCAAAAGAGGACCATGCCTAGTGTAAAAATACCTATTCAGACATGTTGGAATAGTCAGCTTGATCACACAAGTTGCATAATGAAAGCTACACCACTTTGCAACTTTTCACTGCTTGCATTTGATGTTTTTTCCATCAAGTGAAAATTCGTCGCCACAAGAAAACCACTCTTAGATAGCCAGAACTGAGAGAGGTTTTTGTAGAGGGGTCCAAGACTATCTTGTAGGATTAGATGAGAATTTTTTAAGAATCACAGTATCCAAGTAATAGCATGTTGAAGTTTGCAGCCATTTTCCACTTTGGACCCTGAAGGGATCGATCTAGTGGAACATAGCTCAAAGCGATTCCGCGTGTTTCAGTATGAAAGAGGACTATGCCTAGAATAAACATACATATTCAGATGTGTTGCAGTAGTTAGTTTGTTCAGATGAGTTGCAGAGCGAAATTTGCACCACTTTGTAACTTTGCACAACTTGAATTCGACACTTTTTCCATCAAGTGAAAATCCACCGCCACGGGAAAACTACTCCGAGATAGCCAATACCGAGAGAGGTTTTTTTATAGGGACCCAAAATGATCATTTTGGATCAGATGGGAAATTTGTAAGTGAAATGGAATAATTTTTATGGAGTTTGTGTTGCTGCCTTGTAGATTTTGATGGAAAAGGGCATGAAAATGAGGTTTCACCCTAGGGTTTGGTAAAATATTGCATGTAGAGGTTGGGTGATTGTCTTTTGAGTTTTTGCAGGTTATTTTTAAAAGGTCTAAGGTGGTTTCATGTTCTATTAAGGTGTGTAACCATTCCTTTCAATAAACCCTCCTTATACTAGCATAAAATAAGGGTATTGGTTTGGCATGGTGGAGTGAGTTTGTCTTGAGACAAATTATGGATCTGAGGGTTTGGATACATGATAATTGCTGCCTCAACAAGTTAAGGGGGTTCTTGAATGTTTAAAGGTATGTTCCTTTGTTTCTTGAATTCCCCTACACAAATAAACACACACACACCTAAAACATCCTAATTCGACCTTACATGCTTCATATCACTTCTCTAATCACCTAATGACCTCTTTGACACTTTGAATACATTACATATGACCTTTATATGACCTTTTTCACATTGCTTACATTTCAAAATTCAAATTTTGCAAATTTGCCTATTGAAGGCATTTATAGAACAAGGTGCTATTGCACCAAACATGAACTCCAAAATTACAATATTTGAGTAAATGTCATTATGTAAGTAAATCTCATTACATTGCCTTAGGTACTTCATTATCACAGATGTTTTACAATGTCACTCATACATTCGAGATTCTCTTTAAATTTCTACATCATAGGTGCTCATTATGAGGTTAACTTCAATTAGTAACTTCATATTCCCTCATTAAGCTTCACACGCTCTTTTATAATGGCTTGAAATCAAAATTGAGATTTTTCAAGATCATCGAAATAAGGATGTTGTGTTTCTTTTTTGGCTGAGATTCTCTTTGATGGCTCATAAATCAGCATTTTTTGCAACAAGAGATCAATCAAGTTTTAGTAGTTTACTTACAAATATGCAAAGTAAAAGAGAAAAAGAAAGAGCATCCAAAATGGAAATGAAATAAAAATAGATGGAAGGAACTTACAGATAGGCATGCGGGTCTCACAACTTAGTCACTCCTGGTCATACATCTTCACTGGGAATTCCAACATACCTATTGCACACAACACCTCTCATGAATAGAGTAAGTTGAAATTTCAGATGCTCTTATAATGTCTACATCATAGCTACTCATGATAAGGTTCACTTCAAATGAATAACTTGAAAGTTGCTCACCAATATTTTCACACACTTTTCTAATGGATTAAAATCATGATTGAGATTTGTTAAGATCATAAAAATAAGGATGTTGCATTGCTTTTCTGGCTAACATTCTCTTGGATGGCTCATATATCTGCATTTTTTGCAAGGGGACACCAATCACTATTTAGTATCTTACTTACAAATATGCAAAGTAAAAGAAGATGATAGCATTGGCATCAAAAAAATTAATATGCATACAAGTATAAATTAATAAGAACCAATGTTCATATACTTACAAATTAATCCAATGAACCATCCGGGTCTACTCTACTCTTTATTGTGTCAAGTATTGCCTCATGGTCAGACTCACGGACCTTCCATAAGGTCTTCTCCAAAGGTCTACCCCCATATTTGGTCAAATAAACATTAGATGCCATGACAAGGTTTGAGTAATGAAGAATCTTACGATGTGTGTCAAAGTCCTAAAATAACCAATGTTTAACACTCAAATGATGGTACCTTCTAAGCCATGTTCCAATAACCACAACTGAGCCTGTAGGGTATTCGATGTTTTCTTCATCTATAATTGGGGCCTCCAATTTATTTTTGGACTCAACATAATGACATAAGTAATAGTATGTTCCCTCTTCATTTTCTTCATCGACAATAACTGCATAAACATGCCTTGCATTTATATGTGCAGAAAATATCTTGAAATTTGTCAACATTAAAAGTATAGTACAAAGTAAGATAATGATATGGAATTTCAACAACTAAGCAAGTCGATATATCACCTGGTTGAACTAGATCTGATACGTGGTCAAATTCAACCGATGATTCCATCTTTGTCAGTTCCAATGTCGTCGGAGGGCGATGTGTGTGAAGTGGGCTAAGATAACTTGTCAACCATATGTCAGCCCACTCCCCTGACTCACAATCATTCCAGGATTGCATTGTACATGAAGAACAAAAGAATGCCATCTTTCGTGTATCAGTACTCCATGAACCTGCATTTGAGCTAAGGAAAAATTATACCTCACTTGATCATGTTAGTGTACAACAATTCTCATATGGTGCAATGTTAGTATCATCCATCAACCAAAAAAATCTACGAACTAAAGATGTGCCTTCATTACTTGGACCGATCGAAGCATTACACCACTCGACGATTGATTTTGCATTTTTCAACTTTGCACTATCTTTATACTTTAACTCTTCTCATGCTAATGCTCTTTTCATGCATGCTCCTACATCATCATGCTCCCCCTTTCCATGTTTGGCCTCACAAAATTTCCACATATGTTTAACACCTGTAATTACATGCATGATTTCTTGAACTATGTTGCACAGTTATCAGAAAGACAGAGTGGGAGAGAAAGAGGGAGGGAGAGGGACAAAGGGATGGAGGGAGGGAGAGTGAGGAAGGGAGGGAGAGGGAGAGAAGAATATTGGGAGAGAAAGAGAGTGGGAGAGAAAGAGGGAGAGGGAAGGAGGGAGGGAGGGAGAGGGAGAGAGTAAGAGAGTGGGAGAGAGAGGGAGGGAGAGGGAGAGGGAGGGAGAGAGAGGAGGGAGAGAGGGAGGGAGGAGGGAGAAGGGAGGGAGGGAGATGGTTAGAAATATATAGTGGGAGAGAGAAAGAGGAGGCAGGAGGAGAGGAGAGGAGAGAGGAGAAAGTGGAGAGAGGAGAAAGAGAGAGTGGGAGAGAAGAGAGAGGAAGGGAGGGAGGGAGAGAGGAAGAGTGGGAGAGAAAGAGAGAGTGGGAGAGAAAGAGGGAGAGAGAGGGAGAGAGAGGCAAAGAGGGAGAGTAGGAGAGAAAGAGATATTGGGAGAGAAAGAGAGGGAGGGAAGGAGGGAGAGAGGACGGATGGTGACAAGGAAGGAGAGAGGGAGGAGAGAGGGAGGGTTAGAAAGATATAGTGGGAGAGATGAAGATAGATAGGGGGAGAGGGGGAGAGTGGGAGATAAAGAGGAGAGGGAGAGTGGGAAAGAAAGAGAGAGTGGGAGAGAAAAAGGGAGAGAGAGAGAGGGAGGGAGGGAGAGGGAGAGAGGAAGAGTGGGAGAGAAAGAGAGAGTGGGAGATAAAGAGGGAGAGGGAGAGTGGGAGACAAAGAGATAGTGGGAGAGAAAGAGAGAGAGAGGGAGGGAGGAAAGGACAGAGGGAGAGGGAGGGAGAGGGAGAGAGGGAGATATACGCTCTACTTCTAAATGTTTGGATACTATCAAAGTAAATAGGAATCCTTTAGGTTTCCACTTCACCCCTTCTATCACCTCTGGTGGTGGAGGATTTTGTAGAATGATGGGCGGAGGCTTTGGCACCAATAACTTTGAAAGTGGAGGTGGCATTGGTGGAGGTAGTGTTGGTGGAAGTCATAGTGGTGTCTTCAGCCCTGGCAATGGCTTTGAAGGAAGTCACACTAGTGGTGGCGGCATCGGTGGTGGCTTTGGTGGTGGTCATGGTGGTGGCACTGGTGGAGATCATATTGGTGGTGGTCCTGGTAGTAGTCATAGCGGTGGCTCTGATGGGGGCTTTGGTGGTCCTATGTCTTATAATTACCCTATTTTGAATACCCTTCTTCAGAATGTGGGGAAGATGTAGAACCAGATGGAAAAAAATTCCCAGGCCTTGGCACAACCTATCTTCTAGCCCTTCTTCTGACATAGCTCATTGTCGATTGCAATCCTAAACACTCCTTTCTCGCAAGGGATGGAGAATCTGAAATTTGAGAAATATGGTGGTAAAGGATACCCACAGACACATATATCCACCTTTAACGCCTTGTGCACATATTTTTTCCATCATGATGCATTGATGGCTAAACTATTTCCCTGATCCCTCAAAGATACGACACTGGATTGGTACTATTCTTTTCCTAATAATTCCATCTTTAGATTCGATCAACTTGTGAACTAGTTCTTGCAACAATTCCAAGCCAATATTGGACCGAAGATGACCATCTCAGACCTTGTTAGATGCAAACGAGGGGACAATGCAAAGATTACAAACTTTATAGTACAATACCAAGCACTCTTCTCAGAGATCTCATATCTATTACCCAATTCTGATGTACAAAAGGTCTTCACAAGGAGATTACAAAGGCCTTGGCAAGAGAGGTTTTCCCTCATGAAGTATCCTTCTTTTGCACACTTGTGTGCAGATTTACGAGAATACCACAAAATGGTGGTTCAGTTTGGGGGTCCTCACTCATGCTCCCATTTTGAGGGAGGATCTATTGTATCAATCTCGGGAAGAGATAAAACTGTTGTGAATGTAGTAGCTACTGTGGATAACAATGGCCTCAGATGTGACCAAAATTTTATGAAGCTATCAAAATCTTATTCTTCCATCTTGCAGAAGTTGGTGGAGGATAAGATCCTCAGCCTGCCACCTCCTAAACCAGTTAGAGAACCATAGCCTAGTTGGTATGAAGAAAATACTTATTATCAGTACCATTGAGTTAACAGACATGATACCGAATGTTGTATGTGTCTACATCATGAGATACATGATCGCATTGAGGATGATAGTATCCGTTTTGATGGAGGAAGGAAAACATGAACAAATCACTAGAGAAAGATAATAGTGAATTACAAATATACATGGACCCATTTTCGTCACATTCTGCTAACATGATTATTGATCCCATTGATTCTACTTCTCACCTCAAGGATTATGTTAACATGGTTACTATTACTCCCTCTACTCATCTTGCGACCAGATCACCAGACATAACATTTACCTCGCAAGATGTTCTAGAAAATATCAAGCCTTCTCTACTCTATATTCCCACTCACCTCAATGGCAACATTGTGATAGGGATCTTAGTCAACCCCATGAGTAGAGTGAATGCCATCACAAAGGAGACATTACTCTTAAACTCCCTACAGAGGAAGGAATATTACATAGCAAATTCCATCATCTGCATGCATGATGGACTTTCTCTTAAACCCTATGGATCAAAAATGTTGTCTGTCCTAGTTGGACCTAGGAGTGTAGACATGGTCTTCGATGTCATCCTCAAGTTGGACCTATTTAGAATGAAGCTATACATACCTTGGCTATCTTCCATGAATGGGATCGCCTCTATGATTCATAAGTGCCTTAATTTTTCCCACAAAGGTGTCATACATGTAGTGCATGATGTTGGATATCATCTAATGGTATATTGTGCAGGATAGTCATTGGATCATTTTTGGCCCACTCTAGTCAGTCCACACCCACAGAGAATGGACCTACTTTATAAGAACTGCGTGAAGTAAAAAACTAGGGAAAAGGGACAACCAAAGTTGACCCTTCTTGTAGCCAAGTAGCCAGCTGCCTCTTCCTCCTGAAAAGGAAAGGAAAAGCTTGCTCCCTCTCAAGTTGACTCATCCATTCCCCTCTAGTGGGAAGAGTGTTGGATGAACAATCGCGGGTTCTACCCGCTAAGCCTGATGATGCCTCCTTCGAAAAATCCAAAGGTCAGGATATTAGATCTCCCTAACGAGTGCCAAGGACCTTGGTACTCTTTGGATGACATACAGAGAGGCTTGCAGAGATATTTTCCCCTAGACCTCTTCATGTTCCCCCGAACGGGAAAGGATCCATCTCTAAGGTGGAAGAGTCAACTCCTCCTACCATTTCGGAGCCTGCCCCTCCTTCTCCTATTTAGGAGTCTTCCCTTCCACTAGAGACAGCCATGGAGGACATTCCCATGGATGAGCAGGATCCTTTTGTCCCCTCATGAGTTTTGTCTTCTGGTGTGAAGAGTCACAGAAACCACCTTGCATGCAAGCATAAGGGCTGATGAAAGGATCTCATAGTCGAGCAAGCCTCCTTATAGAAGAAGGATGAAGAGAAGGCCACATCTCTTGTTGTGTCCTCCTCTTTCCCTCCTTATGTGTCTGAATCTCTTCTAGCTCCCACTGTAAGCACACATGTACCCGAAACGGTGCAAGTGCTCATCACTCCTTCAGTGGATCCACCCTTGTTGACTTTTGTCCTAGATGTCTTTCCTTTCCCAAAGCCCTTGGACATGGTGAACACTTTAGTTGTGTCCATTGCGGTTCTTTCCTCTTCTCCCTTGACCCTCCTTTTTTTATCTATTGGGAGTTCACCTCCTCTGATGAAGAAGAAGGTAGAGTGTGGCCCCTCCAACAATGGAGGATGTAAGAAGATCCCACCTTCTCTAAAAGGTAGCCCCACACTGACTTGTTTTTTCCTAGTGACAAAGCCATCTCCAGCCTCCCCCAAGTTTGTCACTACTCCCGAGTCTCTGGGTGAGCCTATTAATGAGCCTCATGTGAAAACTCCTCTGTCTGCCAAGGTGAAACATGGCACCCCTATTAAGTGCATGTTTAACTTGGTAGATGAAGTCCCAACCCTATCAACAATCTTCGCTAGGTCATTGACCCTAGACCCACAAGAGCTAACCGATGGAGACCTTATAGGTCCCTCTGCCTTGGCCCTTGTCACAGGAGGATAGAAATCTCCCCCCCTTAACATTACACCATTGTAGGCTCATCATCCTTCCCCCTTCAATGATCTAGAGTGGGAAGCTGATGACCTCTTGGTCAACCGGTGTTAGGGGGAGGCCCTCTTCTTAATCTTTAGATTAGATATGTGTGGGTGTTGTGATGTGCTTCCCCTATAATCATACTACATGTGCATGGATGACCCTCATCACCCCTATTAGTGCATGGAAATAGGCATAGTGTTTGTGTTGTAAAATTTCCTCTATATGTAACTTCATTCTTCCATGTTTGTGATTCACTTTTAGTAAATTGGGGATCATGTAAAGCGTCAAGAGCATTTAAGCCTCCTTCCATGTTGACCCAATTTTTTATTTTACATTGTATTTTGTGCATTCTTCCTGACTTGGTTGGGGATTGATAATCTTTCACCTCTTACCGCGGTTCCCTACATATATATAAATAAAGGAAAATCTGACCCTGCATAACTAGATCCCCTTGTGCCCTCTATGTGTGATCTATTTTCTTTACTTTTCTCCTTTTCTTTCTCTTGTCCTTGCTTGAGTTGTCCTTTCCATGTGTGACAATTCATCTTCTACATCATTTGGTCTTTAGAAAACACATTCATTGCCAAACAAATCTTTTCTCAAAGGCCCTTTACACACTTATTTGATGGAAATGCATTCTCAACTTGGAACCCTAGCGGAATGTGTTTCCTTCACCATGGGTTCATAAAGAAAGGACTTGGAAATCCTCTTCCAAAGTGGGAATAGTCTTTGTCTTTCCCTCACATGGGCACATCTCCTTCCTTTCGAATTCCTTGATGAAGTGAACATCTTTCAAAAGGATTCCTTCGTGATGAATCGATTCAAGAAGGAAGACATTAAGATTTTGAATAGTGTGTTCCTTGAGTGGACCCGCTTCTTTTCACACCACATTACCAAGGGATCCCTTCAAAACTCTTAACAAGTTCTATGGGGTCTAGCTTGGGGCCAGTCCAACTAGACCGCTTTCATTTCTTCGTGTCTAGCTTGGGGGTAGCCTAACTAGACTTGCTTCACATCTTTACGTCTAGCTTGGGGGTAGCCCAACTAGACTTTATCTTGTAAACAACATGTCCCTTGAGTGGACCCTCCTTCCTTTTGAAGGGTTCTCAAGGGACCCCTTTGAAAGCTTCACAACTTACCAATCATCTACGTGACTATTTGTTCATTGGCTTGCATGGCCGCTTCTTGATGTGTTTTATCTACGAGTAAACATGTCACCTTCTCTAAATCTATAGAGTCCCCTCTACTCGGTGTCCCTCATGTGAGAGTTCTTGGGGGATACCTTCCTTGTAGTCCTGCGGTTCTGTAAGGTGCTTCACTTTGTCTCCCTCATGTGAGATTTCCTAGGGGATACCTTCCTTGTAGGTCTATTGGGTTCTAAGGTGATTTTCCTAGTTTCCTTCATGTGAGAGTTCTTGAAGGATACCACCCTTACAAGATCATGAGCCTGTAAGGTACTTTTGTACTTCAGCTTTGTAGTTTCGTGGAACTATAGAATCCTCTCCTATGCTTCTGAGTTTTCCAGACCATGCTCTGCTTCCTCATCAGTTTAGGTATACATCTCTTACTCTATTACTTATTTACTAATCTACTTTACCAAAGCACTCATCAATACTTGTGCTCGCTAAAGTGGGGGAAAAATGTATCAACATGAATTTGCACCCCTAACGCAAATTCCCTTTTAGTGCCTTACACTTTAGAAAATCAAAAGTGGAGGTTTAATTCCACTTAAGCCTATTGCTTCCATCCCACTTGGTGTATGTTTTGTGTGTCGGTGGGGGTGTTTCTATCGGGGACACCCATAGGGTGCACAAACTTTTGCTCAACACACTTACATCCCTGGCATATTCCTGCACTTAGAGACTGTAGAGGTGTTACATTTTCAATTGGAAGTCGAAGAATAATGCCCCTCTTCGGTTGGCCGACCCGAATATGGTCATTTTTCACCTTCTCCTTCAAATTCTCACACCATTCTTCCATTCTCAAGTTTTGTAAAAGTCAGCACACTTTCCCCATGCTTTGATTATTCATTTCCAAGATTTTTAGAAGCACCCTTCACTCCATAGCAGCAATCCACTACTCCATCACTCTAATAGGGTGAGCACAAGACAAACATCATTGAAATAGAGGCTTGAGTCCCTCTCATTCTCTCCTCTACAAGCCTTGAGTGCTTTGGAAAGAGGTGGTAAGCTCCTACATTCTCTCCTATTTTTTTTGATTGAGTAAGCATGTACTTCTTGTAGTGTTTTGTGTTTACATAGCTTTTAGTTTCTTTCCTTAATCATTTATCTCTACTATTCAAAACTTTTTTGTTCATAGAGGTGGAACCACCAAGATGGGGGTCTAACTAATGCAGGGCCCTACACATCCCCAACAGTTTCTTTGTTTATTGTGTGTAGGTGGAGAGAGCTTGGAGAAAGCTAGCAAGGAGAGAATTGTATGAGATCATCTTCATCACCTTGATGGTAATACATTTTTTATCATATTTTTATTTGTATTTCACTCTTCTTAATCTCATTTTATCACTTTAAACACCTCTAGACTAGGTTGATGGTCTCCCTCCTTGAGTTAGAATCTTGTCCTTTTGGTTCTCTGGTTGTATAGATGCCAACACACCTGTGAGACTCCAGTGCGTCACGTTGTCATCCCAGAATTGTGCTTTTATCCTCAGACAAAGAGCTACCTAAGACACATAACTAAATCTAAAGGGTAACTCATCTAGTCTCTTTTTGAATTCCTAGATTTTAGAGTAATCGAAGGATGCATAATCCTCATCATTCTCATCCTCTTCATCCTAACTATCCCTTAAACTGAGGTAAGTTAGGGCAGCCTTTCTGCTCTTGGCCTTTTGTGACCAGGGGCCTTGCGGTGGGTGGTCCCCCTATGTTACACCCCCTCTTTAGTGAGAGGATGAACTTGCTTCAAAATCACACTAAAGTATCCAACCACATAATCTAGAGGGGTTCTCATGTACGAATGTTAGTAATATAGGACGAAAAATGATCAAGAGGGATGATCAAGCCCCTAGGATCAACATCCTATGATAGACCAACATAGGCACAAAGTAACACACATGTGGATGACATGTGAAGCCATAATTAGATTGCAAACATACACCTTCAGAGATAAGAAAAAGAAAGTGGAAAACTACAATAGATCAAGCTTTGAATGGTCGTTGAATGCGGTTGACCAAGTCTAGGCTATTTGTCCAAAATATGTTTACAAGTGGAAAGCATTATCTACTATGCAAACAAAATAAAATGATCACGAGGGCTAGTGGAAGCTAGTTTTCCACTAGGTGAGCCCCAAGAGGTCCATATCAAAGCCATACCTTCATGAATTTAATAAGGCACAAGATGCAACACAACAAGTAAGAGAGATGTTCAAAGGGATTTTTCTTAGTTCATGAAAGATCTCATCTTAGGGAAAATTGTGCTTAATTCTTCCAAGAGAGGATAAGTCAATGAGATATCACTCTCAGAGGAAATCATACCCAATAACACCACCAAGAAATTCAAACTAGATGTATAGGTCTTTTTCACAATGTTGGCTTGTATCTATGACTATGATGATGATGAGAGGGTTTATCCTTTCCAAACAGGCTTGGATTTAATTCTCAGGAGGGAAAAAAAGTGAGAAGTATTTTGATTTTGTTGAGGCAATAGAATAAAGGATACTTGAACAATTGATAAATTATGGTGCTATGTAAATTCAAGCATTCTTCTTTTCTAGCACATTTTATCTTGCATCAAAACTCTAAATTTCTCAAAAGGAATTTTTGTTCTTTTCAACTTTGATATAAAGGGGTCATACCATCTAACTTGGTTTTGACCCATGTGCTTTCAAAGACATGGGATTATTATTGGTTTGTGGATTACTTCATGAGGCCAATGCTTGTATATTTTTCCCCATGACCTTTGAGTCATTTTTCCCCTAAAGTCTTGCAATGGATGAAAATATCACAAACCCTTGTGGATTATTTTTTGGGAGTTGAGTTCACCTTCATAAAATTCCATGGTTTTCTTGAGGAGCCTTTTAGGCTACCTAAATTTTCAATAGATAAGGTTTTTTCTTTGGAGGAATACCATCAAACAACTATTACTAACAAAAGATATGGCATTAGAAGACACAAGACAATTCTTTATCTGATTCCCCTCACCATTGTTAATGGTCAGGTAATAATAATGAAGAGAAATGAGTGGGAGGTTCTTACTAAAAAATTGGTGCACCTAGGCTTGTTCCTCATTTGTGATGCATGGAGATACAACCCAATAAGGAACCTCCCAACTACAAGGCATGATAGGTTGGAAAGAAATAACTTGATCGAAGAGAGGCCTAATTTCTACATAGAATTGGCCTTCATACCATTCAACCAACCAATGTGGCTTGAATTTTATGTCAAGATGATTGAGTACTAACAAAGCCTCTTGATGGGAAAGTCCCTCAATATGCAACTAAAACACCTTGGGTGGTCAAAGAGAAAGTATATTTCTAGAGGTGCTGACAGGAAATGAAATGTCTTAACACCATGTATGGAGACATTAATCCAAATGATGAAAATTTTCACCAAATTTATGATAAGGAGGCTGACTTTGAGGATAGTAACCCTTAGTTTGATTGAGAGATTGAACCAGAAGAGATTTCTCTCTATACTTCATAGCCTCAAGAGATCGATATAGGAAAAGGGAAAGGAAAAGAATTAAAAAAAAAGGACTCACAGGTTGCATCTTTGATCAACACTCGAGGGAAAGGAAAAAGAACCCAAAAGTCCCCAAAGAGGTCTGCAGCAGTTTTTGAAGGCCAAGTTTTGGTGAGAACGACCACCGAGGGATCTAAATTTGCTAGTTCTACTTATTTAAAGAGGAGATGAGTCTAGGACCTAGGCAAATCAGGTGTGTCAAGTAGAGAATAAGAAGAAGTGGAGTCGTCTTTGCTAAGATATTTGGCTTTTGCAGCCTAAGTAAGCTTGGAACCCCCTCTTCTTTTTACCTCTGCATCTTTAGTTATTCCTCCACCCTCCTCTGTAGAAAAGAGTCCAGTGTCTGCGAATTCTGATCTCTTCATTTTGAACAAACCCCTAACCTTATTGAACAATGAAACCTATGAAGAAACCCCATGTACCAAGCAAGCATCATCCATGTTGACCACAATGGATTCCTTAATTTCCCTATCAAGGCCCCCCACTGAAAATATTGAAGCGTCCATGTTGCTAGTTTCACCAAACCCATCTACTTCCATGAAATTGTCTCTCTTTCAGACCACTTCCCCTTCACTTTGATGGGTGTTCCCCCCTCTTATTCTACATATGTCATCTCACATTTTTCCATGATGATACTCCCCTTCACCTCTCTGCAATCTCATACAACCAAGGCTTCTCCTTATGTCACCCTTTCCAATCTCCCTCTAGGTGCTTCTATTTATGCACAAAGTATTAATACAGCAAAGAGTATTTGAGGCCACTCAATTGTGACGAAATTTTCTTGAGAAGCTATAAAATAGAAACTAGCAGTAAAAATTACGAAAAAACCAGCTGCTTGGAAGATTGAGGCTTGTTTTCATGAAGAGCAGAATTACCTGTTGATTGCTACCATGAAACCTCTAGCATCCATGCTAGAGGAAAGAATTAAAATTAAATTTTATGAAATCAAAGTTGTGGGCCTTGATTTAAGCGAGACTCTCCCACATGAAAAAGTGGTTCTAGTTAAAGGAACTTACAAAGCGGTCTACACTGATTATGAGAAACATGACAAAAATTTGAGAAATGTTGTGGGAGCACCCATGTGATTTTGGTTTTTTCATTGTTTTAATTTTATGTATCTCTTGTGTAATAAGGTCATTTTTTACCATATTAATGTTTTTAAGGGTCCAGTTTAGGTCTTAGGAGGATAGGTGTGGTCAAGTATTCAAAAATGTAAAAGTTGCTATATGTGGTAAAAGTTGTCAATATTGTCAAAAAAATTGCAAATTGTGAAATATGAAGTCAAAAGATGTAAAATATGGATTTGAATGGTTGTAACCTAAAAAAATTTAGTTGAGAATAGTTGGGAAGTGGTGGAGAATGCTTTTTGTGGTCAAGCAAGGGTTGGAAGTCATAATTTTGAAGTTTAAGCAATAAAATTTCTATGTTTTCTACAAATCTAAACATTGCAATAATTTTATTTGATGCAGTATGGTAATGTACAAAATTTTCATGATCTTCACATGATTGGGTGTGATAGAGGATTGTGTTAGCTTTCATTTTCATTTGGTTTGGTTGATTTTTGTTACGTCTTATGTAAGTTATGATCAAATTAGTGACTGCCACTTCTAGATTTTTTTTGTAGCTGACTTGTTGAAGCACGTGGTACATATTTGATATTCCATATCCTGATCTAAGACCAATTGAAATTAAAATAAATGTGAATCTAATTTCTAATTCACTTGGTCTCATTGATTTTTGTTGATTTTGGAGAGAGATAGTGCAATTTTGGCAAAACAATTCAAAACTATCATAAAATATAGGTAGGGTAACTAGTGACCTTCAAAATATGATTTCTCATGGTTTCGAAGGTAGAGAATTCTAAATTTTGTGTGGAGGTCTGAAATGTTGTATACTACCATGATTAAATTTTTTATGGTTCCATATTAATGTTTTCATGTATTTTGATGATGCCCTATGCCTAATTTTTCATGTTCTAAGCTTAATTGGCAGAAGGATAGTCCATTTTTTGAAACATTCCATACAAAGTAACCTTCCCTGATTTTGAGATATGTTTTTTAAGGTCAAAATTTGTATCTAGAAATATGTTTACATTTTGGAGATCATATTTGCACTAGAATTTATGGCAAAACAATCTAATTTGCTAACCCCCATGTTTTAGGCTTTAAAGATTGAAGGCTTGTAAGGAAAAACCCATCAAGTGATGTTTTAGGATTTCAAGATTGGTTGATTTAGATTTTTTATGAGTTTCCCACCCCTTTTCTACATCAAATTTGTATCATAGCCCAAATATCTGGGCAAGATAATTTTTTGGAGTTTATGTGTTGTCTTTTTGCAGGTTGAAGGAAGAACCTAGATACCAAAAGATTAGGTAGTGAAGAAAGGAGGAAACATAGGTGAGGTATCATGAATACAAGAAGAATAAAGGTACAAGTGACTTTCTTGCAAAAGGAGAATGGAAATGTTGAGAAGATTTATCCATAGAGACTTGTAGAGTTAGGAGGTACCAAGCAAGAGAAAAAAGAGAAAAGTGAGATGAAGAAGACTAGTGAGAAAGTAAATTAAATTAAGATTGAAGAAGAGATAATAGAATTGAGGGAAGCCTTGGAAAAAAAAAAAAAATAATGAGAAAGAATCAAAAAAAGAATGGAATTGAGATGCAATAGTTTCTTGAGAGAGAAAACCAAGAACAAGGTTGGCATTTACTAATAAAGAAAAAGGTTACATGGCCTATCAAGAAGATCATTGAAAGGAGAAGGAAAGAGGGGAAAATAGAACTAGACATTGAATAATCTTTATTGATGAAGGAAGAGAAAAAACCATTTAAGACAAAGGTAGAGGTAAGTAAACCTAGGTCTGTAATGAAATTAACAAGCATTGAAGAGTTGCCTTCGGAAGTTCAAGATGTAGTTGAGAGGTTTGACTGGAAGAAAAAGGATTTATTTTCTATTTTGCAAACTGAAATAAACATAGAAAAGGAAATGCCTATTGATTGTGCAGACTTCAAGGAGAAAGCAACATGGGATATGGTAGGTTTGGTTGATAGGAGTTGTAATGTTGATTTTCATTCCATACTTTATTTGAAATTATTTCATAAGGGAGTATTGGAAGTTAGATATGATTTGTTTCTTGTAATAGAGGGAAGTGAAACTAATTTTCTTGTTGAGATTGTAAACTCAATGGGTGAGAAACCTAAAGTTAAATTGAAACAAGCCATGGAGGGAGAGTAGGGTGCTATTGAAATGCATGCAATCTATCATGAATAAAGAAAGCAATTACAGGTTGGAGATAAAAAATGTAGGCAAGGGGTAGATGTTACTATGTCGAGAAGGTCACAAAAAGAGTGTGAGAAGGAAGGTAATCAATGTTGTTATCTATTTTGTTCCAACTTCTTAGTAGTTTATTTTTCCAAGTTCACCTAACTATGCCACATGTTAAGGAAACCTCAAGTGATGATAAATCCTCTATGGAACGATTTCAAAGAAGTTCATATGAAAATCAAGTAAGGGATTTCAGACCCGATTCTTGATTTTCGACCTTCTATTCAAGTGGAGCTTGAATCTTTTTTTTCCTAGGACTATGGTGCAGGAGCACCCATATGATCTTGGTCTTGTCATTGTTTTGGTTTTATGTATCTCTTTTTTAATAAATTCATTTTGGATAATCTTCATGTTTTTAATCATCTAGTTGAGGTCTTAGGAGGATAGGTGTGGTCAAGTTGTCAAAAATGTAAAAGTTTCTATATGTGGTAAAACTTGTCAATATTATAAAAAGAGTTACAAATTATGGAATATGAAGAGTCAAAAGTAGTAAAAGATGGAATTGAATGGTTTTAACTTAAAAATATGTAGTTTGAAATAGTTAGGAAGTGGTGGAAAATTATTTTTTTGGTCGAGGCAAGGGTTGGAAGTCACAATTTTGAAGTTTAAGCAATAAAATTCCTTTATTTTCTACAAATCCGAGCATTGCAACACTGTTCTTTGATGTAGTATGGAACTGTATGGAATTTTCATGATCTACACATGATTAGGTGTGATAGAGGACTGATTTATCTTTCATTTTCAATTGGTTTAGTTGAATTTGTTAAGTTTTATGTAAGTTATGATCAAATTGTTGACTGCCACTTCTAGATTTTTCTGTAACAAACCTATTGCAGCACTTGGTACAAAATTAATATTACATATCTTGATCTCAAAACAATTGGGATTTAAATAAATTTGAATCTACTTTCTAATGCACTTGGTCTCATCAATTTTTTTTGAGTTTGGAGAGAGATATTTCAATTTTGGAAAAAACAATTCAAAACTATCATAAAACCTATGCAAGGTAACTAGTGACTTTCAAAATATGATTTCTCATGGTTTCCACAGTCGAGAATTCTAAAATTCTGTGTGGGAGTCTGAAATATTGTATAATACAATGCTCCAAAGTTTCAGGTTTCCGTATTAAGGTTTGCATGTGTTTTGATGATGCTCTATGTCTGATTTTTCATGTTTTAGGCTTAATTGGCATAAGGATAATCCATTTTTGAAGAATTCCGTACAAATTAACCTACCCTTAGTTTGAGGTATATTATATAAATCTCAAATGGGTATCTATAAATGTGTTTTAATTTTGGAGATCATGTCTACACCGAAATTTTGGTCAAAATACCCAATTTATTGCCCCCATGTTTTAGGCTTTAAAGATTGATGGCTTGTGAGGAAAAAACCACCAAGTGATGTTTTAGGGTTTCAAGATTGGTTGGTTTAGGTTGTTTTTTATTTTAAAACCCCTGCTCTACATCAAAGAAGCATGAGGTTGGTCTGGTAAACATAAAGGACACGATGAACCAGTTGCAGGCATAAATCAAGGGTAGGGATGTGGAAATGGCTTGCATAAGGCAGCCAGAAAGTTAGCAGGGTGAAGCAACTTAGTTTCTCAAGGAGGCCCAAAGTGAACATAATCGAGTTTATGTCAAGATAGAAAAGTGAAAGGGTGGGGTTGCTAGTGAACAAGAAACAAATGAATAATATCAATTCATCCAATAAAAGATTGACATAGATGTGACTAGGGTAAGTAGTATATCTGATACACTGCAAAAGGAGGTTTGTATGTTGAATCAACAAAAGGAGGATATGCGGAAGGAATTGGATAATGTTCGATCTCAGGATTTTGACGATCTCTAGAAGGCCCAAGAAAAAATATATAGGGTGAGATAAGAGAATTAGGAGGTCAAGTCTATTTTGTAGACTCGCAATGATGAGGTCTAGAAGTTGAATTCTTAGCTCACAAAAACCATCCAAGAAAAGAGTTGATTGGAGGAGAATATAAAAGCAAGGGAATATCAATTCCATCATGAATTAACTATGATACAAGGATTTTAGCTTCTCTTGAATCTAAAAAAATTGATGTCCATGCATTGGGAAAGAATCATAGTTGTAGTTGTTGCCTTAAAGCCAGTCTTACAGATTCTAAGGGATTCTCAAGAATTAGATGAGAAGCTTGGCTTGGTGGTCCACCAAATTCTCCAAATATATGCTCCCTGAGCTTCGAAAATAGAGAACCTAAACTCAAGGCTATGTAAGTCCACTAAATAATCTTTATTAGATGCATGAATTCTTGATCAAAGGGTCGTATCAATGAAGGATAGTGAATTCATTAACTACCAAAAAGTTGCATCAAAAAGAAAAGATCGCCAGGAAGTGTTGAATAGGAAGGTCAATGAGATCAAGAGGGAATTTAATATTCTTCTCAATTCCAGATTACCCTCCCTTTTCTCACAAGATGGAGAAGTGCTATCAATTGAGCAGATCACGGATGCAATCAAACTCAAAATCCAAACTTATACAACACTCCCAGGTCTACGCCTATCACCCACTATTGAGGAAATCAAGAAGGAGATCCTTCTCCTTCTTGACTTTATTACCACAACAAGGTTGTTTCATCAAGGGGGGAGGATTTTGTTTCAAGGAAGTCCTCAAATTGGATCAAGCATACAAAATTATTTTCACTCTCATCCATCCTACTAATCTGGATTGGAAAGTCTAGCATTTTGCCTTCCTCAAACTCCAAGAATTACCAAAGCTCTAGGTTTGTGCCTCTGCAAGCAAAGGCCCCCTATGAGTCTCCAGAACTATAAATTAATTTTTCCTTTAATCTTCTTGGTTTTCAACCCTTACTCTTTCTTTTGCTTTGGGATGATCCACACTCAATGAGAAAATATTTCTCTTAAAGGAATGCAATGCACCATGTGGTGGTTACATGGATTTTACATATAGATTTCATTTTAGGTACAAGTTGAGGCACATGTGAGCTTGTCATGGATTTTCTTTGGAGCTATTCTCACAATTCTGAGTCTAGCCACTCGCTTGACATGTCATCTATTCATGCCAAAAAATTTGCATTATTTACAAAATGATCGCTTCAGGAAGAGTTGGCCAAGAACACAAGGGTGTCTTATTTTCAAGGTGGAACCTTTGAGCTAGCATTGTTGACCTCTATCGTTAATCGATCAGATTTTTGTCAAGATGTTTTAAAATATTATTATTTTTACAACTATCTTCACTAAAATATCTAAATCCATTAATAAATAATTTGGGACTTAATGAGTGAAGATTTTCATGATCTAATGAAGATTTAAGATTGGGTTATGGGCTATTAGGATCAGGAATATAGAAACTTCTTCTTCTGGAAGATTTTGTAGTAGTTCTCTCTTCTTCTAGTTACAAATAGGGCTTGGAAACCTAAGTAAAGAGTTAGAAAATTACTTCGAAAATATTCTCGAAGAATATAGATCTATTAGGGAGTTTTAAGTTTCATAGAAGTAGAAGTCTTTTATAAAACATGATTATTCTCTCTGGCATGTTATATTTTAGTTCAAAATATCATCAGATTGGCATTCGACCTTTGTTTTTCAGTTTATATATTATTGAAGTTCAATATATTTGGGAGAAATCTTTGAAATTGTGCATCCTATGTCCTTTATCAAGTTTCTATTTTACATTTCATTCATGTTAAAAACATTGCGTTAAGTTTTCTTTGATATTTTGAATAACTAAGTTTCATGTTGTTAAGCATTTATGTTGAATGCTAGCTTTCAAAAAGTGGATTATGTCTATTGAACTTTTCCATTTTCTGTAAAGATTTTGTCATTTTTTGTATTAGGCTATGAAGGGAGAAGGGTTTTGTGGGTTTCTGGATATTTATATTAATCTTTAGAGTTTTGTTATGTCTGATTGGACCTTAATGCGTGCTTCCCACTGAAATATTTGAAAGACTGCAGTGTGCTTTTTCTAGCCTTTGTTGCTTGTTCTCTCCCCAACAATGAAGGGTTTGCAACATTCTATGTCTATCATATTAGTCATAAGGAAAAACTAAGGTTTAATATATTATTAAATATTTGTAACATTGCCAGTTTATTATTTGTTATTCATATTTCTTTCATCCTTTTCCCCCAAAACACAGAAAAATTGGCTTTCTATAGAAATCCTAGAGGTCATTTAGTGAGGCACAAATTGGCCCCCCACTTATTGGATTTACCATAAGCTGTCAGAGAAGTGCAATCTTTGATGATTAACATTAGGTATTGATTTATAAATTTAATATCTCATAAATAGAGAAAAGGATAAAACCTAATGGGACAAAAATCCTCTCCCAAAGAGATAAAAGATGCAAAAAAACATGAAACGTGATGTATGGAGAACTCAGGACCCCCTAAGAATGAGATCTATCATAATTATACAATAAATATCCTCCAATAAAAGGTAAAGGTATAGACTATGTAGCCACCCATAGTGTACAATCTCATATATAAGTAGTGAATGCTTGAAGAGAAAACATCATCCATTATCTGCAAATAACATTCATTCCTTTTATAAAAAACAAAACCAAGTATGGATGTAGGAATTATTCCCATTCTACAGATGAATCAGTAGGAAGAATAATTCAAATGTGTGATGATAAGTTATATAAAATTTTCTATAAAAAATCACTTGAATCTCTTAAGGCAACATATTTGAACTTTGATGATGTAATAGTAGATAATTTTTATCTCAATAGGAGGAGTATGAGAAAGAATAGAGGTCTCTTTATCATAAATATTCTCAAGAGCTACAACATATTCAAACTCCTATAATGTATTATCATTAAAAGGTATATTATCAACATCATGAAATTGAATGAGGCAATTTGATTCACGATCATTTGAGAATGAATAGTTATCTAGATCTCCATAAATCTACAAAATTATGGTCCAATGTGTGTAGGAACATCATTCCTAATATTCGATAATAGGTATCCCAAAATATTATAGCATGAAGTTGCATACCATTCAAACCTATGGTATGATCATTTTTATCACCTCAAACTGAGTTCTTCCATTTTATCTTTGGCTTGGGGAATGAATCCATAAAGATGAGGAAAAATATTGAGCCACTTGTTATGTGTCGGGATACCATTTTCCTAAGACTCATAAATTATCTTGTAATTATAGAAGGATGAGTTTCATAACCAATGAATTTAACAATGATATGCTCTTCAAATGATAAAATCAAAGATCAATATATATATATATATATATATTGAGCGGTTGAACTAAAGTGATTTGATAAAAAATATCCCATGTGCTAGCATGTCTAAGTAGTCCTTCAAAATAAAAATATGAAAATAAATAAATAGAATGTGCCTAGTGTTGATTCTAGAAAAAATTCATGGATAGCTTAGTGGTGCTCCTCAATACCTTTCAATGCTATAAGAACTGTGAAAATAAGGGATACAAGAAAAAAATTATGAGCTCGAAGGTGAAAAAATAAGATTCCACTTTGAAATAATAAATTAAATGCACCTAAAAAACTCTACAAAAATGACATATACCATTGTAAAATTAAAAATATTTAGCTTTCGATTGATATCTCATTTGCAAAATTTTGATACCTTAACAAAAATTTATTACAAAATGAAAAAAAGGCTTTATTTAGGGTATAGAGGTGAAAACCTAATCTAGTAAACCACTAATGTAGGAGAATCCATAGATAATATGTCATTTAAATATTCTAAATATACCAACATTAAAAACTGGTGATACTTATGAAACAATGAAAAATAGGTTATGTTGTAAAAGGGGTTCACCAAAATGATATAGATATACCTATTTTCCTTTATTTCATTAGGAAATGAGATACCCTGAAAGAATTGACTAACAATCCTTAGGTGAATAAACCCAATGTGAGTATCTTCATATTTCCTTATGCTTTGAGGACAAGGGTCAAGTTCAAATAATACTTTTGGAAGAAAAACTAAAAATAGCAAATCAACCTAATTATGCCAATTCAAAATTGTAACAAGATAAAGCTCAATATTAAAAAAAATAGAAAACTGATTGCGGATCTAAGAAGGGTAGAATGATGTTTACTAGTCACCAAAAGTAAATTTTAAGAGGCTATCTGGGACTCATTCACCCATGGGAAAGCTTTTTATTTTTGTAGGTTTCAATGTTGAAAAGTTAGAAATTAGATCTATAAGTGAGATTTTGTGATTTGACAAAACCTTTGACAAAATTTATAAATTTGACAAATTTTCCAATATTACACTTCAAAAGGTCTTAAATTATTCTTCAACCTAAATCTGCAACCTACACACAACAGGGAAAAAATGTTTATTTTTGGTCAATGGGGGTTTTATTTGGTCAAACCCCAATTTGGTAATTAAACCTTCAATTGAAATAAAACATGAAAGAGGTAATGAAGAATTAACAACTCTATGCTACCACTCAACAAACCCTTGAATAAACTTTGGTAATGTAGATCTTAGAAGGTCTACAACTTGCATGAAATGGATTCAATGGATGTGAATATTGATGCTTGAAATAATGCTTTGAATGCTTGAACTCAATCTTGAAACTTACATCTCAATGTTAGCTCCAAAAACATGCATGATGTAAGAAGAATTTTGCTGTGCATATTTTGTGCACACACACTGCCAAAGGTAGGGACCCCATTTTATTTTCTTTTTCCTTGCTCCTGCTAACTTGGTCCCTTCTTGCTTGCTTTGCTTTTGCCTTTATTTTTTACTTTGGAGATAAGCTTCCTATGGATTTGGGATGTTTTCATGATGCCTAAGTGAATTTCCAAGGTTTCATTAAGTTTTGGGAAGTTGTAGGAATTTCTCTATAGGTTGTTGTCCCTCCATCGTCATATGCAAGAATTTCTCCATGGGGCGCCATACCTCTATCATCATCTGTGGGAATTTACATGCAGTTTTTTGAGTGTGGATTTCTATTATAAAGGCAGAAGACCCTCTGACTTCCCCCTTCCAAATCTTTGCATTTCCAAAAAGGGTGAAAACTTCAAGTTTTCATCATCTAGGGCCCATAAAATGAGTGTCTTTAAATACCTAAAGGGGTTTGCATCAAATTTTCCATGTGTTTAGACATTATGGAAACTTCACTACAAAACTCTACTCATGGAAGTCCATCCGTGAAAGCCCATTTGAGCAATGCCAGTGTAAAGGGTGGTGTGTTGGAGTGAAAATACACTGAGATGGGTGGGGGGGTGTTGAACTAGTGTTTATAACTTCTTTAACAATATAAATGAAACTGAAAAGAACCATACTTATGTTCTCATTCATCAATGATGCATTCATGTATTTGAATGCAATCATATATAAACTAAAATGAGAGTAGTGTAGCATTACATTTTAAAGCAGTAAAGCACAGAAGAAAATGAATAATAGAGACACAAGGAGACACAAGATATGCTGAGTGGAAAACCCTCTTAGGGTAGAAAAACCACTCCTGAACATGCTACCTTTTTTAGGCTTTCATTTCAATAATATTTTAACAAAGCCTCAATGGCTAATTTCTAAGCACCGACTCAAGGAGCACCAACCCCTCTGTTTAGAGACACCAATCTCAAGGAGCACCAACCCATTTTCTATTTTTCAATAGAACATACAATGATACAAAGGATCTCTTTGTTTCTCTGATTTCTATCAAGTGCCTCTTGACAGACAATGTAGAGGATTCTCAATAGTCAAGAATGACTCTTTAGAGCTCCATTCATTATCAAGCCATAAGAGAACTTGAGGAAAATATAGTTACAGTATCAATACAACTTCTCATCAAACTGTATTACAGTGATATGATCCTTTTTTTTTTTGTCACACTCTGATTTTCAATCTTTCATGATACAAAAATACAAAACAGACAACACACTGTGTTTTTCTAAAATAAATTTTAGCCTCAACAAATGAATACCCTATCTCCTCTCTTTTTTTGAAAAGTCCTTTTTTCTTTTTCTGGTTTTATTAGAGATGATTAAACCCTAATCTCTTTGTTTTCCTCTTTTTAAAATTTTTACCATTACATCTCATGTAGGGTTACAATAGTTGCTCGAATTTCAATTTTTAATAATTATTCAAAAATGATTATCATGTTACCATGCTAACGTGGAGCAATAATGATAGATGTTACCGTGATCATAAGGGAAGAAACAATCTGAATAAGGTATCCTTACAAGAGTACTCAAGCCTTATGGACATATAGGAGGAAGACTGAAACCTGTTATGTCAAATGGCCTACACAAAAAAATGCTTTGACCAAATAGCATCAAGGTATGCATCATTTTTCAAATAATGACCACTAAAAAACTGTTGCATAAAGAAGTAACTGAAAGAACAAAGTTTCCATAACCAAGACCCTGCATTTCAAATCTAATCATGATACGAATAGACATTTTCCACTTTTCTCTTTGCATAGAAAACTTTACTTGAAATAACCTTGACTGTAAGAGTAATAGTTCTGCAAAGATAAATAAATGAGTACCTTTGAGGACCAAAAAAAACATTTCCCATGAGAGATTTACCAATTCTGCAAAGAAAGAAACAACCACAATACCTTCCAATCTCGCTCCATCACTTGTCGATGGGATGTTGACACACAAAAATGACCATAGTAATGGTCTTCTCATGTCCCCCATTTGCTATCCAAGATCAGAATGCTAGAGATAACAATGAAACGGCCAAAGGAATGATTCCATGGTGGTGCCCATAATAGGGTTCCAAACCCTTTGAGCAATAAAAATAAAGTTTTGACCTAAACTTCCATAAACAACCACATCAAAATCCTTTGTAAAGTATGATAGCCATTTCAAGTCCGGGAGTACAAACATTAATAAATCAAAACCACATAATACACTTTGAAATCCATAAAAAGATCAATGACATGCATGCCGACAAGGATTATTTGATATTTTTTCCCTTACCACACAGCCGCGGTCTTCCTTTCGACAACCCGCGGTACATCGGTAGCTCCTTGTAAATAGCTAACAGTTTCCACCATGCTACCTCGGTTAAGATTCTGATAGTCCGTGGTATAGTGGTAACATCTTTCAAACCGCTAACATTTTCTACCACATTACCTCGGTTAACCTTCAGACTACTCGCGGTATAGCTGTAGTCGTTTTGTATGCCGCTAGTCATTTCCACCGCATTACCCTGGTTAACTTCCTAACAACTCATGGTGTAGCGGTACCTTTTTGCTTGCTACTAACTATTTACCCACACTACCGTAGTTTCACTGTTGACAGCCTGCAGTGCAGCGGTAGTTGTTTGCATGTCGTTGGCAGTTTCCACCGCACTACCATAGTCACTTGCTTAACTACCAGCGGTACCATGGTAAGACATTTTTTAGTGCGGTCTTAACAAAGTTAAGCATGCCGACGAGCATAAAATCAAATTGATAGCCATTAGAAACAAATTGCCATCACATTTTAAATCCAATGCAATAATATGATCAAAGTTATCCAAAAAAATGAAGACTGATGTCATGTAAAATCCATAAAGCCATAAACACAATACTAATCAGACCTTATAGAATTCCAAAGAACTAAATACTGAGAGCTTCAAGAACATGTTTCAATTTCAAGATGCTTGTTACTGATCAAGCTATGATTTTTCAACCTAAATAGTGGAACATAGAAACTGTAATCGAAATGCCTCAGCTTAGATCTGCACATGGAGTCAAGTTATCAGAACCACAATTTATAATATAATCAATGAAGTAATGTGCTAGTCATATAAGTAGATCAACTGAGAAAGTAACCACTAGGATTCCAAAGTATCAAAAATTGATATCAAGGAAAACATAGCACAAGAGGGATTCAACAAACTTCCCCTTTGTCCTTGATGGAAAAAATTGAGCCACCAAGTCAAAACAAAATGAACTGTAACCGAAAGCTCATAATTCTCCCCCTTTTTGACACAAGGATAAAGGGAGACTAACAAAGATGAACCAAAACCAACTATGAATTTCCATCAAACTATAGATGTAACCTTTAAGCAATGAGTATGAGCTATCAGAAGAGCGAACCAGCTCCCACTATCACCAAGATAAATTGAGTAAGATAACAAAGATTGAGAGACAACTCCCAATCTAGATCGAAGTCTTTCAAAAGTGTCTTTAGCCAATGGTTTTGTAAAAATGTCAACAACCTATGCTTGTGTAGGAACATATTGCACAGATACCTCATCAGCAAGCATCTTCTCACAAAGAAAATGAAACTTAATAGCAATGTGTTTGGTGTGAGAGTGCATTATAGGATTTTTTGAGATATTGATTGCACTGGTATTATCAAACAGAATAGAAATAGGTTTAGGGATTTCAATACCCATGTCAGATAATGTCTCTGACATCCATATTACCTGAGTGCAGCAAGAAGTTTCAGCTATATATTCTACTTCAGTAGTAGAGAGTGAAACAGATTCTTGCTTTTTGTTGTGCCAAGCCACTAAACGATCACGAAGAAAGAAAGCAACACTGCTAGTGCTTTTCCTATCATCCAGAAAACCAGCCCAGTTAGCATTAGTATATGCAACTAATGAAAAATCATTACTTCTAGGATACCAAAGCCCATAATCAAGTGTGCCTTTAACATATTTAAGAATCCTTTTAGCAACATTATTGTGAGATTCCTTAGGAGATGACTGAAATCGAGAAACCATGAAAACAACTTGCATTATATCAGGTCTTGAGGTTGTTAGATATAATAGGTTGCCTATCATTGACCTATAGTTAGTTGGGTCGACAACAAGAGAGTGATCAACCTTGCAAAGTTTATAGCCAATAGCCATTGGAGTGCTTACAGGATGACTTTCATCCATTTGAAACCTTTTTAACATTTCTTTTACATATATTGCTTGAGATAATAAAAAATGCTAGATTCAAGTTGTGAAATCTAAAGACCTAAGAAGAATGATAGTTCTTCCAACATAGACATTTTGAATTCAGATTCCATTATTTGTGAGAATTTTTTACTCAAGGCAATATTGTTGCAACCAAAAATGGTGTCATCAACATAAATTTCAACAACAAGAATATCCAATCCTTGAATTTTAACATACAAATTGTTGTCTACTCCTCCTCTAATGAAACCTTTTGATTGTAAGTGACTATCCAATTTGGAGTACCAAGCTCTAGGAGCTTTTTTTAGGCCATATAGAGCCTTTTTCAGCCTGTAGACATGATTGGGTTTGTTTTTGCAAATAAACCCTTCATGTTGTTCTCTGTAAACTTCTTCTTCTAAGTATCTATTCAGAAAGGTGGTTTTTACATCCATTTGGTATATAGTGAAATTTTTGAAAACAGAATATGCCAAAAAAATTCTAATTGATTCAATTCTAGCAACAGGTGTAAAAGTTTCACCAAAATCAATACCTTCTTGCTGAGCATATCCTTTGCAGACATATCTAGCCTTGTTGCGAACAACATGACCATTTTCATGATGTTTATTTCTAAAAATCCACTTGCCTCCTATGAAATTTTTTTCATCTGGTCTTGTGACTAGATGCCAAGTCTGATTTTTTTTTAATTTGATCAATTTCTTCCTGCATTGCATTAAGCCAACATTCATCAATTAGAGCTTCATAAAATTTTTTTGGTTCAAATTGAGTGATTAAACAAAAAGCAGTAAGCTCAGCTATGTGAGCTTTTTCATCATAGTTAACTATTATTTTTCTTGTTTGAACTCCTACCGATTTATCTCCTATACTCAGATCTTTAGGATGGTTTTAGCAAGAGATTTTGAAGGAGTTTTGGTTTCACATTTTTCTAAGCTGATTTCAACATCTTCAAAATTTGCTTTAGCAAGTTTAGGACTTGTTGGTTTTGTTTCAGGCTTTGCAATTTCAAAGCCTTCATAAACTATATCAAGTTCAAATTCGTCCTCTTCATCATCTTGCATAGGTTTGGCATCTAAAAGAAAATTTTCATCAAATTTGACATTTACAGATTCAACAATTTTGTTCAACCTATTGTTAAAGCATTTAAAGGCTTTGTTGTGAGTAGAGTATCCTAAGAAAATACCTTCATCTGATTTAGATTGAAAAATGCCTAAGTTTTCATCATCTCTCTTAATGAAACACTTGCAGCCAAAAATTCTGAAATATTTAATTGAGGCAAATTTACCATACCACAGTTCATATGGAGTGAAATTTGATTTCACTCTGATCTGGACTCTATTCAAAATGTAGACAGCTATATGAACAACTTCTTTCTAGTACATGTTTGGCAGATTTGCTTCGTTCAGCATAGTTCTTGCCATCTCTTTTACAATCCTATTCTTTCTCTCAACAACCCCGTTCTATTGGGGTGTTCTAGTAGTAGCATATTGTCTCTTTATGCCATGTTTGTTATAGTAGTCTATGAATTCTTGTGAGGTGAATTCACTACCTTTTTTAGATCTTAAACATTTCAATTTTAAATCCAACTCTCTTTCTACCAGTTTTCTAAAAACTTTAAAATGTTCAAAAGCTTTTGATTTATTCTTGAGAAAGGTAACCCATACCATACGAGAGTATTCATCAACAAACATAATGAAATATTTCTCACCACTGATGTACCTAGTCCTTTGTTGGATCACATAAGTCAGTATGAACAATTTGCAAAGGTTTAGTAGAGGAGTGTTCCTTGGATTTGAAGCTTACCTTAGTTTTCTTCCCTTTGAGACACTCTTTACAAACAACATTATTAGGCTTTCTGAGAATAGGCAGACCTCTTACATTCTGATTTTTGCTAATTCTAACCATATTGTCAAAGTTAATATGACCTAGTCTCTTGTGCCACAACCAAATTTCTTCAACATGACTCATTAAGCATATATCTTGATTTTTTTCATGTTCAGAGGTGTCAGGCAAGTTGTAGACATTTCCCTTGGTCCTTCTTCCAGCAGCAATAGTTTTTTCAGACTAGTTTTTAATTTCACATCCCTTTCAAGTGAATGGGACTTGATAGCCACTATCAAAGATTTGATTGACACTCAAAAGGTTATGTTTTAATCCTTCTACATAGTACACATTGTAGATAGGAGTGTTTTTATTCAAAAAATGTAAACCTCTACCTTTGATTTGAATTCTTGAGTTGTCTCCAAACTTCACAAATCCGCCTACATAGTCTTCAAGATTGGTGACTTTTTCTTTGTCACCAGTCATATGGTTTGAACAACCACTGTTTAGGACCCATAAGTCCTTTTTCTTGGTGTGGAAAGTAGTTTGAACAAGGATAGTCTATTCAATGTTGTTAACAACTTTTGGTTTCTAGACTCTGATAGTTTTTAGTTATTTATTCTGCTGATTAGCATTGCATTGGTTAGTAGAATGACCCAAAGACTTGCATGTGAAACATCTAATCTTCCCTGCAAGGCAATAATTTTGTCTAAAACCAAATCTAGGAGTTCTAGAATTCATAAATCTACAAGAGTTTACCTTGTGACCAAATTTGTAACAAAAATAACAATACCCATAAAAGAAAGGGTAGGAATTATAAGTCATTTTGTTGCTCCTAAAAGGATAACCATGATTCTTATCTGAATCAGGAAGTTTGAGCTCAACACTTTTGTTTCCATCAATTACATTAACCTTTGCACTGTCATTTGAACATTCACCTTTCACAAAACCAATACTTGTTTTTTCCTTGTTCAGTTTTTGTTTACTGAGCATGTCATTCAGTTTAAGAGTGCTCTCATATTTCTCAATGGTCTTCCTGAGTCCAACAATCTTATGTTCAAGTTTCTCAATTTTTGTATCTTTAAAGCTTATGCCAATATGAAGACAATCTTCAACTCTCTTGGATTCTTCAAGTTGTGTTTTTAAGGAGACTATCTCAAGATTTATGAGTTGCTCTTGTTCAACATCTTGAGTAGAATTTTTCTCTTGAGAATGCATTTGTTTTTTAAGTTTCCTTAGCTATTTTAGAGCACATTTCAGTTCACCTTCAATGTCTACTTTACCTTCTTCAGCATCATTGATGTTGGTTTCTTCTTACTGAGTGATTTCAACCATGAATAAATTTTCATCCTCTTCATCTAAGGAATCTTTAGATTCAGTGTCTATTTCATTTTTGCTGAACAGGCTTTTCTTCCTTTTGATGTAATTTTTTTGTTTAGGTCTATAGGCCTTTTTCTTAGCCAATTTTTTGGTTTTATTGTTATCATTGTTTGGATCAGCATAGGGGCAGTTTGCAGAAAAAGTGTCCTATTTTACCATAGTTAAAATATTTGAAGGGAAGTTTTCCCTTATATTTTCCAGACCCCTTTTTGAGTTTCCTCACAAAGTGGGATTCTTTGGAATCAAAGAATTATGATTCAGTAAGCTCATCTTTTTAATTCCTTTCAACATTAAATGTTGCTTCTTTTGCAGAGGTGTTCTTTTTACTAATCCTCATTTCATAGGCAATCAAAGTGCCTTGTAGGCTGTCAGGGGTAAGGTAGGTAAAGTGTTTCTTCTCTTATAAAGTAGCTACCTTAGCTTCAAATTTTGTTAGTAAGATTTTGATTACCTTTGCTACAACATCAAATTCCTTGACTACCTCTCCTAGACCCTTCATGGCATTTACTATTTCATCAACTCTCAAAAAGTAGCCAGCTACTTTTTCATCGTCCCTCATTTTTAACTCTTCAAACTGGTGTTTTAAAGTGAGGACTTTAGACTTGTTTACCTTTTCATTTCCTTGATAGATAGTTTAAATTTTAGTCCATATTTCCCTAGCAGAACTACAATGCATGACTTTGATGAAGACATCTTTAGTCAGAGCACACAGAAGAGCATTCTTTTCTCTTGAATTGGTTTCATATCTTTTCTTTTCATCAGAAGTAGTTGGTAAAGTAGCTGGTACAGTGTACCCAGACAATACTATGCTCCATACATCAAGGTCAATAGAAGTTAAATAAGTCTCCATTCTGATTTTCTAGAATACATAAATAGTTCCATCAAATAATGGAGCTCTAGTCATGGAAGTACCTTCATGAGCTTGAGACATTTTGAAAAGACTCCAAGTCCAAAATCAATCCTAGGTTGGAAAGACCTATTAGAGGACCCTAGGCTCTGATACCAATTGTTGGAGTGAAAATACACTAAGAGGGGGGGGGGTGAATCAATGTTTATAACTTCTTTAACAATTTAACTGAAACTGAAAAGAACCATACTTATGTTCTCAATTATCAATGATAGAATCATTCATGTATTTGAATGAAATCATGTATAAACTGAAATGAGAGTAGTGTAGCATTGAATTTTAAAGCAGTAAAGAAAAAAAGAAAATTAATAACAAAGACACAAGGAGACATAGCATATGCCGAGTGGAAAACCCTCTTGGGGTAGAAAAACCACTCCTGAATCTGTTGCCTTTTCAGGCTTTCATGTCAATAATATTTTGACAAAGCCTCAATGGCTGATTTCTGAGCACCGACTCAAGGAGCACCAACCCCTTTTCTATTTTTCAATAGAACATACAATGATACAGAGGATCTCTCTGTTTCTCTTATTTTTTTCAAGTGCCTCTTGATAGACAATGCATAGAATTCTTAAGAGTCAAGAATGAATCTTTAGAGCTCCATTTGTTATCAAGCCTTAAGACAACTTGAGGAAAATCTAGTTACAGTATCAATACAACTTCTCATCAAACTATATTACAGTGATAAGATATATATATATTTTTTTGTCACACTCTAATTTTCAATCTTTCATGATATAAAAATACAAACCAGACAACATACTCTGTTTTTCTAAAATAAATTTCAGCCTCAACAAATGAATACCCTATCTCCTCTACTTTTTTGAAAAGCCCTTTTTCCTTTTCTAGTTTTATCAGAGATGATTAAACCCTAATATCTTTGTTTTCCTCTTTTTTACATTTTTACCATTACATCTCATGTAGGGTTACAACAGTTGCTTGAATTTTACTTTTTAAGAATTATTCAAAAATCATTATCAAGTTACCATGCTAATGTCAAGAAAAAATGATAGATGTTACCATGATCATAAGGGAAGAAACAATCTGAATAAGGTTTCCTGATAGGAGTACTCAAGAATTATGCACATATAGGAGGTAGACTGAAACCTGTTTTGTCAAACGACCTACACAAAAAAATGCTTTGACCAAATAGCATCAAGGTATGCATAATTTTTCAAATAATGACCACTAAAAAACTGTTGCATAAAGAAGTAACCGAAAGAACAAAGTTTCCATAACCGAGATAATGCATTTCAGATCTAATCATGATAGGAATATAAATTTTCCACTTTTCTCTTTACATAGAAAACTTTACTCAAAATAACCTTGACTATAAGAGTAACGGTTTTGCAAAGATAAATAAATGAGTACCTATGAAGACCAGAAAAAACATTTCCCATGAGAGATTTACTAGTTCTGCAAAGAAAGAAATGGCCACAATACCTTCCAATCTCACCCCATCACTAGTTGACGGGATGCTGACACACAAAATTGACTATAGTAATGGTCTTCTCACCTCCCCAATTTGTTGTCCAAGATCAGAATGCCAGAGATAAGAATGAAATGTCCAAAGGAATGATTCCATGGCGATGCCCATAATAGGGTTCCAAACCCTTCGAATAATAGAAATAAAGTTTTGACCTAAACTTCCATAAACAACCACATCGAAATCCTTTGTAAAATATGATAGCCATTTTGAGTCCAAGAGGAAAAGCATTAATAAATCAAAACCACATAATCCACTTTGAAATCTACAAAAAGATCAATGACATGCATGCTGACAGTAATTATTTGACATTTGTTCCCTTACCACATAGCCATGGTTTTCCTTTAGACAACCCGTAGTACAACGGTACAGTGGTAGCTCCTTGTAAATCGCTAACAGTTTCCACCATGCTACCTCGGTTAAGCTTCTGACAATCCATGGTATAGTGGTAGCATCTTTCAAACCGCTAACATTTTCCAACGCATTACCTTGGTTAAGCTTCAGAATGCTCACGGTATAGCAGTAGCCATTTTGTATGCCGCTAGCCGTTTCCACCACATTACCACTGTTAACTTCCTAACCGCTCGTGGTGTAGTGGTACCTTTTTGCTTGCCGCTAATTGTTTACCCACACTACCGTGGTTTCACTATTGACAGCCCACAGTGTAGCGGTAGCTATTTACATGCTACTAGCGGTTTCCACTACACTACCACTGTCAATAGCTTAACTACCAGCGGTACTATGGTAGGACATTTTTAGGTGTGGTTTTACCAAAGTTAAGCATGCTGATGGGCATAAAATCAAATTGATAGCCATTAGAAACAAATTTCCATCACATTTGAAATCCAGTGCTATAATATGATCAAAGGTATCCAAAAATATGAAGACTGACATCATGTAAAATCCATAAAGCCAGAAAAACAGTACTGATCAGACCTTATAGAATGCCAAAGAACTAAATACCAAGAGCTTCAAGAACATGTTTCAATTTCAAGATGCTTGTTACTGATCAAGCCATGATTTGTCAACCTAAATAGTGGAACATAGAAACTGTAACTAAAATGCCTCAACTTAGATCTGCACATGGAGTCAAGTTATCAGTACCACAATTTATAATATAATCAATGAAGTAAATGTGCTAGTCATATAAGTAGATCAATTGAGAAAGTAACCACTAGGATTCCAAAGTATCACAAATTGACATCAAGGACACAATAGCACAAGAGGGATTCAACATGGTGGACCCTCCAGTTTCTATATTCCAAATTTCGACTTTCTTAAAAATGAGTCAAATCTTAAGGAAATATGTCTTGGCACTCTTTCTACCCCTTTTCTCCACGTGCTAAAATTGAAAAATATTAAATTTACTAAGTTTTGTGAAGTTGCAAGAATTTCGCTATGGGTTGTCATCCCTCCATTGTCGTCTACAATAATTTCTTTGTAGGGCACCATCCCTCTGTTGCTATCTGCAGGAATTTCTTTGCAGAATGTCGTCCCTCTGTCACCATTCATGAAAATTTCTTTGTGGGTCGCCATCCCTCCATCACTGTCTACGAGAATTCCTTTGTGGGTCACCATCCCTCAATTTATGTTTGTGGGAATTAATTTGTGGTTCATCATCCCTTCATCACTATCTACAAGAATTTCTTTGTGGGACACCATCCCTCTATCGCCATCTTGAAGAATTCCTTTGCGGGTCGTTGTCCCTTCATCACCATCTACTGGAATTCTTTTGTGGGTTGTCATCCCTCTATTTCCATCTACATGAATTCCTTTGTGGGTCACCCCTCCTCTATCATTTTTCCCTAACATCCAAGTGCCCACTTCTATCAGCATTGTGGATCTTGCAAGTGTTGTTTCCCTTTTCTCTTTTGAAGATCATTTGGGAAAAGATTAAGTCCATGGGCTGACTGTGGGTCAACCTAAATGGACCGCCACATGTAGACCGTCCTCCCTCCAATGTTGTTCCTAATGGTGAGCAACTATAGGTTGTGATTTTCTACAATAAAAATTCCTTCCTAAGTGATGACAAAGATCCAGTGATAGAAAGATATGATGAACTCATCCTAAGGCTCATGAGGGATTAGTCAGAGCTATGACACCAAGTAGATTTGGAAGTGCTACTACTACTAGGTTGGTGTAGGCTCCATGATTTATTTCAAGAGGCCATCAAGAAAGTCAAAGAAAAAGTGGAGCAACCAAGTGTATTTCCTTTCGCTGATGCTTCGAGGAGCGAATTAGAAGTCCAAGAGCTAGAATCAAATGAAAAATTAGTTGAGAGGATCTTAGGACAACAATAGAAGAAGGACATCACAACTTTGAGCCTCCAAACAATGAATTAGATCAAGTGGGAGAACTGTCCATTGAACATAAATAATATTTCCCTCTAGTAGAGCATTTTTATGCAATGGATGATAGGCTTTATAGAGGGATTTTAGAAGGAAAAACATATGTTGTACATCAATCCCATTGATGGGCCAGTGTGACTTGTTGATTTATTCCCACTTGATATTATTCCACAAAGGTATAGCAACACTGGGGAAGAATACATTTTAGAGAATGGCGATGATGAAGACATATCGCCCGAACCTCCAAATGAGGAAACATTGGGGCTTCCAGATTGGGAAAGTAACCCCTTTTCCATCTACAGCGACGATGAAAAAGGGGGAAAAATTAAATAGCATGATGAGACACATGAACTACAAAAGGAAGAAGATCGAGGCAAGAATGTCTTGGTATCCTCCCACAAAGATGATATGCCTCGCCAACTATAGGCTACAATTGGAAGTCTTTCCTCCTTTTATCATTTCTGACCCTCTTATGCATTTTGAGGGTTGTAGTAGGACAAATTCATGCATTTCATGCCTTTATGACATGAACTATAAATAAATTGAGCTCAACACTAGGCAAATGAGATGGGACAACATGCTACCTTTTGAAGACAACATTCAAATAGAGTCCTAGACTATGTATGATCGATGAGATGAATTATATCTCCTCAAGGAATAGCCAATGGAGGCTATAGGTCTCACTACAAGCTTGGAAGGGGTGTTTGTTGTCCCATTCTCTCAGCCTTGTGCAAGCTCAAGATTAGGTACAAGGTTCCTTGTATTTGAATTTTTTTCTTCACAATGTATGCTCCTTGATCGATTTGATTTTGTTATGTAGATTTGTAATGCAAAGGGGATGTTGGACCATCCATTGCATCCACCTAAGATTTCCCATGCAATGACCGATGATGCAATGCACGTTTTGCAGTAGAAAATACAACTTCTCTCACATAATGACATCTAGGTTCTATCTTTCCTTACTCCCATGAATACTCATAGTTGTATTTATCATTTTGATTATTGAAATGAGGGAAGAAAAAATGTTTTGTGAATTGATCAAGAACTTGATGAACCATCTCAGGTTTTAGTTTTTCTTGATGTGGTTTTTAATTTTGAAGGTCACAATATCGAGCTTCATTTTTCTGAATATAAGGATGAGTTTGCATGACTTAGAACTATAACGATTGCCCTTCTGCTTGTGCATGTGTTACAAAATCCAATGGGTGTGAGTGTTGATTCTCCTTGCCTAAACATGGTCATTTGTAAATATATTTTTACATAGTTGTTTTTGGATAGTGAAGGTTTTGTTTATATAGTCTCACTCTCCTGCTTTAGTTGGTTTGCTTTAGAATAGCTTTCTTTTTATTTGGTTTTTCTTTTCTTCCACTTTGCTACTTTTCTTAAGGTCCCCTTGATTTTTGTTGGGCACATTTGTGCGCACAACCATTTTATTTTTTGGGCAATGTTCTATGTATTTCCTTGAGAAACTTTTATCAAGTTTTCAAAGTGGATGGTAAGGATCTTCTGTTAGTGTCAAGTGATCTAGATGTTTGGCTTAAAGAGGATAAGTCATTGGTTGGTCCAATTCTGATGTATTCTAAAATATTATATGTCTCACACACATTAAGAATCTGGAGGTTACTTTAGGGATTTTGTAAAATCTAATTAAGTGAAAAAATTGAAATTTTGCTTAAGCGCCACTATGATTCTTAGCCCTAAGTGCAATCTCCACTTCTTGTGGGTTGAAATGAAAAGAAAGAAGAGAAAATAAAAATCAAAAGAAAGAAAAATGATGAAAATCATAAGAAATAAAATTCAACTTTTAGGAGGATATGAATAACTATTGGTGCTATGGACACACAATCGGTAGTAGTAAAATGTTTGGGAGAGTCACAATGACAACCTCATCACGGCTATGGATGTCTGACTGGAAGCGAGATAATGTCTTGGATGCTTTTGGAGTAAGAATCACTTACATAACTTAACTTGGATTTTTCAGTACACAAAAGGTTGGACTGACTTGTGGTTGTGATCCTTTGGTTGAATATTCAGTTTGTTTGTCCTGGTGTGAAGGTCAGAACTAGAGATTCTAAGTTCGTGATTCCAATTTGTCATTGAAATGCTTTGAAGCATTTCCCCAACGAGTCTCCATTTGTGTTGCACATTTTACACACATGCCCCATCAAAGGTAAGGGCCCCCTTGTTTTTTCTTTTTCCTTGCTCTTGTTGACTTGGTCCCTGCTCGCTTGCTTTGCTTTTGCCCTCATTTTTGACTTTGGGGACAATTTTCCTATGGATTTGGGATGTTTTCATGATGCCTAAGTGAAATTCCAAGGTTTCGTTAAGTTTCAAGAAGTTGTGGGAATTTATTTCCGGGTCATCGTCCCTCCATCACTATCCATGAGAATTTCTTTATGGGCCACCATCCCTCCATTGCTATCCATGGGAATTCCTTTGCGAGCTATCATCCCTCTGTCACCATCATCGATACTTTCCTTGCGAGTCACTATGTATGGGTTTCTATGTGTGGATTTCCATTGTAAAGGGTGGTGAACCCTCTGGCTTCCCCCTTCCAAATCTCTGCCTTTCCAAAAAAGATGCAAACTTTTTTTTTTCATCATCTAGGGCCCATAATATGAGTTTCTTCACATGCCTAAAGGGGTTTGCATTGAATTTTCCATGTGTTTATACATTGTAGAAATTTCACTGAGGAAGTCCGCTCATGGAAGTTCATCTTTGGAAGTTCATTTGAGAAATGCCATTGTAAAAGACAACAAACCCGACTTCTGCATTCCAATTTTTTGCATTTTTCAAAATGAGTCAAATCTTAAGGAAATTTGTATTGGCACTCTATCTACCCCTTTTCCAACATGCTAAAATTGAATAATCTCAAATTTACTAAGTTTTGTGAACTTGCTAAAATTTCTTTGTAGGTCGTCATCCCTCTATCATCGTCCGTGGGAATTTATTTGCAGGTTGTCGTTACTCTATTGCCATCTACAGGAATTTATTTGCGAGCCAACATCCCTCCTTATCATTCATGAGAATTTCTTTGCAAGTTGTCATCCCTCCATCACCATCCGTGGGAATTCCTTTGCGGGTCGTCGTCCTCCATCTCCATCCGCGGGAATTTCTTTGCAGGCCACCGTCCCTCTACCACCATCCGTAGGAATTTCTTTATGGGTTGTCATCTATTTGTCACCATCCATGGGAATTCCTTTGTGGGTGGCCATCCCTTTGTCACCATCCATGGGAATTCCTTTGTGAGTCATCATCCCTCCATTATCGTCCATGGGAATTTGATCGCCAAGTTCACCATGCAAAACTTTTTCTATGGGCGACTTTCGACGGGTCTCCGTGGCCCCAGTGTCATCCTTCTACTAGCTACTCTAAGTGGATTCCAACCTAGGGGAAACCTGCACCCCTACACCCTCATTTATGTTTATAGTCCAAATGAGCTCCAAATGTGGAACAATGCTGAATATTATGATCTTTTAATGATGCATGGATGGATCTAACAATGAGTTTGCAGGATTTGACTAACATTTGACTTGATTTATGTTTGAAAGCACTTATTTCACTTTGTGTATGTAGGATTTATGTAACCTACTATAGGTCCATCAAGAAGGCCCATTAAGAAGGCTAAACAAAGAAAAAGCACATTTCTCTAGTCACCAATCATTTTATGCTTGCCTCTCCTCCTAGCACCCATCAATAGAACTAGCATTAGAAGAAGGCCTATGCCAAGGAAGTTAGTGACAAAACTACAAAGGGTGGTCTTGAAGGGAGTGAGAAGGAGCTATTTTATCTTTCATCAAATGATCATGATCTGTCAGGAGCTATCCACTAGGATCATGAGCAACATGTCTGCTCTTTGGTAATACAAATATACATGAGAAAGCACTTTATTGATTGAAATAATGTTGCAAATCCATCAAACAAATGGCATTCTTTGGTAGTTTTTAGTTGCAAGAAAGAAGGTTATCACTATAGGACAAAATTGTTACAGTACTAGGGTCACTACAGGATGAAATAGGGAAAGGAAAAAAAAATATTTTATATTTCCATATATTGGGGTAGGTGAAAAGCTAACTTGTAAAAAATTTGGGCCACGCAATGTAAATTAATCCTAGCCATTCATTCTCCTTTAGGAAAACTATAAATAGGGGCTTGCTCCTTATTTGTAAGTGTTGGAGAACTATTTTAGAGGGCATTTTGCAGCAATAGAGAGAATAATTGTATTTTTTTATGGGTGTTTATTTTGAGTTTTTTCATTATGCATGCATGGTTCAACTTCATTATTAGTTTTAGCTTATAGTTTCTTGCATGTATTTAATGGTGTTGGTTGTTAGAGTATTGGATGCACTTCCATCTCATGCTTTCTATGATTTGTTGATGATGAATCACTTTGCAAAGCTAGTTTGAGCTAAATTATTTGTTGCACTTAGTTCAATTGTTTGTTCACGAGGTGAATGCACAATCTGAAAATTACCAGACCTTAGAAGATTGCACTAATTTTTTGTAGATATAGGTTTCTCTTGGTCAAGAAAAATCTAGTTTATGGGAGTCTATCTATTGTAGCATCCTCCATTATTACTGTTCATTCCTAGCTTAGATTTAGATTGGATTTCTCAACCCTTTCCTCTTTTTCTATTTATTTTTGTCCTTTAGGATTAAAAGCATCGCCACAATGTTAGGTTTGATGAACATGGTGATTTTCAACTTGTTATTTTGAGTGGTCAACCATTGTTCATTCACTTTCAACACTTTGAAACTCCATTTGCAGACCCAACTTCCCATGCTTTGTAAACCATAAATGCCACCATGTGGTTACCATCAAATCACATCAGCTAATTGAACTATTCAAATAATTTTCATGTCCTGACACCCGAGAGACGTTGAGAAGGTGCAAAAACACCCATCAACAACTTTGACGTGATGATTGGATCATGATTGCTGCAATAAATCTTTGGTATATTTTCTCTTGAATGCCCTTGATCATGAAATTTTCTATAGGGATTATCTCATCAAAATTCTAGGTGAAACTTAGTGAAATAACCTTGTATTTATAGGTAGGTATCCTTATTTTCCCAAAATTCAAATATCACAAGCTGACATTGAAATATGGTTTCGAGGACATTAAAATACTACCGAAAACATATTTTAAATTTAGGTTTTGTAGTGTAGAAAAGTGTACTCCTTTTAAATTTTCACACTTGTTTGGGCCCTCCTAGTTAATTTGGACTTAATTCTACCTTATGGGTGATCCCACAATACTAGTTTACAATTTTTGGCCAAACTGGACATTGAACTAATTTTTTCTAACTAAATTTTCACTTTCGGGCACCTATAGCTGCTGAACTGTGAGACATTTGAAGATGATACAAACTATTGATTTGTGAAATTTTGTTTATAGATTCTAAATATATTTTTTTCAAAAAAATTGGAATAAAATTGCATTTCTTTTTCCATCTTATTTGAAAACTAGTTTTTTTCAATAAACACCATTTTTAAGGAGTGATGTTGCTTACCCTATACAACATAAAAAAATTTCATGAAGGATATATATATATATATATATATTGAATTTAGTTTTGTAACTACGATATCTAGTGCTTTCATTTGGTTTCATAGTGTTTTATTGTATATTTTTTCCTTAATCAAGTTTCAAAGTCAAACCAATTACTATTCAGACATAGGTAGACTGTATACAACATAAAGAAAATTGTATGTATCAAAATTCAATTTTTTTTATGTTGGATCAATGATTTGAATATCTAGTGCACTGATATTTTTAAAAAAAAAATTTTGATAATCTATTATTTTTCCACATGTGCAGAACAAAGAGCTTGATTTTTGGTAAAAAATCTACATTCACAAGTAATAGAAAATAAATATAAAAAATTAAATTAAATTTATTTAAAAATACACTTTCTGGGAAGCTTATAATAAGGACTTCATACTTGCAAAAGGAAATTTTAAATGAATTTATTTGATCCCCCAAAAGGTAAATCAAAAGTGGTTTTTAATCAGTATTTTGATAGGTGTAAAGGAGACTCCATTATAGGTATGGTTTTATACTAGCATGGTTTTATCCAAGGGGGTTTGATCTAAGGTGTTTTGATCAAATCCTCTTCAATTTAAATCCTTAAAATAGAAATTATTAAGGCTTAAATCATTATATTTTCTAAATATATGTGATTTCAGAAAAAATCAGAATCTCCCATAGATTGTAAACTATAATTGTGGGATCACCCTTGTTTTAGTGTTGTAAAGTGTACCCCTTTACGGTGTCACAATTATTTAGGGTTAGTTTGATTAATTGATCTTAAGTATTCTTGAAGTGGCCCTTTAATTGATTTACTAGGACTATTTATTAAATTTTCCAAAGAGGAAACCCGTCATTCATTAATTCCTTAACATAACACTTCTCATTGAGCAATGTGTGTCCTAGGTTTAGAGAATTGGGACCCATTCACCCATGAGCGAATGGGTCCTCCCTTGAACTTAGGACCTAAATTTAAATTATGTTTTTGGTGGGAATTTAAAATCTTAGTGTATATTTAGATGTCGGCTTGTGATATTTGAATTTTGAGAAATTGAGGATACATATCTATAAATGTAAGGTTATTTCACTATGTTTCACCTAGCAATTATGAAGTGAGAATTCTTATAGAAAATTTGATGCTCAAGAGCACATTCAAAGACATTCAAGAGAATAATTATTAGAGTTTTATTGTAGCATTCAAAATCCAATTGTCATGTCAAAATCTTCTTGCATCATGCATGTTCTTGGAGCTAATATGGTGATGTAGGTTTCATAATCCATTCAAGCATTCAAAGCCATTATTTCAAGCAAGATTCAAGGTTCAAGATCCACATCTCTTGAATCCATTCCATGCAAGTTGCAAAATTGTAATCCAAGGTTTATTTAAGGGTTTTTTGAATTGTAGCATAGAATTTTTCATTCTTGATTCCCTTTTTCATGTTTCATTTTATTTCAAGGTTTGATTATCAAAATGGGGATTGACCAAGGCAAACCCCGATTCACCAAAAATAAACAATGTTTACCCTTTATGTTATCTTTGTAGATTTAGGTGGAAGAAAGCTTGAAGATCCCTTTAAGAGAAAAATTGAAGACGTTGACAAAGTTCCAAAAGTTGTCATCTAATGGAAACTCATCTACAAAATTTATTTCTAACTTTTTGATAGTAAAACTAGAAGAATCTATAAGTATATAGATAGAACCAGAGGCTCTTGAAATTTGTAGAAGAACTTTAACAAAGGACCCATTCACCCTTGGGTGAACGAGTCCTAGATCAAATTTAGAAACTAACTTTTGGTGAAAGGTACATTTAGATCTACCCTTCTTTGATCTATATTTTGATTGTAGGTTTTATTAGTATTGAGTTTTAAATTGTTGTTTCAAGTGTTAAGTTGCATATTCTTGTTAGTTTACTAATTTTATTTTTTCTCCCCAAAGTGTTGTTTGAACTTGACCCTCATCCTCCAGTCATAAGGAAATATGCAGATTCACACCTTGAGTTGACTCACCTAAGGGTTGTAAGGAAATTCTTTGTGTGGATCCTAGTTCCTAATGAAATATAAGAAGACAGGTCCAACGTACCCTTATTTTGATTTCCTCACCTATTTTCCCACTATTTTGGGTTCAAAGGCCTAGGGAGGACCCATTCTCCAATGGGTGAATGGGTCTCAAGTCCCTATTCCTTGAGCACACACTGCTCAAGGTAAAGTGTTATGTCCTAGTATTAATTATTGTTGGGTTTACCCTTCAGAAAATGTAATTTATTAGGCTTGTAAATGTAAAATAGGGCTTATTAAGACATAATTAAGTTCAATTTAATTAAGAGGGCCTAGTGTGAAAATGTAAAGGGATACATTTTTCTACACTAGATTAAGGTATTATTAAGTCCATTTTTAATTAGGAGGGCCTAAATAAGGGTGAAAATGTAAAGGGATATATTTTTCTATAGTACATTTAGCCTCCACTTTAGTGAGAAGATGACCTTGCATCAAAATCACACTAAAGCAGACAATCAAGAGAGGTATAATTGTACAATTTTTGGAAGGATAAGACAAAAAAGTTCAAGGATGATGATCAAGCCCCCAAGATCTAAGATCTCATGGAGAAACCAACAAAGGAACAAGGAGACATATGCATATGTTAAACATATATGTGGAACAATGACAAGATACTCAATCATACAATTTTAAAGAATCAAATAAAAAGTAAGAAAAAGAAAAATGAACGGGGTGGTTCAAGCCTTGACTATTTGTCCAACTCGATGTGAATCAAGCCTTAGCTATTTTTCAAAAAATATTTACAAGTGGAACACATTGTCCACTGTGCAAAAAAGAATGCACACTCACACAAGCTAGTGAAATCCACTATTTACTAGGTGATCCCCTAAAAGTGGAAAATGAGAGAATCTTATTAGACTCCCATTAACCATACACAATTTATACCTTTGATAAATTTAGTAAGGAACAACACAATATGAACTTCAAAGTTCATAAGGCTTAGAAAGTTGTATTATGCCAAACAATTATGAACAAAAAAGGCTCCACTATCAAGCAAGGTGTGTTATCCTTGGTGTCCATGAAAAATGGTGTAACTTCAAGCTTCACAAGGTTGGAAAGGCACATTCTGCTAAAAACTTATGAAAAAATGCAAATATAATAAGACATGTTCAGAGGGGTTTTTCTTAGTTCATGTAAGGTATCCTTAGGGACCATAGTGCCTAATGTCTCCAAGGGAGGACAAGTCTAGGATAAAAGATTCACAACTTAGGGAATGCAATTTGTAACATCACCACTAAGACTAATGTCATATTCCAAGAAAGGTCACACTCATGGAGGACATCAAACCCATTGACATGAAAAAGAAGAAGACATGTCACGTGAAGTAAGAAGACCACACTATGAAACATAAGATGTAGTAAAAATAAAATAAAATGATAATGCTAATGTATGCTCTCACTTTAAATAAATTGCTAACACCATGATGTGAGCAATTAATTTAAAGCAGAAAATGATAAATGCTAACAATAAAAAAGACATGAGATCTCATTTGGAAATACCTATGTCAAACATATGTTTCAAAATGAAGATATGTCATGAGAAATGGATTTCCCCCAAATAAAAATCCCAAAATAATAGATAAGGGATCCACAGATTTGGGGTCAGCATATGTCTTTCCTCCAATAATATTATATACCTTAGAAACGTCATCATTCCCCAAATAACTCATGGAACATAAAAAATGACATATGTAGAGAAACAAAACAAAGAAAAATATTTTGGGTCATCATGGAAGAGACCTAAATATCTCAATGCCTTGCATCATCTCCAAAAGGAAAACACAAAACAAAACAAAAGATAAAGGTTTACGACAAATAGAGGAATGAACATAAAGACATGTCAAACAAAATAGTACAAGGGATCACATTATGCACATGCAATCACACAAAGAACATGAAATGAAAAAAATATAAGACTAGTAAGGCACATGCGATTCAACCTATGGAAAATCATCTGCATCCCAATCTTTTTCATCATATGCAAAACATGGGAAACTAGGCAAAGGGACAATGTTAAGTCCCATACTAGGACAAGGCTATCTAATTGCTTGTCACTACTAAGTGTAGGAAAAGGATGAATTGAGATAAGTTGTTAGAATTAGATCCTTGCAATATAAAAAATATTTATAATGAAAGTAAAACATGTAACAGTGAGTATGCTATGATCCTACAACTAGTACATGGAAAGGAGAAAGTGCATGCATTTTTTAAGGGGTTGTATTTATGAGTCCATATTCATCAAGGATCCTCTTTAAATAATAACACTCATTAGTAAGATGCCCATGAGTTCTATGATATGCATAATAATTCATTTTTGTACTCTTACCTTTTTTGCTTCTATTGATAGTTGGCCATTTTATCCATCATAGATGGTGAAGTTGCTCCATATTTATTCAATTTTTGTTTGAGTATATAGGAATGGAAACTCTTTGAATTTATTAGGTTTATATTTCTTAATTGTTTTAGTGGCCTGTTGAGGTGGATTTAGAGGAGAAAGGATCTTAATATCCTAATTCGTGAACGATGCGAGGAAGGGAAGGATCTTCATATCCTAATCCTTTAGTATTTTTGATTGGGATTTATTATAACAACTTGTGAATCTCATGTTCATTTTTTGTGTCACGTCCTTGTTTAGCTAAGATTTTAAAGCATTGGCCATAAGTCTCTTCTAGGTTGATGGGTGTGTTAATAACTTTATTAGTGTAATATGCATGAGTATTCACTTGGGTAGAGAGACTAGGTTCACTCACAGTTGGAGGTTTAGCCTTGGTTTGTGATTCAATATCAAGATGTAAAATACCAAACATCTCTAGTGGTGGAATAATAGGAGGTGTTGATTGTTGCATTGAGGGGTAAAACAATGCAATATTCTCAAGTTTTTCAAGATAATTACACATGAAATTATCCATGCTTTCATCATCTTCACCTAAGATGTCAACTTCATAAGGACATCCATTAGGGGTTGGTGTAGCATGATTAGGTTCTATTTCATTATGATCATTACCAAACACACAACTTGAGACATCAACTAAAGATATTAAGGACTTTCATATATTACCAATACACATGTCTTTTATGCAAGAAAAATTTTAAATGCAAAGAGATTACAAATTTTTAGATTTGAAGAAAGATAATTTTTTAATTATATAATGTAAAAACTTGAAAATGATGTATTTTCTAAATGAAACATTGAATTCAAATAATGCACTAGACATTGACAAATTAACCTTAATGTGCACAATTTCAAAAAAAAAAATAGAAAGTAAAACAATAGACTAAATGTAGGAATACAAAAGGTAGAAATAGTGTTTTTGATGCTCAGAACTTCAAAAAAAGACTTGATCAAGGACTCATTCTCCCATGGGACAATGGGTATCACTTAGAATTTCTTACAAATTAATTTATAGGTTTCTTAGTATATTTTTATGCTTTTCAGATTCAGGTTTCAAATAAGTGGTTACTATAACTAAGGAAAAAAGTTAGGTTAGCATAAAGATAAATGCATAAAAAAAATCCTAGCTAAACAATGAAATGAAAATGAGGAAATATGTATAAAAAAAAGGTATATTTCACCAAAATCCTTCATGCCCTCCATTATTGACCTTCATTTCCCTTCTCCATTTGCTGCAATATGAAGTTTTCCCTCAGATTTTGATGAGAAACTATTGTTCTATGTGAAGCCCTAAGAAAATATTGAAGGATTAAACTATTCAACACTAGAAATAATGATAGTATGAAGAAAATCTAAAGCCTAAAGTCTGCATAAAGAAATCAGAAGTCAAGAGATCCAAGCATGAAGTGACAAGATGAGGTTGACATTGAAATTTTATAGAAAAGTCAATTTTGGATGAATGGCCAAGATTGAAAGTTGAGGAATTCCCTAAGATCAAAGGCTAAACTTAAATATGACAACCAACAATTAGGGTTGGGGAAACATTAGGGTAAATTTGAAATAAAGGGCTGAGATTTGATTTTAGAAAAATCAAATCAATGGACAAGAATTTATGTTACAAGAAGATATTTGGCACAAAAAAAGAGGCAAGTGGGGAATTAAAATAGAAATCTAAAATTAATTCCCTCAAAAGGTTGAGTTGTCCTTTAGAATTAAAAATTAATTTAATTCAAAAGTGGTGAGCATGTGAAAACAAATAATGATTTTAAATTATTTACTTGTGGGAAAATAGAAAGTGTGTAATTTTTAAATAAATGATTTTATTTAAAGTTAGGAAAAACCAAGGTGGATAATAATTAAATAAATTATAGGAATTTATTTAATTATAATGACTTAAGAAATTAACGATGTATTTAAATTAATAAATAAAGTTTATTTATTTAAATAATCAGGAGGAAATAGATAATAATTAAATAAATTGGGAAATTTATTTAATTATAGGGAGATGTAGGAAATTAGTAATAAATAGTCTGGAGGAATAATAGACATGAACTAATTAAATAATTAAGAAATATTTAATTAATAGTTGAAATTGGACTATAGGACATAATTAAGTATTTTAATTATGTTAAGAAGAAATACAAAGAAAATAAAGTTCACATGCCTAGGTAAATTTTATGTGTCTACATTTTGCCCCTCTTTGTAATAATGTAGTTTATCACATTGTGACAAAGAAAATTCAATTCAGAATATGGCCAACAAAGGTATGTAGTGTCTATGCCCCCTTAGGAAAATTTAGAAATTTGGGCCCAGTGCCGAATTTTTTTGGAAAGTGTCTTGATAAGTCAATTTGATTACCAAAAAAATAATGGCGCAATCAATTTTGAATTTTGACAAGGTTAAGATGGTTAAAAGGCCGGTCAAAGATGGTCAAATGCACCTCTAGTAATAATCCTTATAGAAAAACCCTAATTTTTACCCTATAAATAGGTTGGATTTAGGTGAAAAGGTAATTCATTTTCACTTTTCCCTTTTGAAAATTTAGAGCATAGAGAGAGAGAAGACTATGCAAAGAGGTGATTCTAGTGACCAAGCATCACAGATACTGAGTTCGAACCTTTCGATGGTCACAGGGTGTAGAGGCACCGGTATGTACCTTATTCCCACTTTGTCATTTTCTCATTTTATGTGCATTATTAGGCATTAAGTTAGGATTCCAGATGCGTTGTGATGCATCTGCATTCGTGAAAGACACAATTGCATTCATGTTGCACACATTTGATGCATCATGATACAAATGCAAGGGGTAAGGTAGGGCTAGGTTTAAAGTGACACAAATGAAGTGTTGTGTAGTACAGGTACAAAAGTGCAACACATGTGCCAAGTGGAGTGACACAATCACCAAGTTGCAATACAAATGAGGGTTTCTACAATGCAAGTTCCATAAACGTGGCACAATTTTTGGGGGGATTGATGCAAACACTATATAAGGACATAACTATCAAGTCAAACAACACATTTGAGGGATCAAATGACTCATTTAATAGGCATGACACAATTTATAGGTATAATGATGCAATTGATTATAGCCATGGTTGACCTAGTTTAGACTCAACTTCTTTTGATTAGGTAGATGGTAATGTTGATTTTCAATGATATGCTAACTCCCATTTCAGTGTGTGTAGAAATGATTACCACCTATTTGCACTAGATATTTTACACCAATGACATATGTGTTCTAGGATCAGCTAAGGGATGGAGAGAAAAGGTAGCTAATGTGATTAGGTCCCTTTCACATTACCTATATTCCCATTATCCAGACAAATAGGGGTTTATTGAAAACACTTGTAGAGAGGTGGTACTTAGAGACTTGCTAATTTCACTTACCGATGGGAGAGGCTACTATGACTCTTGTGGAAATATATAGTATCTTATAGATCCCCATCAGAGGAGAGAGGGTTGTCTATGATATGCAATGGGGACTCTAGGCCATGAAAAATTTCTACGAGTTTGGTGATACCATGCAACTAGGCATCAATGGGTATGAGATAAGGTGGGAGTTTATGGTCAAGCCCTACAATCGATGTGATGTGATGCTATGCACTTTGATTTCCGATGTTTTTGATTCCAGATCATCGTCGTCATGGTTTTATGATTGGATGGGGTGATGTGCTTGTTTAGATGAGATTGGATAGGACTATGTTTTCTTGGGGGCCATTCCTTCTAGGCATGTTATATCACTAATTACATGATGTGGCCTACAAGGAGGTGAGTAGTACCAGTGGTGGAACTACTCTTTTTATGATTTGGGCCTAGGAGCATATTCTCGTATTTCAGCCACTAGTACATAGGTAGCTAGTTGAGGGCATGTCGTATGTCTATCTATATGCATGCTCAGTTACACATAGCCATGTAGGGGATACAAGGTATTGGAGGCATTCCATTGACACCTTGATGGGGTTTTTCTGGAGGCCATACAAAGACTATGTGCAGTGGGCAAGAGAGGATGAGCACCTTTCATTCTATTGGTAGTTTAGATATTTGATTGGATGGATAGATTAGTCATAGCTTATCATTGAGATGTAATTACCCTAGCGGGTAATAATATAGTTTGGAGAGCAACAAGATTCTCATGTATGTACTACTGAGTATTCCAAGTCCTCATGAGAGATAGTGTGGGGACCACTGATATTAGTTCCCTTGGCCGAGCAATAGATAGATGGATTGGTAGCACAAAAATGTGCCTCAAGTAGGGGTCCAACAATCCAACAACTAATAGAGAGTATGATGCATGGTGACAGACACACTGGCTGCTTCTAGTTACAAATATAGATTAGCCGATGCCAGTAGATCATTGGGTAGTGATACCTCGAGTGCGCTGAGTAGGATGAGGGGGGCGGGATGGAGGTAGGGATGGAGGTAGAGGAGATGAGGGTGGGGATGGAGGAGATGGGAGAGGTGGAGGGGGTGGTAGAAAGGTCTAGAGACATGGGAGGAGGGTGCAACAATGAGTGGAGAGACCACCACTATCACCCATCCATAAGGAGAGTGAGGGAGAGGAGGAAAGGGAGGAGAGTTGATAGGAGGAGGCTAGAGAAAAGATAGAATAGCCAAAAGAGTAGCCAAAGGGGCCTTGACAATAGGAGGGATATCAGAATATGGAGGTGGAGGTGGAGGTACCGAGGGACGAGGAGGCATTGGATGTCAATGGAGGGGAGGATGATGTAGATGTTGATATCAGCGATGAGAAGGATATTGATGATGAGGAGTGGTGGGTTAGGGAGAAAATGGTAGAGGGAGAGGAGGATATAGGGGGAGACCACCATTTCCATGGGATGCCACAATCAATCAATCAATGAGTGATGTACAAAGTTAGCTAGATGAGGCCCTAACTAGGATCAGGGCCTTAGAGGTGGAGTTAGAGGTGACGAGGGTGGAGAGGGATTAGGCTGAGATCATATAGTAGGAGTCATAGATCTAGTGTTCTAAGCTTGCACAACTATGTTCTAGGCTAGTGGGGGAGGTAGCGAGAGAGTTGGTGAGGGTGAGTGCCAGACAGGCACTATAAAAATTGTTGTATGAGAGAGTAGTGCCAATAGAGCAGAGAGATCCCAACCTCTCCTAGTCTAGTAGCAGGATAGGTAGTGGCAGTAGTAGGAGCCATAGTAGTAGAATCCATAGTAGTGCTAATGTTTCTAATTCATATAGGCAGTATTATGGGAACCAATCTCACCACATCCATAGGCATTCCTCTAGCCACAGGTCTTCTCACAGTCACAGTTCCTCATCGTCAGGGCATAGGTCTACTCATAGCTAGCCACATGTCACCATTCCCAGGTCCTCATAGAGTCAGCCAACAACATTAGTCACCTTCCTCTTCATCTCAAGGGGATGAGGAGAGCATTGGCTAGTACATTTGATACATTATTGTTATGTTGAGACACTATGGTGGGACATTTTATATATTGAATATTGAGCCTATGAGTTATATTTTTTGGATTTATTGAGACTCTATCCTATGACATTATTTTTGAGATATATATGATGCATTTTTGGCATGAACTCTATTCTGTGTGTTATGTTATGATGCATTATTATTTTATTATTCTTATGTGATGTGATGCATGTGATGATTCCTATGATGATGCATGTTACTTAATGAGATGTATGCACTTATGATTGATTATTTATGATGAGATTCCATGATGATACTACTTATGTATGATGGTTATTTATGTAATGATGATGATAATAATATTCTATATATGCTTAATGTTTGGACTCTAGTGGATGCCATGTTAATGATTTATGCATTGATGTATGATTGTGTTTGTATGGATGGTGCAATAATGTTTTATGTTATGATCCTCGATGTATGCATTAATAATATAGATGATGAATTTTTAATGTGTTTAAATGTTATTCTTATGAAAATGAATGAATGCACTTTATATGTTACATTTATGCAAATGGATAAATGTAAATGATGGACTTTATGTGAATGCAATAAGAATGAATGCAAATGATGGAATTTATGTGAGTTCCATATGAATGAATGCAAATGATGCACTTTATGTGAATTCCCTATGAATGTAAATGCTAATATATAAATGAATTTATGTAAATGTGTAATAACTTAATGCAATGTCTATATATGATCATGTATGCAATTATTATTGTATGTCATAGGATATCATCAGGAGACAAAAGAAGAGAGATGATCAATAGGTGGAGATGGATGTTAGTGTGGAGAAATAATCCTTCAATATATTGTCAAAGTAATAATAAGTGTTGCTCTAATAATCATTGGGAGGATTATTATAATGGCCAACAAACACTATGATATGCCAAATATTAATGGTGTACAAGGTCGTACCATCACATAGGACAAGCAGTCACAGATGAGGATGATCATGACTCATACAAGGAACTCAGTTGCCCTAGTATTTTTGTCACAACCAATCACAAACAAGAAATACAATACATGAAATTTCGTTGCTTCTCTAAATCATATGCAAGACATCCTCGATGAACTAGTAGCATGATTGTCTGAAAGACAAGACAATCACTGTGATATGTCGCTGCTCCTCTAAATATTAATGTCAGGCTATCCTTGAGGAACTAGTAGCATGATGAAAAAGATCAAATGAGAAGTGCCAAAAGATAGTGCTTGCCAAAGTGTTTTCCAAAGTGTGTCGAAATGCCAAGCGTTTATGATGTCAAGATGCTAGGTTTGACAAAGTCTAGATTTGTGTGTGACAAATGTCAGCTAATGTTAAATTCTAGAAGGACACATCCTAAATGATGTCAATGTCGAGAGAATTGATCCTCAAAAGTCAAGAGAATCCCTCAAAATGCCAGGTGTTAGTGATGATGCTCTTGAAAGACATATCTTAAAGCATAAAAATGTGATAGGTTGACTTGTTATGACAAGGTTTGACTATGGTTGACTAACCAAGTTGACCACATGCCCAAGCTGACATGCTACTTTAATTGAAATCTCAATTAAATGTTTGTCAAAGGTTGTTTAAGAGTTGCCTGATTTAGAAAAGGTCAATTGATTTTGACTAATAAGATTGAGAAAATATTTTTATTTATTTGAGGATATCTGACACATGTGAGAGTGTGGTGCTCATCGATTGATGTGAACCCTAATGGAATGACCTAGTGTGACCTCAGGGGATAATCGATTGATGGCCTTGCCTACATCATACACTCAAAGACCTTGTAGTTCGATAGGACCAATGAATTTTCCTAAATGATCAAAGATTGAGTCATGATTTTATTTTGACTACCTAAAAATACTGACTTAATGTCTCGGGGGCTCAAAGATGAGCCTTTCTTACATAGAAAATGCGTAGAGACAACGTAATTTCACAATGAAAAATACTAACATAACTAACATGACATAATTTTAATCTATCTTTGGGATGTTTGACATTATTTGGATGTTTTTGTATTTTCAAATTTTTTGATGGATATTTGATTTTTTTTGTCTTTTTTTTCAAGACTTTTATGATTTTTATGTCTTTTTTGAGACTTTTTTTTTTTTTTAGGTCATTTTTTCGGACTTTCTATGATTTTTAGGACCATGTGTGATACTCACTACAAGCACATGATAAGATGGTTGCCCCCAATCAATTTGAGGACTATCCAAGTTGGAATTAGATGGGGAAAGGATGTGAACATGATGAAAGGTGTTGGATATGCGAGGTAAGATGCCAACCATTGTTAGCCATGGAAGGAAATAGTTGGACGTATGTCATGAGGATGTCAAAAAATTGAGTATTTATTATGGATGAAGGTAAATAGAATCATAATAGATGGTGAAGCAAAGACCGAATACACATGGCACCTGTTTGCTAGGTTTTCACCATGGTACCTATCCAAAGTCCCACCAATGTGGTTTTCACTATTGGATGGATTATTTCTCTTTACTATTTTGATATTTTATAAAAAAATGTTGTCGCTAAGACACCTATTTGCCAGGTTTTCATCAAGGTGATGATTTTTTTATAGTTTTCAATTTTATTTTTATTTTTTATGGTTTTAAGCCAAGCTCTCTGATGCTATACATAGAATTAATGGAGATTCAAACTATTGATAGGTTCCATTAACTATTCCCCATGTTTAGTAGCCAATAGGTAAGTGCCAAAACCAAATGTGGTAGTAATGATGTAAGGACCCAACCAATTAGGCTCAAACTTGCTACGTTTCTCATGGTCAAACTAATTCTTAGGATTTTGCATTAAGACCAAGTCACCAATGTCAAATTTTCATACCATCACTCTTTTTTTATAACTACGAAAAAGATGATTCTAATATGGCTGTAAGTGATTCAAGGAATTTTTCCTTTTCTCTTCTAATAGTTCCAACTCTTTTTGTCTAGACTTTCAATACTCTTCATTTTCCATTAATCCCTTCATGAAGTCTTTGAGAGAGGGGATTTCAACCTTGATGGGTAGGGTAGCCTTAGCTCCAAATACCAAGGTGGAGGGGGTGGTTCGAGTAGGTGTGTGGATGCTAGTTTGATAGGTCCACGAGGTGAGATTAAGTTGCAGATGCCAATCATGGCCAGTGTCATTGACAGTATTCTTGAGAATCTATATAATCATCTTGTTGGATGCGTCAACTTAACTGTTACATTATGGGTAATAGGGTGTGGAGAAATGGTGTTGAATGTGGAAGCGTTCATAGATCTCGTGAACATCCTAATTTTTTAAGGGATGATGGTTGTTTGTGATGATGGATTATGGAACACCATAGTGATAGATGATGTAGTTAAGGATGAATTTGGAAATTTACTTGCCAGTTAGTATGTTAGGGGAATATCTTCTATCCATTTAGTAAAATATTCAATGGTGGTAATAATGAATTTATGGCCATTAGATGAGGTGGAATGGATTTTACCCATGAGGCTGAGTCCCCATTGTGTAAAGGGCCAACGAGAAGTGATTGGCCAAAGTTCCTATGTAGGTTCACGAATCATATCACTATGCACTTTACATTGACAACACATTCTGACAAACTGAAGGGTGTCCTTTTCCATGGTCAACTAGTAATACCCAAGTCTCATAAATTTCTTAGCTAAGGTTGGGCCACTTCAATGAGATCCACATATACTCTCATGTACCTCACATAAGGTTGTTTGTGCTTCATCAATGTTGAGACGTCGAAGGAGGATGTTTTCAAATTTACGTCAATATAGGGTGTCACTAATGATGGTGTAATGGGCGGCTTTGCAGATAAAGTATTTGTGCTAGTGTTATAAAGGTTCAATGAGAGGGTCTAGGACTAAAGGTAATCATATATGTCTTGATACCAAGGTGAATTGGGAACAAAAAGCTCATGAACCATTTTCAACTCAGGAATATCATAAGTGGGAACCAAAAGTTATTCCACTAAGAACTCAAATCATGACACATTTCTAGGAATGTCTAAAAGAGATCCAATCGTATCCATTGTGTTTATTTCCTTGTTTTGTGTCCTTAGGATTTTCTCAAAAGTAATCATGTGAAAATATGATAAAAATATATCAACCATGCGTTTATAGGGCATCATATTTTCATCCTTGGTGTCATAGTCATCATTAACTTGGTTGATAACCAATTGAGAGTCTCCAAAGACTAGGAATTATTTGATCTTCCATTTAATAGTCATTTGGAGTCTTGTTGCTAGTGCCTTATATTCAACAATATCTTTAGTGTAGGGGAAGGCAATTTGAAATGACTTGGGAATGGATTCTCCTTGTGGTGTGATAAATAAGATGCCTACTCTTGAGCCATGAATTGTATGGGTCCCATCAAAATAGAGTTTCCATGGTAACCTAGGACCTACATGGAAGATAGATTGATCAGGGAAGTAAGCTACCAAAGGGTGATCACCTTGGATGGTTGCAAAAACTAGTTGATCTGTGATAACCTATCCTTTTATGGCCTTATGTTCCATGTACTATATGTCATACTCACTAAGGATCATTACCCACTTGGCTAACCATCTTGTCAATTCTACCTGACTCAGAAGATACTTCAAAAAATATATCTTTGACACTAAGTGTGTCCTATGATTTAGCATATAATGTCTCAACTTTTGTGCAGAAAATACCACTGTGAGATAGGCACATTCAATGGAAGTACAGTTGAGCTCATAACCAATCAAAGTATGACCAATGTAGTATATAGCTCTTTCTTTCTCCTCATGGTCATTTTTTGCTAGTAATGTCCCTAGTGTTGAAGTGGTAGCAGAAATGTACAAAATTAGAGGTTTTCCATCCATGGGTGGCATGAGGATAGGTGGCATCAAAAGATAGTTCTTGATCTATTCAAAAAAAAAAACACATTTGTTAGTCCACACAAAGGGGATACCCTTGTGTAGCAAATATTAAAATGGTTAACACTTGTCGAACAGTTGTTCGATGAATCATCTGATGGATTGAATTATTCCTTGCAATTTTATTAGTTTAATGAGGCCCTTTTCAGGAGGCATGTCTAGGATTTCTTTCACTTTAGCAGGATCAACTTCAACACCTCGATGAGAAACTATATATCCCAAAAAAATTCCTGAAGTCACACTAAAAACACACTTCTTAGGGTTCAAATAGACCTTGTACTCTTCTATCCTTTTAAAAATCCTATCCAACACTTTTAGATGATCATCATGTGTGAAATACTTTTTGAGGAGTTCATCAACATAGTCTTCCATTAGTGTGTGCATAAGGTCATGGAATATTGTAGTCATGGCTCATTGATATGTAGCCCTTGCATTTTTCAATCCAAAAGGCATGAAGTTCCAGCAATAGGTACCCTAGGGACAAGTGAATGCAGTTTTATGTTGGTCTTTCGAGGCAATGAAAATCTGATTGTATATAAAGAGATCATCCATGAGGGATAGCATCTCATACCTAACTGTAAGATCCACAATGATGTCTATGTTTGAAAGTGGAAAGTCATCTTTTAGACATGTGTTATAAAAATCTCTGAAATATGTACATATGTGTATTTGTTCATTTAGTTTTATGATAGGTACTAGATTGGAAATTCATTCTACATAATCTATTGATCTTATAAATCCTACATTTAGTAGCTTCTTGAGTTCGGCTTTGAAAAGTAAGGAAATTTGTGGATGCATCTTGCATATCCTCTACTTGATAGTTTTGACCTTAGGAAGCAAAGGTAGATGGTGTAGTACTAATCCTAGCATATCAACATACAACCATACAAAGTTGATTTTTTGTTGCACAAATAACTCTCTGAACTTAGTCTTTTCCTCTTCCATTAGTGACATAGCAAAGAGGATCATCTTAAGGTCTTCAAATGTGGCTATTTTGAATTTTATGGTATCCTCAATGAGCGTGGTGGATCTTTCTTGTGTCAAGGGAAGAAAATCCAATCCTGCATCCTTGGGTGCCTCAGATAGGTATCCATCCTCGGATACATCCTCTATTTTTTCCTTTTGTATCATCATAAGGTGCCTTGTAGTTTTCATAGGTAAAGACATGTCTTTTTTTGTTTTATTTTTATTATTTTTCCAACTAGAGGATTGGATAGTCTCGCTGAAGTATGCTGCATAATCAAGTTCTATAGTGAATCCAACTTTATTATCTCCACTCAATATTCCCTTATAGAGTCCCATGAATTTAGTAAGAGCTTCATTATTCTGAAAAATATCCATAACAGGTGAGTCTCATTCGTCCCAATCAACAAGTCGCAGGTATATAAGAGAAATTCCATCATCAGTGTTGGTGAGAGGTGGGGATGATGTTGAAAGCATGCATTCATAAGCTAAAAGGGTAAAGATAGATGTGTCTTCAAAGTCCCAAGAGGATTTAATCCAATCATCTTCTTTGTATTCAAATAAGTTGGCTTCATGGTCAAAATAAGGGACAAACATAGGTGTATTGGACTCTTGAACAAAATAGGGAATGAACGGGTTAGAATCAGACAAATCAGACTCATGGAAAATAGGTTCAAGAGGTAGTTTAATTTTTTTATCATCACAAGGCTAAAAGAACTATGCCTAGGCTTCTCTTCTCAAAGAGATTTCTCCAAAAGGCTCAATGTTAAACATTTGATTGATTTTTTCATCAAAAGTAGATTCACCTAGTTCTCGAAACATTTCATCCAAATTCTAGTCATTGAAGGATCTTTGGGAACCCCATTCCAACTTGTGTGAGTTAGTTTTAGTATATGATTCATCATCTGTCTCGACACTTTCAGAAGCATTTATGCCCTAACCTGAAAGTACATGGGTACGTAGACCATCAATCTTAAGTGACTCAAACCCTAACCCCGAATTCTTCAATATTTTGGATAGCATTATATGTTCTCTCCTTCTAATATTGTTTATACTAAGGCCACTAGTTCCATCGTAGCCTTTTTCTTTCATTATCTTGTAGCCTTTACCATAATGTTGTACCAAAAGTGGAGGTAAGTCTTCTAGGTCCTTGTAAATCTAGGTCAAAATATCTTCAATATCTTCATCATTCATATCTCCCCACCTAGTTAAATTCATCATTGGAGGAACTCTAAAGGTTAGTTTTAGCTCTATTCTAAAATAAGGCCTACCATGAGTTTTTGGATCTACTTGGGTATGGTAGTGTTGTTTTAGGAAGCATTTAGTTTTTATGTGCCACAACCTTCATCCTAGATCTTAATGCCTCAATCCACACTTGGAATATTGGAAGAAAATTGTGTGATGGAGGTCGAAGGAGTAGATGGGGATGGCTTGGAAAGTGTGGATGGATTGATGTATTTGGAAGAAGTGTATGTTGAAGCTTTGAGATTAATGGGAACTTTGTGTTTAGTAATGCCTATCAAGTTGGTGCAATACTAGAAGGGAACATGACATCTAGGTATAGTAATTCTAGTGCCATCAAAAGGAAACTTCAAGCATTTATGGTAAGTTGATGGTATGGCTTTAAGGCATGAATCCAAGGTCGACCAAGTAGAATTTAGTAAGGTAGCTCAAGATCCAAGACCTAACATGTGGTTTCTACAATGAATAGCCCCTCATAGATAGGGAGTGTGACGATGCCCCTAGATGAGCATTCTTCATCATTGTATGCCTTTATGACAATGCTTTTGGTAGCATCCACACATTCATCAGAGAATCCTAGTGATTTGACTAGTTTTAAGGAGAATATATTCAATCCTGCTCCACCATCTACTAAGATTTGTCTAACCTTGTGTTTATGGATGAAGACTTCAATGTGGAGTGCATCACTATGAGATGGTTTAGGTGAAGTATAGTCGTGGTCTGAAAATGTGATGTGATGAGGAATAGTCAAGTATATGAATATGGCTTCGAAGTGGTTGACATTAATTTCATTAGGTATGGAAGACTCCTATAAGACCATATCAATTATGTCTTTGTGTGCAGGAAAGGTGCATAATTGGTCGGTAATGGAGATTTGAGAGGGTGTTTTACCTAATTGGTCAATAAGACTAAATTGGCCTTTAGGTTGTGACTATTTGGAAAAGGGATTGGGTATTGTGATCTTTGGCTATCGAATGCGAGGACCAACTATTGTTAATTTTCCCCTATGGGTGGTGACATTACACTCTGGAGTCCTCTTAATGGTGATAGCATTGATGTGTTCGTCAGCATCTCAGAGGTGATTAATTATAGGTCCATTGGAATAGTCAAAAGCAACGCGAGTATAGTTGGCTTGATTATTAGTCTTTGGACCTAATGTAGAGGGTTTATTTGAACCATGATCCTTTGGTGGGTTTTTGTGAATTGTATGTCTAAGTTTGAAACAAATTGTTGACCATCTAGTTCAATGGTACAATTTTCAACAAGATCTTGTATTAGATTTCTTAATTATCGAGAATAGGAAGTTTTATGCCCTTTTATGCGATGGTAATCATAAAATGTGTTTTAATCCCACCATGATAGTTTGAACTACCCTCGGTTGTATTCTTTAGGGTCTTGTAGTGTGATGACACCATTTTGGATAAGCTTCTTGAGGACAACTTCAATTGGTTCACCAAAGGGGGTGTATGTGCATATTTTGGGAAATTTTCTGGTTTGTCTTTGTTGCCCTTGGTCTTGAATTTTATAGATGAAATTTTTTGTAGGTGTTGGTGTGTTCAAGGGAGGATTCTAGGGTTGATATCCTCTAAGCGTAATTGCAAGACCTATCATGTTCACTGCTTTAGCATCAATAATTCCATCATTGGTGATATGCTTGTTTTTGTCATTAGGTGGGTTTGGATTTGTGTTCTTGTTGGCATATTTGAGTTTTCCTTTGGCAATTAGAGATTTTTCAAGTTGGACTTCTTTTTTGACTAGGTCTATGAAAGTGGTACAAAAATGGACTTGAAACACGTATTTTAATGGGCCTACAAGGTTTTGAACAAATAGGTTGACTTTCTCCTTCTTTGGTATTTCAATAGGATAGAAACTTTATAGACCTCACCATCTTTGGATAAAATAAATGAAGGTCTCACCAGTGTTGTCTTGGGTAGTCGTACATAAAGTGGCAAGGGTAATGTTAGTGTCAATGGCATAGGCATGATTTTCTATAAATTTATTAGCAAGTTCTTCCCATGACTTTATCCCTTTAGGTAAGAGGATGAACCAATCGAGTGTGGGACCTATGAGACTTCTAGGAAAGAGTCTCATTAGATAGGTATTTTTGTATGAAATTTTCAAGAAATTGGTCATTAATTCTTTTATGTGCTCAATGGGGTTAGTCTTACCTTTATATTTGGAGAGCTCGGGTACCACATATCCTGAAGGGAATGGTCGCATATACAATTTTGTGGTGAATAGGTATGGGCATAAGTAATATGATGTGTGTGTCTTCTTGTTGGAAAATTTCATGTTCTCCACTTGTTTTTGAAGGGCAGTAAGTTGAGCCATGAGAGCATCCACTATAGGGTTGTTTGTAGCATCACATATGTTGGTAATGGGTATCGTATGAGTCCCTATTTTCTATGATGGTATGTTTTGGTTTGAGATGTATTTGTGTGAAGTGTATGATGCGTTTTGGGTTGGAATTTTTTGGTATTGAGTGTTTTGATTGGGAGTGTGTTTCTAGGTATGAATATGAGATGCATATGTGGGAATGTGTACTCCAATAGTGTTGGATTGTATTTGTGGAATTTTTTTCCCTTGCATGTTTTGGTAACCAAATGGAGTCCTATGTTGTGTTACTTGGTTTCCTTGTCCAAATTGGTGAATATGACCATGTGGGATAATGGTATTTTTCCTTTGGGGAATATGAGTGTGTGTATTGACTTGTGAAGGTATATGGACATTGTGTTGAGGGCCTTGAATAGTAACTCATCTTTTATTACTCCCAAAGGGATTTGATGAGTTTGTTCCCATGGTATTAGTTGAGCACCCAAGGAAAAGGTTTGATGATGTCATTCCCATAGCGCTAGATGAAGATCCAAATAAAATATTTGATATTTTTTTCCCATTTTATTGGTTGAAGACCCAAATGCAGCCCCAACAGTTTGTGAAAAAAATGTTGATATGTGTGGGATTGATTGAGATATGGCTTGTGATATTATTTATGTTCCCACAATAGATGTATTTATTTTTTTAGATGTGTTTTGAGTGGAGGTGCCACTAGAAGTAGCATTGATGGTGTTGGTTTCATTTTGTGTGGTGGCGCCTGTTGGGTCTCAAAAATGCAGGTTTATACCATGAGAGGTTACCAAGCTCTCTCAACATTTTTGGCCAACGTACAAGGCCAATTAACATAATTGAACCTTCCGCTCTTTAGGATCTGCTAAACCTAGGTGAGTGCACCTATGTGAATAATGCAGATTTAAAATATATTTCCTTCTCAAACAATCTACCCACAATGGCAACTAGAAGTGGATAGATAATATCACTACATCTACTCCTACTGCACAAAAGAAAGGATTTGAATATGTTGTTTTATATGAAATCTATTCTTTGGGTTGTGATAGATCAGTGCCTTCTATCCACATGGGCAATGGAGTCAAAAATTAAGATGATATGTGTTTCCCTCTTTGGCTTAACTCTAGTTGTTAGGCACTTTGAAAATTCTACAACTAGCATAAAACTTCACTAAATTTATGACTTGTATAAATTGTGTTGGAATGTTTCTTCACCTGGTTCTTCTTTAACTATCCAAAATAAATCCTTAAATCACTGTGAATTATTGAAATAATTTAATTATGACTTGCAGACACCAATCAATTAAATCACACAAAATGGGAATACATTTTGACAAATCAGAAATATACTTGATACACTGATTTAAATGAAAAAAAGACCACAAGTTGGAGACAACCAAATAAATAATATGAATTAATACACACAACAATTGAACACCAAAAATATTTTCTGCATTGATATGCTTCAAGAAATTCTGTACATTATTTCCATTTTCCCAGTTCTCATCTTCTACAAAAATCTAACTATTCTAACTACTCTGTCTTTTACTAGTTTTTCAATACATTTATAGAGTAAATCCCAAGGGTCATGACCCTTTACTTTCCTATTACAACTGTTTAACATTCATTGACAAAAACTAAAATATTTAATTGAGTTGCCTCATCAGAAAATTAAATATTTTAAACAATAGTCTACATGTCCTCTTATTTTATTACTTTGCCCGCTGCTAATATTTCCTTTCTCCGAAGCTTCTTTTATTGTTACCGCTCTACCACAGTAAATGTTTTGTCTTCCCATGGTGCTATGGTGATTTGACTTTGACTGCCCCCCACCATCCACCGTACGACCGTGGTTTATGTTTTAACCACTAGCGGTGCCGTAGTGTTCGGTCTTAACCACTACTTTGTTGTTATCTTCCCTTCCACCGCGTCATTGTGGGCTTCGTTTGAACTCCTGACAGTATGGCGATACTAGAATTTACTATCATGATAACTATCTACCACATCACCATGGTCACTAACTTGATTGCCAGCTGTACTGTGGTGGGTCTTCTATCTTCTGCTTCACTCCTTGCTCACCTCCCACTGCACATTCCTAAAAATACTATGCATGGAAAATAATGTTTAAAAAGGTTTGTTTAAGAATTGTCCATGCACTAGAAATCCTTAATCCTCTATATCTGCTATTATGGTCTAAAATTCAAACCATAAATGATGGCCCAAGGCCACCGAAAAGAAGAACCTATACTTTCCTCTGTCATAGACTTTATTCTGATTTGAACTCATCGGGTTCCTTTTGAAGCTATCCATTCCATCTGCCCTGTTACACATACTATCATAGAAAACATTTAGAAAATCATTGTGTTCAACCTAAATCATACCACTCTGTAGTTCATTATATGATAAACCTCTGTCACCTTCATCATATAAAGTGTATCCAGATTCAATGGAAAATTCATAAGCTTGCTCATTATCATGTATTGCTAAATGATCCTGCAGTTGCACTAGGACATGAAAATCTGAATGCTTATCTTGGAAGTCTAAAAATCTTGTCTCATCAACATCTTCTAAAACAATCAAATCAAAAATACTTTCCATTTCTTCCCTATCACTAGTTGGTAATGACACATAATTCTGATCCATATAATCATCCTTACATATATTTGAATCAATAAATGTTGAATACTCACCATCAATGATATGCAAACCAATATCCTCCTCTTGTAGACAAAAAATATTCAAGTCACATACCTCTTCTTGGACATAAATGGATTCTTGATTAGATTCAAAGATCTCTTCATCAGTCCAAGAAATGCACATGGAATCATATGAATCATTACACATAGTACTCTCACTGTCAAAGAAAATGTATGTTGGAACCAAAACTTTAGAATCATCTTTATGTGCACATCTCTAGTATTCAAGAGTTAACAAATCTGAAACCTGCTCACTGCTGAGTGAACATGTTTCTTCTAGATTTTCTACTATTTTCACTTTCTTGGCCCTCATAAGAACTTTCTCCCATGAATTCTTCTTTATGATTAATTGTGTCACCATAGTATTGATCATTATAGTCCTCATCCAGGATGTATGATTGATCCTCCATATCACCACCATCTTCCAAATCTGAAAAATTGTCATTAGACATCCTAGTAGCACATGCTTCCTTTGTTTGTTGCATTGTTTTATCATCCATGATATCACTATTAGATTTATGGTTTCCAGTATCTATGTACCTTGTCCCAAGTATGTAATCAATAAGTTTATTCACAACATCAAAGGCACATTATTTTGATGACTCTGACCAATAAAATGATTTAGGCTCCAATGCTCTTAGAAACTATGCAACAAACATGGGTCTTGTAGGCCTACAATGAGGAGGTAATTGCATACAAATGTCTTTCATCCTGTTGTATAGAGAGTTTACATATTCTCCCTTATATCTCTCTATGTCAAAAAATTAATCCAAGGGAGAAACTCTACATTTTGATTCTGTGATGGGGTCTTGGCTTTGAGTATGTGCATATTCATCCTCCTCCTCAAGCTCCTGATTCTGATAGCTTATAAATCTTTGTCTAGGAAGGACATGATAAATATTCATTTGATGTGATGACTGAGATGCATAAACTTTCAGCTGTGAATAGAGCATACAACCTTCATTGCCAAAGTTCTTAGGTGGCACTTGTGGTGTCCAAGATCTACAGGAATTTTTGTATTCAGATGCATTTGAGACATGTTTAACTCCGAATTGCAGCAATCCTTGATTCAATAGTAGCATTTGTTGGTAAAATTGAATCCTTTTTTGTTTCAATTATTTCAACTCTCTTATTGACTACTACCTCCACACTTCTTTTGCCATCTTGACAAGAAAATTGACCAAGTGTTACTATTCCATAATATCTATGCATTATTTATCAAATTGAAATAGAGTCACCACCTACTTTTCCCAAAAGTAGGAAAATGAAAAGGATTTTGATACTGCTTTGGTTTGCCCTGGCAGAATCTCCAAAAAAAATGTAATACTTTGTTGACTCTATAAATGGATAGGCTGAAGAAAATTTCCTGAGTATAGTTCCCCAATAGAGTCACCAAATTTTTGGGTCTCAAAAATGCACGTTTGAACCACGAGAGGTTGCCAAGCTATCACAACATTTTTGGCCAACGTACAAGGCCAATTAACATAATTGAACCTTCTTCTCTTCAGGCTCTGCTAAACCTAGGTGGGTGCACCTATTGAATAATGAAAATTTAAAATATATTTCTTGCTCAAACAATCTACCCACAATTGCAACTGGAAGTGGATAGATAAAATCACTACATCTACTCCTACTGCACAAAAGAAAGGATTTGAATATGTTGTTTTATATGAAATCTGTTCTCTAGGTTGTGATAGATCAGTGCCTTCTATCCACATGGGCAATGTAGTCAAAAATTAAGATGATATGTGTTTCCCTCTTTGGCTTAACTCTAGTTGTTAGGCACTTTGAAAATTCTATGACTGGCATAAAACTTCACTAAATTTATGACTTGCATAAATTGTGCTAGAATGTTTCTTCACCTAGTTCTTCTTTAACTATCCAAACAAAATCCTTAAATCACTTTGACTTATTGAAAGAATTTAATTCTGACTTGCAGACACCAATCAATTAAATCACACAAAATGGGAATACATTTTGACAAATCATAAATATACTTGATACACTAATTTAAATGAATAAAAGACCACAAGATGGAGACAACCAAATAGAGAATATGAATTAATACACATAACAACTGAACACCAAAAAGAATGCACCAATTAAGATATTTTCTCCGTTGATATGCTTCAAGAAAGTCTGTACATTATTTCCATTTTCCTAGTTCTCATCTTCTGCAAAAATCTAACTATTCTAACTCCTCTTGCTTTAACTAATTGTTCAATACATTTATACAGTAAATCCCAAGGGTTGTGACCCTTGATTTTCCTATTACAGTCGTTTAACATCGTTGATAGAAACTAAAATATTTAATTGAGTTGCCTTATCAAAAAATTAAATGTTTTAAACAATAGTCTACATCTCCTCTTATTTTATTACTTCACTTGTTTCTTAATATTTCCTTTCTCTGAATCTTCTTTTTATTCTTACCGCTCTACTGCAGTCAACGTTTAGTCTTCCAATGGTACCACAGTGCTTTGACTTTGACTACCCCCTTCCATCCACCGTGCCACCATAGGTTGTGTTTTAACTGCTAGTCATGCCATGGTGTTCGGTCTTAACTGCTACTTTGTTGTTATCTTACCTTCCACCACATTATCACGGGCTTCATTTTAACTCCTCGCGGTATGGTGGTACTGGATTTTCTGTCACACTAACTATCTACCACATCACCGTGGTCACTGAATTGACTGCCAGCAGTACCATAGTGGATCTTCTGTCTACCACTTCACTCATTGGTCACTGCCCACTGCGCTAGCATGGTATCCTTGTAAACCAGTGGTGGTACAATGGTAACCATCTTCTGACCATTATCTCCACTATTATCTTCATGCCCACCGTGCTACTATGGTCACTGTTCTGACTATCACTTCACCGCTTATCTTGGTCACTTCACCACTTACCACACAACCACGGTCTTCTCTTTGACTGTCCATGGTGTGGCAATAATGGTTACATGACTTTTGCTTACTGTGATACCGTGAGCCACTTTGTGAAAGGCCGCAATAAAGAGGTGAAGGCTATGAGGGGTAAATGATGGCAGTAAAATTTATTTAACATTATGGATGGGGGTAAAATGAATTATTATGAAAAGGTAGGAAAATAACGAGTTTAAATGAGTAAAACCCCTTAGTTTTTTAATTTAAAATATGTGTTCTAACATCGCCCATGGAGGTGTTTTTTTCATTATGTTGTGGTGTCTATTTTGGTTGAGTAGTTTGTGTAGTAGGATCAAGAGATGTTGCTCTCAAAGTATTAACATCGAATCCTCATGGAAATTTATCCCCTTGGTCTAGAAGCATCGCTAGATATTTCTCTAAATCTTGTAAGAACAACTCTTCCACAAAGGAAGCCACTTCAAGGTCTTGTGCAATAACGTCTAAATATTGCATGAACACTCGTCCATTTTCATCTCTTTGTATAAATTGTTCAAAGGGGTTGTGTGAGGAAGATGCCATGTTCATTTCACTAAAGGGGTTGATGAAAGATGCCCACATGTTTGTGTTTAAGTTCATGTCATTAGTAATATTGTAAGGATTGTTGTATTGTCCAAAGGAGTCCATTTGTCTTTTGTTTCTTTGTAGCCTTGTCTCAACCATATAAGATTTTCTCAAAACAGGGAAAATGGAAGATGGCCAAATCTATGTATGGAAATGATATGACACTATGTTTTTGGATTTTTGAAATAAGGAATGCAATAGCAATAATATTGTCTAAAGGGAATTGCAAAAGCAAAGCGATAATGAAGACTAAAATGAATGGTGGAAGACTAAATTGTTTTGAGGTATGCAAATGCAAGGTACAAGGAAACTCTAAGGTGCAATCAATTTTGGTAGACTTTTAGGAAAAGGTTTACTAACCATTCAAAGTTTGGGTCTATGTCTCAATTTTGATTATCAAAGAACTATTTGTAGGACTAAGTGGAATCACAAAGTGACAAGGTGAGGTTTCCAAACTATAATTATGAGCTGGAGATATCTCACATTAAAGGAAAATGACTAAAGAATTAATTTTGGCTTAGTCCAATGACAATCTGCTCTTGAAGGAAAAGGTTTCACAAAGTATGGGAAGTGTTCCTACTCTAAAGTCTACAAAAATGAGGTCCTAATATTTTTCTTATGTTGAAAAATGGTTGTGGAGACTTGTAATGGTAAACCTATGATAAAGCTAAATGCAAGCTAAAGGATGAAAATATGGACGATTTGAGCCAATATTTTTCTAGTTTTTGAATAGAGGCCACTAAGAAAAGATGCTTAGAGATAGATTCACAATGTTTGGTTTTAGGTTTGGACATAAAAAAGAAAATTCCTAAATGTGAAGAAAATGCATCTTTTAAGGTTTTAATTGCATCCCAGGTAACAAATCCATTGTTTAAGATAGCAAATGTGTTGCAAATATTGTGACTATGTTGTTTAAGACCGCGACTACGTTGCACTATGTCAAATGTGTTATCTCAGGTATCAAATGCATCAAAAAATAGTCAGATGGGTTTTGAAAAGTCTCAGATGCATTGCACGTTTAAATAAAATCTAGTTTTCTTGCAAATTTTAGCAGGATTTTAAGGTTGTTTCAATTTGGCTATGTTTTTTCTAGAGTTGGAAAAGGTGTCTTAGTTGTTTATTGTTTTAGGAAACACTTGGAAAAAACATGATTTTTTCCTGAGTTGTTGAAAACAAGCACATTGAAAACAAATACAACCCTATGGATGACAAGGACTATATTCATTGGATCCCAATTAGATTACTCCAACCACACTTATTCTTAGAAAATGACTTAGAAGCTTGGCCACACTAGCTCCCCCAACATGACACTCACTTCTCTAGTCAACCAAGCTTTGAGTTCTCATGAATCTCCCATGAAAAACTCTTCGTATCTAATAAGAACCATGAGAATATGGGTGGCTTGGCAATGACAATTGTTGCACTAGCGAATAGAAAAGGATTTTGGCAAACTAAAAAAGATGTTTTTAATGAATACTTGGGGACATGGCACCTCGCAAGCATCCATCAAGCCACTTACGGATTTAATCACTCTACTAGGGGCTCTTATACCTTAAAAGAAAAGGTATGTACCTATTTTCAAATGACACTGCATGGCTAACGGCTACATATCTTAAGGACTTGACAGTTTAGTTTCATCCTTTTATATGCTAGACCAAGTGAAAAATGGGTTGGAGTAGTTCCCTCTTTCAAGGCAGGCCCCTCTAAGGTTTTGAAAAAAGTGAATTGAAAATTTTATTTTTGGTCATCCAAGATCATACTAAGGCACAAGGAGATTGCATACACATAGCTTTCAACCCACACTCACAAGTTTTTTTCATTTTAAATCCCAAATCGAAATTTGTTGGTGGTAAAGTAATAACCTCTTAATGTTTTCATTTCTCAAGATCGCACAAAATGTAAGAGAATTGCATACACACTTGAGAGGCTATTACTATACCACAAGACACATAAGATACTTTTTCATTTTAAACCCAACTTAGTGTGAGATAAACAATGTTCATTTTAAGCCAATGCCATGAAAAATGCATGTAAATTTTAGCCTTGATGAGTTTTGATGTAAGTTGTGTTCATTTTAAACCCATGAGTGACTGTGCATGTACATTTTAACCAATGAAATGTGAATGCAAGTTGTAGTTTTTTTGTTTGATTGCTTTAGGATTGTAAAAGAATTAGAAAATCATCAAAAAACAAAGACCTTGGACTCCTTTTCCATCTTTTCACATGTTGCAAACAATAGATTAGTAACCCAAAATCCCTAATCTAATAAACTAAAAGAAGAAATCTAGAAAATTCTATAAAAACTCGAAAGCAAAAATTTACCTGGTAGATGTGTCATTATACATAGTGAATTTGTTGCAACAAAGAATGTGTCTCAAAAACTCAAATGTGTCATTCTATCTATCATATGCTTCTCGGAAATTCAAATGTTTCATTTCGTACCTACACCTCCAAAAAGGAAAGGACAAAAAGTCATATGAAAATCTGCAAAAGGTTGGGTTCACCAATGTAACTAAGGCAAAAAGTTAGGTTAGCATAAAGATAAATGCATAAAAAAAACCCTAGCTAAACAATGAAGTTGAAAGGAGGAAATATGCATAAAATAAAGGAAAATTTCACCAAAATCCTTCATTCCCTCCATGATTGACCTCCATTGCCCTTCTCCATTTGTTGAGATATGAATTTTGCCCTCAGATTTTGATGAGCAACTATTGGTCTATGTCAAGCCCAAAGCAAATATTGAAGGATTAAACTATTCAAAACTAGTAAGAATGCAAGTATGAATTAAATTTAAAGCCTAAAGTCTACAACAAGAAATCAGAAGTCAAGAGATCCAAGCATGAAGTGAAAAGATGAGGTTGGCATTGCCTTTTTATAGAAAAGAGAATTTACGATGAATGGTCAATATTGAAAGTTGAAAAATACCCTAAGACCAAATGCTGAAATTAAATGTGACAACCAACAATTAGGGTTAGGGAAACATTAGGGTAAATTTGAAATGAAGGGTTGGGATTTGATTTTAGATCAATGGACAAGAATTTATGTGACAAGAAGATATTTGGTACTGAAAAAGAGGCAAGTGGGGAATTAAAATAGAAATTTAAAATTAATTCCCTCAAGAGGTTGAGTTGTCCTTTTGAATTAATAATTAATTTCAAAAGTGGTGCACCATGTGGCAACAAATAATGATTTTAAATTATATACTTGGTGGTAAAATAGAAAATGGGTAATTTTAAATAAATGATTTTATTTAAAATTAGAAAAAGATAAGGTGGATAATAATTAAATTAATTATAGGAATATATTTAATTATAAGAGGAATTAAGAAATTAACGACATATTTAAATAAACAAATAAATTTAATTTATTTAAATAATCAGGAGGAAATAGATAATAATTGAATAAATTTGGAAATTTATTTAGTTATAAGGAGACATAGGAAATTAGCGACACATTTAAATAAATAAATATTATTAATTTATTTAAATAGTCTTGAGGAATAGCATGCATGAATTAATTAAATAATTACAAATTATTTAATTAATAGTTGAAATTGGAGTATAGGACATAATTAAATATTTTAGTAATGTTAAAAAGAAATATGGAGAAAATAAAGTTCTCAGGCCTAGGAAAATTTTATGCGTCTACATTTACAGTTTCAATTTTTTTTGGAAAATGATGTTAAATGACAAGCGAAAAGAACTAATTTCAGATGTAATTTTGATTGAATTTTATGATTTAAATGGCTGATCATGCAATGTTATGAAAATAATATTCAAAATGACTGATATTTTTTTAATTTTCTAGATTTTAAAGAATCCAAAAATTGCAAACCTAAAACCTTAAATGAGATGCAAACGAATGCAAGTAAACAACCATTCACCTATCATTTCAGATTCTTTGAAACATGTCCTAGTTAAGTAAGATAGGAACCATTCACCTATGGAGAATGGGTCCTCACTAACTTAGTACACCCCCCTTGGGATGTGTTTTTGGCAATATTTTAATAGTTTCAAATCCTAGATCTGACATCGGCTTGTGTTATTTAAATCTTGAGATTAACCTTAAGTTAAGTATAAGTATAAGGATATTTCACATAATTTCACCTAGAAAATTCAAGTTATCATAAGAGTACTTTCACAAGATCATTTCAAAGGAATTGAAGGGTATATTTGTAAAATTTTATTGCAACAATCAAGGATCTATTTCATCATATCAAAGTCAATCATATTGTTGAGCTAGTGTGATGTTGTAGTATTTGTGATCAAGTTCAAGTGTTCAAAGCCATTATCTTATGTCAATTTTATGATCAAGATCTACATTCTTTGAGGCCACTTCATGCAATATTGCATATTTGTACTTTAAGGTTCAATTAAGGATTAGTGAGTTCATTCATCTTTCCTTTATGCATTATTTAAATTCAAGGTTTAATTACCAAAACAAGGTTTGACCAAGGTAAACGCATATTCCCTAAAAATCAACCATTTTTTCTCCTTTCATGTGTGATTTTAAGTGTTAGGTTGAACATCAAATAGAGAGAAAATGTTGTCAAAGTTGAATAGTTTCAAAAGTTGCCACCATTTTTGCAAGATCGCGAAAACTAAGCTACATAATTTATTTTCGACTTTCAAGAGCTGAACACCTAGGATGTGGGAGTGTAGACATTGAAGAACATAACATACAAATCAATTTTCCAGAACCCCAGAAGGGACCCATTCACCACTAGGCGAATGAGTCCTTAGTCAGGTGTGAAACAATACTTCTCCAAAAATGTACACATCATTTTAGCTTCTTAAAACCTACCTTTTTACTATTATAATAGTTAGGTTTATTTTTTGATTATTAAATGCACATTATACCCCTCATAATTGAGTGAAACAACTACACCCATTTGTTGATATCATTTGGTGATAGCACCTTTTTTTCTTTGTTTCATTTTTGTGAACCTGACCTTATTGAGCATTGCATTTTTATGATTTTGGAGTCTCTTTTTCATCTTATATTAGATCTTGCATTAATTTTCATTCATTTTTATTGAATTGGATCTTATTTAGGGTGTCTAGTTTGCATTCAAAATTACATCTCATTTAGGGTTTTAGGATTGCATTATTTTTCATTATTTGAATCTGAAAAAATACAAAACAATCGGTCATCTTGCATACCATATAGATCATATAAGCTTGCATTTGTAAATTAAAAAAAAATCATATCAAATTAGGTCTCGTAATTCATCATTTTTTCACATTTTCAACTTTCATTTAACATTGCATTTACAAAAAATTAAACTTGAAACTTACTGTAGTACACTTGAATTTGGAAATAATTTAAAAAAGGCTTAAAATTTATAAAAATCAATTTCAAACCCTAATCTAGGACCCATTCACCCTAGGGTTAATGATTCCATCATCAAACACAAATTTGCATTTTTGGAAATTAAAATCTTCAATTATGTTCTTTTGTTTGCTATTGTTAGATCTTTGTTTCAGTTTGTTGATTTTTTGTTTTACTCCTTTCATTAGTTATAGCTTATATTGGTTTATTTATTGCATTGTACAAATTCAAAACTTTATTTACAACATTTATTTTTCAGATTGTTGCATAGGGTAATTAGCAAATTACCTTATTCAAAGTTTGAAAATCTGAAATTGGACAAGTGTTTTCAATGTGTGGAAGTATTTATTCTCTTTGGTTTATGTTTCCAATTGGGTTTTTTGCAATGATCCTAATGCAATTGAACCTACTCATGCTCACCTAACTCCTAATGAATTTCTTCATGAAGTTGACATCATTTGAGAGGATGATTCTAAAATGAATGAATTCATAAATTATTTCCTTAACAATATTGAGAATAATTCATCCTTCTATCCTTCAATGAAACAACCAACAAGACTTGTATTTTTTGTCTTTTACATCATTAAATTGAGTTACAAACTAATCCTAAACCTCTATCAATGAGTGAACCTAGTTAGTCTAGTCAATTGCATAGTCATCCATCTTATATTAACAAAGTGACCAATACTCCTATCAATATTGAAGAGACTTATGGCCAATGCTATAAGATTTCAACTAACCAAGGATGTGAGATAACTAATGAGCATGAAATTCAAAAAAATTTAGTGAAAATTCTTGTTGAATAAACAAAAGGAATAGGATATCAAGATCCTCCTCACAACATAAGTGTCCTCCTTCTTAAAGAATAACCAATACCTAACAAGAAAGATATGATTATCTAAGTTCCTCCTTCTCCATATCCACCTCAACAAGTTGGTAAATAAATCTAGAAGAAAAAACCTTACAAACTCAAAAAAAATCCATTTTTACATACTGAAAGGTTGAAAATTTTCACTCTATAGTTTAGGACATAGAACAAGTTTTCCCAAATTCTCATTCAAGGATGCCCTAGAGATCTCTATCAAAGGATATAAAGGGGAAATATTTCTTGAAATAAGGTATCTTAGGGTGTGATTAAAGACAATAAGTGGTTTCACCACCAAGCTAGGGCTTGGAAAGATAAGAAACGTAAATCACATGCAAAGTACTTTTTAAAACCTAACTAAATGACGTAGGAAATGAAACTAAAATGTAGAATAATAAACTAAGAGTGAATAGAGGTGCACCTAGGAGAAGTATGAGGTCAAAAAAATATCCAAAACCCTAAACAAAATATTATTTAATGCCTACTAGGACTCATATGCCAGTCTGGGTGATTTAGTCCTAGACTAGGGTTTTTGGGTGAAAACAGGAATCTAATAGTGGTTAGTCTAAATTTCCTAAAATCTAAAAAAATCCCTATGCTAGAACTCATACACTAGAAGTAGTGTGTTAGTCGCACTCTATGTTTTTGGAGGGTAAAGATATGAATCAATGAGCTCCAATCTCTTCTCTTCCTTCCACACTTCGTTTCTAGATCTGAAACTTTGATTTACAACCTATAGATGACTATATGTGAAGATGACAACCTTGTAACAACTTGATGAATTTATTCAACCTTGAAACCTAATCTTCAAAGGATCTTCATGCTCCAAGACACCTAGATCTGCAATAACACATCTAGAGAGAGAAAAACTTGTTGATTTATTAGTAAATAGTGATTTTCCTTGGTCAAACCCCATGTAGGTAATTAAACCTTGTGATGAAATGATGAAACATGAACAATGATACCTTGAGTCATGTATTAAGATATCAATCAACAATCTAACATGAAGTGGTCATGTAGAATGTATATATTGATCTTGTACTTTGATATGAAATAATGCTTGTAAATGGATCTAGGATGCTACATCACAACACTAGCTTAAAAAAATGTGTGAGGCTTGAGGATATTTCACATGATGATGGATCTTTAATTTATGCAATAAATGATAAATAAATCTTCCCTTGAATTCCTTAGAAATGCTCTTGTAAACTCTCTTGATGCTCTTGTGAAATCTTAACATGCTTAAATCTTGAATGTTAGGCTTGATATCATGAAGGCTTAATGAAATAATGATTTTAGACCTTTTTTATATAGGAAATCCATCCAACTTACCACTTATTAGATCCTAGAGGCCAAAATTCATGAAATTTGAACTTAAAACCATGATTTCTTGCTTAAAACCCTAAAAAGGGGCCAAGTGGGACTCATATGCCATGTTTGGTGTATAGGTCCAATCTATATAGGACTCATATGTCCAAGGTGGTCTTTGGGTCCCACCAGGCCTTTTTATGTCGAGGAAATGTCAGGGAGTTGGAAAATTAAGTGTATTTGATTATCTTGTCAAGATTTTGGTTGAAATAAGCCTCACGATACATAATATAGGGTGTTAGGAGCCTGTTAATGATGATAGGAAGGTTATAAATGTAATAGGGCCCAAAAATCAATGTGAAAGTGTAAATAAATACACTTTACAACATTAAATTAAGGAAACATTAGGTTAATTTGGCTTACAAGGTCCCTAAATCCAATGTGAATGTGAAAAACAAATTACAACACTAGATAAAGGCAACATTAGGTCCATTTTAATGTTAGTCATTCCTAGATTAATTGTGAAAATGTAAACGATTTTTTTTTTTATATACTACACATACTCAAATAGAAACTGAACCAAAGATGGAACAACTCCTTGAGAAAGATTGGATTAATTTTCCACCTTGTAGTAAAAGTAACATACCTAAGAAAAACATGAATTATTGCACATATCATAGAACTATTGGTAATCTTACTGATGAGTTTTGTGAATTAAAATTGATATTGAGTGGTTTTCACTTTGATGATGAGGATTGTTATCAAGTGATTGCATAGCATGACCATTGCTCCTTTCCATGTAATAGTTGTAGGATCCTAACATTCTCACTATTACATGCTATACATTCATTGTAATCATTCACTTTATCGCAAGGAGCTCACCTATCTCAGCTAATCCTTATCCTACACTTAGTGGGGGCAAGTGGTTGGTTAGCCTTATCCTATTTTTGGCATGTGTTGTGGTCCCTTTGGCTAGTTTTCCACTTTTTGTGTATACCAACTCAGATTGGGATGTGGGTGATCTCCTATAGGTTGATTCACATGTGGCTTACTAGTATTTTTCTTTAATCACTTTTCAATGCTTCTTTATGTGATTTCATGTGCGTAATGTGATCCCCTCATGTTGTTATGTTTGATGTATTTCTCTCTTTTTTGTATTCCTCTATATTTACGTACATTATTTTATATGTCATAAACATTTTATCTTTTTCACTTCTCTTTTTTTTTTCTTATGGGGATGATGCAAGACATTGAGAAATTTAGGTCTCTTCCATGTTGACCCAAAGGATTTTTCTTTGTTTTCACTCTCTTTTTGTCATTCTTCAAGTTCTATGAGTATTTGGGGAATGATGATAGTTTCATGCTCTGTGACTACATTGTAGCAAAGATATACTAACCTTGGATCCATATATCCCTTGTGTATTTTTTGGGGCAACCCCTCCTTCCTTTTTAATGACGTAGTTCTATTTTGGGAACATATGACTTGACATAGGGATTTCTGAGTAAGATCTAATGTCTTGGGATGAAGCATTGGCTACTTTAAAGTAGTTTCTCACAACAATGGTGTTAGAAACTACTTTGAAGAGGGGGCATACATTGATGAAATATTTTGAAATTCAACATATTTCATGGTGTTACTATTTTTCTTGTGATGCATCCTTTTCTTGGTGGTGTCATTGGGTTTGATGTCCTCCTAGAGTGTGATATGTCTATTTGTATGAATTTACCTTAGTGGCATGGTGTGAAGTGAGGCATCCCATAAGTGGCAATCTATTATACTTGACTTTTCCTCTCCTAGAGATATCAAGAATGATGATCCCTAAGAAGAAGACCTTACATGAATGAAGCAAGATCCCCTTAAACAAAAAAACCTATAGAAATAATATTCATAAGCATTCAATGTAGTGGTGCCTTATCGAAGTTATCAAGAGGATATCTTTGATGTGGTATGGGAGCCCAATATGATTCTCTCATTTGTCACTCCATTGGGATACTCACCTAGTGGACGGTCTAAGGTTCCACTACCCCAAAATGAGAGTGTGTGTCTTGTTTCCATAGTAGACATTGTGTTCTATTTGTGAACATTTTTGGACAAATAATTGTCATGTGTTCCACATTGTGTTGGAAATTGAGGCTTGATCCTTCCCTTTCTTATACAAACAACCACATTCCACATTGTGTTGGAACGATCGAAGCTTGATCCTTCATTTTCTTGGTCTTTGATGGTGTATGATTGTGTATATTTCTCATTGCTACATATATAAGTGTCCTAAATGCCTATTTTAGTGTGATTTTGACATAGGGTCATACTCTCACTAAATTGGGAGAAAAATGTAGTAATAGAAAAATTATCCCTTTTTCCTTAATTTAGGAATGAATTAATAAAATGGACTTAATTGCACCTTATTTAGGATGTGGTAAAGTATTTATTTACACTTTCACACTAATTTAGGGCTTTATTAATTAATTGAGGTTAATTTGGACTTAATTGTCCCCTTAAATTCAAATCCAAGCTTAATTAATTACATTTTCTAAGGGATAAAACCCGAAACTCTTAAATATTATTACATAACACTTAATTTTGCAAGGAATGTGTCCTAGGATAGTGACCTAGGACCCATTTACAACCTGGTGAATGGGTCTTCACTAGGTCCTAGGACCCCCTTTTTTCATATCATTTCACATTCTCTGAAACATGTCCTAGTTAAGTATGCTAGGACCCATTTTCCCTATGGCGAATGGGTCCTCACTAACTTAGGACACCCCCCTTCAGATGTGTTTTTGGAAGTATTTTAATAATTGAAAATCCTAGATCTGATGTCATCTTGTGTTATTTGAATTTTAAAATTAAATCTTAAGTATAAATATAAGGTTCTTTCACATAGTTTCATCTAGCAAATTCAAGTTATCATAAGAGTACTCTCAAAAGAGCATTATAGGGTATTCAAGAGCACTTCAAAGGCATTCAAGGGTAGATTTTTTAAATTTAATTGAAACAATAAAGGATCTATTTCATCATGTTAAATTCAAGCATTTTGGTGAGCTAATGTGACATTGTAGCATCAGTGATCAAGTTCAAGTGTTCAAAGCCATTATCTTATGTCAAGTTCATGATCAAGATCTAAATTCTTTGAGGCCACTTCATGCAAGATTGTAGATTTTTACTCCAAGGTTCGATTGAGGATTGGTGAGTTGTAACTATATAGGAGAAAATTTTCACCCCTCATGCAAATTCTCGTTTTAGACATCCCTGCCTTAGAAAACAAAATACAAAGGAAAAATTCCACATTAGCTAGCTACTTGCCTTCCACTTGGAATTTTTATATTGTCTCATTGGGAGAATATTTGTTGAGGACACATGTGTGGTGTGAGGAAATTCACATGGCATGCTTATGTCCCTGATAGATTCTTGCATTTGAAGTTGGCAGAGGTATTACACACCCGATTGGGGTCGAATTATAACATCCCTCTTTGACCAACTAACCCCGAAAATGGAAGATTCTTCCCATCCTACCTTCAAATACATTCTTTCTTCATTCATTTCAGATCTTCATAATCTTCTTTTCACTCTCTACAATCTATTTACAAGCTATAACACTTCAACGATCCATTTCAACAAAAAAACTTTGTCAACTTTACAAAGCAACTGTGAAGCAAGCCATTGCGGTGTGGGACTGAGGTCTTACAAGACCTACCTTCATAATAGTCGAGGTTGTGGTGACTATTTCAATCCTTCTTTATCCTCCATTGGCTAGCGATCTCTTGGTGGAGGTGGTAGCATTTCACTCCTCTCCTTTGTGATTTGGTTAAGTAGCTCTTTACTATTTTGTAGTGTTTATTGCAAGTTCTACTTTCTTTACTTCTTTATCACATATTTGTCTTTCATTGCTATTTGGGTGTCCATGGAGGTGGAAACACCAAAATGAGGGTTTGACTAAGGAAGACCCCTATATAGCCCCAACAATTTTCCCCTCTTTCTTGTGTGAAGGTGGATGTACTTTCAAACATAGCTAGTGAACTAACACCTTGGTGAGAACATCTTCATCATTTTAGCTCTCATATATTTACTTTACCATCTCTACTTGTACTTGCCATATTTCATAGTTCTATTTTGTTTATTTAGGAGTAAATAGCTAGGTTGTTAGCTTGTTTTTGGCGGCTCATATTTCCTTTTATGTCCTTTGGCCATATGAATGACAGTGCACCTAAGAGATGCCAGTGTGCTACATTGTCATCCCAAAACTATGCCTTTGTCCTTGGGTAGAGAGTTGTCTAAAGTGCAATATCAAACCCGAGAAAAAGATCACCTAGCCCCAACTTGGATTTTGGGTGTGAAGAGTGGTAGAAGAACCTTATAGTCCTCATCATTCTTGTTCCCTATTTTGTAGTATCCCTTTAGAGTGAGGTAAGTTAGGGAAGCCTTGCACTCTTGTCTCTCTATGACCTGGGGTCTTTAAGTGGTTGGTCCCCCTCTCTTATAGTAGCACTACATTGTTCATTCATATTTCCTTTATGAATTATTTCAATTCAAGGTTTAATTATCGAAATAGGGTTTGACCAAGGAAAAACCCTATTCTCTAACAATCAACAATTTTTCTTGTCCTTTGATATGTGATTGCAAGTTTTAGGTTGAAGATCAAGTGGAGAGAAAGAATTTTCAAAGTTAAAAAGTTGCAAAAATTGTCACCTTTCTTGCAAAATCATGGAAAATAAGCTATATAATTTATTTTTGACTTTCAAGAGCTGAACACGTAGGATCTAGGAGTGTAGACATTGAAGAATAGAACCCAGAAATCAATTTTCTAAAACCCTAGTAGGGGCCCATTCACCACCAAGCGAATGAGTCCTTAGTGAGGCTTGAAACAACTATTTTCCAAAAAGGTACACATCATTCAACATCTTTAGACCTATCCTTTTATTGTCACAATAGTTACATTTTTTTTTTGATTGTTAAATACGCATGATACCCCTCATAATTGACTAAAACAATTAGTCAAAAATTGGGTGCACCCTCATTTTCTTTATTTAAATAGTAAATCAACCTAATTATGTCAATTCAAACTTGAAACAACAAGATAAAGATCACTATTGACATAAAAAAAAATTGATTGTAGATCTAAGAAGGCAAGAATGATGTTTACTAGTCACCAAAATTCACTTTCAAGAGGTTGTCTTTGATTCATTCACTCATGGGAGAATGCATAATTTTTTAGGGTTTTTTATAAAATTTTGGGAGCCTCTAATGTTTATTTTTAACTTCTAATTTGTCCAAGTTTTAGTGTTGAAAAGTGAGAAATTAGATCTGTAGGTGAGATCATGTGATTTGACAACTTTTCCAATCTTGCACTTCAAAAGTTCTTCAACTCTTCTTCAACCTAAATCTGCAACACACACAACAAGGAAAAATTGTTTTTTATGGTGAATGGGGGTTTGCTCTGGAAAAACCCCATTTTGGTTAACAAACATTGAATTGAAATAAAGCATGAGAGGGAATGAAGAATGAAAAATGTTATGTTACCACTCAAAAAATCCTTGAATAAAACTTGGTAATGTAGATATCAGAAGGTCTATAACTTGCATGAAATGGCTTCAATGGATGTGGATATTGATGCTTGAAATAATGTTTTGAATTCTTGAACTTGATCTTGAAACCTACATCACAATGTTCATTCCAAAAATATGCATGATGCAAGAAGACTTTGACATGATGATTGGATCTTGATTGCTGCTATAAATATTTGATATATCTACTCTTGAATTCTTTTTTTTATGAAATTTTCTATAGGAATGCTCTCATCAAAATGCTTGGTGAAACTTAGTGAAATAACCTTGTATTTAAAGGTATGTATCCTTAATTTCTTGAAATTCAAATATCACAAGCTGACAGTGAAATATGGATTTAGAGACATTAAAATATTACCAAAATAATATTTAAAATTTAAGTTCAAAGGCCTATGGAGGACCCATTCACCCATGGGTCCTAGGTCCTTATTCCTCAAACATACATTGCTCAAGGTAAAGTGTTATGTTTTGGCATTAATTATTGTTTGGTTTTCCCTTCATAAAATTTTAATTTATTAGGCTTATAAATGTAAAATAGAGCTTAGTAAGGCATAATAGATTATTCATCAAAAGCGGCTTCACCTGCTTCCTTCCCCAATATCATTGTTCGAAAGATAGATGATTGCTATCGGGTTTTTCATCTTCAATTGAGGAAATCTCAGTGTAATAAGTTCGATCCAATGTATCTTCTTTTGGATCCTTCTTCCAGGTTGGATACACCTACTACATATCTGAACAATATAGATTTATGTCACGTTGCTTGTACTGGAAATCAACGAATCCATCAAAACAATGTACTTGGTGAAAAGGTAAGATCAATATTCTCAAATGTTAAAAGTTTGAATACTTATGTTCCTTTGAATGTTAGACCAAAAAAACCCTCTTCACAAAGATCAAACATTTCAAAAGTAGGCAAGAAATGGGTTCATAAAGGAAGCTCCCCTTGCACTGCTTTGAAAGAGTCTGATCTTGAGGTCTTAATTAAAATTTTATTCCCAGATGAAGCACTAGATGCTCAATCTCAGGATTTAAAAGATCATTCTCTAATTTGTAAATTTTGGACATTTTTACCTGACATTGATACTCTGAAAGATCTTCTATTCACTTATTGGGATGGGGCTAATCAGGTTTTTTACATTGGTCAGGGTAATGGCTTTTTTGTTATGTTTTTTTCAACTAAGTTGCAGAGAGATTTAATTTTAGAGGATAAGGCATGGTTCTTTGAGGGAGATGGGTTTTTTACTCAAGCCTGGGTTCCAAATTTTGATCCTTAGTCTGCATTAATCCAATTTTTTCCCTTCTGGATCCAACTTCCTAATCTTCCTTTAGAGTATAGGGAGTCACCTCTTGTGGAAACAATTGCTTATAATATTGGGATCTTTATTTATCATGATATGGATTTTTTCAAAAATCCAAATAAGCCGATTAGGTTTTGTGTTCAACTAAATGCCTTGAATGCTCTCCCTTCATCTCTTTTAATTCATTCAAAAAAGGAGACTGTCGGAAAGGAAATTTTCATTGAAGGTTCACAAAATGTTTGTACACCTTTTTTCATCTTTCGAGTCACTCTACACTTCATTTCACATTCAGCTCGGCCTCTCAAGAGATTTCAACATTGTCTGAAAATGATTTACAAAAAGATTTGAATCTAGAAAAAATTTCACATGTTAAGCAATGTTCTAATTTAGTTGTTTTTTAATGCTCAGAATGGGAGTTCTTTTATTGATGCTATAGTCAGAAAGGGTCAGTTCATGGCTCCTAAGTTTTGTACCTCGCATTATTCATCTTTTTTGGTTTCAAGGCAACAAAATATTGAAAATTCTAGGGTGTTAAATTTTGTTATTTCTTTGCCTATGGGATGGCAAAAGATTCTTGATTCTTTGCTTTGGTCAAAATCCCTAGCATTATATTCACCAAGTCCTACATTGGGTGATAAGAAGCAATTAGATGTTATAGTATCAAATTTGATTTGGGATACTTCTTTGTTTCCTAATCCCTTCTTGCAAAATGACACTAATAATAGTTGTTCTGCCCCTCTTCCCTCAAATAATATAGACACATTTGAAGGTTTGGGTTTACATAATTTGGATGCCATGAGTGATCATGAAAATCAGGAGATTTGGGAAAATCACTTAGCAAATATGGTAGGATCAAACCTTTTTGATGAAATAGAAGAGGCTGGAAATAAAGAAAATGGGGAATTTCTCTTAGAAATATCTTCTTTACCAGGTTCTCCCCTAAATTCATTGGCTTCATAGGGAGGTTATGAACAACCATCTACTAGTATAAACAAAGAGGCTATTGTTACAAATGATGATATCTTTGATTTTTCAAAACAATTGTCTATTTCTCAAACTCCCATTGCTTCTCCTATAATTAGATCACCTGCCAAGAGGGGTAGAAATTCAAATGCAGTAAAATTACAAGAGGAGATAGATTCAAGGATACAGTTAACCTTATATGGTAACATAAAGAAAATATTGAGGGGATTAGGGAGCTCTCCTTGATTGACATGAATATTATATCATTGAATGTTAGGGGCTTAAATGCCCTAACAAATGAGCCCAGGTCAAGGAGCAAATCAATTCTTCAAGGGCTGATATAGTCTTATTACAAGAGAAAAAATTCCAAGGAAAGCTATAAATCTATTATTTCCAAGTGGTCTAATTGGAACTCTATTCATTCTATAGCACAAGGGGCTTCAGGGGGACTATTAATTTTGTGGAATTCCAAATCAGTTCAATTAGAATATATAACTAACAATCCCCATTGGCAGTTGGTGCGTATGGCACATTTTGATTTATATTTTTTATTGTTAAATGTGTATGTGCCAAATTCAATAGTAGGCAAGAGACATCTTTGGAAGCAGTTTGATTTAATTTTTCATCAATCAGGGGTGGAAAAAATAGGTCTAGCGGGTGATTTTAATGCAATACTATCTCAAGATGAAAAGATAGGAGGTATCATTTTACCTCATAAATCTGTTGAAGATTTTAATAGATTTGTTCATAATAATGCACTTGTGGATGTGCAACCAGAGAAAGGGAGATTCACTTGGACAAATGAGAGAAAGGATTTTTTGAATATTGCAGTGCATCTTGACAGATTTTTAATTACCTTTGATTGGGTAGTAGGGAATTTTGCATATATGTCAGAGATTTTACCTTAGGCAAGTTTAGATCACTTTCCAGCTTCATTAAATCTTGAATCTTCATCTGTTCAAATATGGGCTTTTACATTTAAATTTGAATCTATGTGGTTTAGACATAATGATTTCCTACCTCTTTTAAGAGCATGGTGGATGCAAGCGCCTTTTAAGTCAGGCACAATTATGTATGGATTTTATAAAAAATTGTAATTCCTGAAGGGGAAAATAAAACAGTGGAATAAACATGTTTTTAAGAATATATTTCATCAAAAAGAATTAGTTGCAAAAGAATTGGATTTAGTGAATGAGAAGATTATAATTCATGGTTTAACTCCATAAACTTTTGAGATTCAAAAGAACTTACAATCAGAATGGGAAGAGCTAGTGATGCATACGGAGTTGTATTGGAGATAGAAGTCTCGTGAATTGTGGCTTAAAGAAGGAGATAAAAATACTAAATTTTTCCATATATCAGCTCAGATAAAAAAAATAAGAACTTAGGATTTTGTATTCAGGAAATCTCTTCAAGTAAATGGTTAACCAATGAAAGTACCATTCAAAAAGAAGTGGTCAATTTTTTCTCAAATTTATTAACGACACCAACACAACAACCTGATCATTTTTTGGATGATAGAGAAGAAATGTTACAAGAAATCCCCTCATTAGTTTCTGATTTTGACAATGAACAACTCGATAAACCTTTTACTTTGGAGGAGGTGAAGGCAGTAGTATTTTCCTTAAAAGAAGACAAGGCTCCTGGTCCTGATGGTTTTATGGATTCATTCTTTCAAAAAAGTTGGGATTTTATGGGAAATTACTTGTTAAAGGCTCTAGAAGATTCTATAACTTCATGCTCTATGCTCAAACAATTCAATATTACACACATAGCATTAGTTCTGAAGGTAAAGGATCCTAAATCTTTCTCAGAATTTAAACCTATATCCCTCTACAACACATTTCACAAGATCTTTACTAAGGAAATTTATCTTCCTTTAGTTCCCCTCATCCCTAATATAATATCATAAGAACACGGAGGTTTTGTTCCACAAAGGGAGACAACCGAAGGAGCAATAATAGCCCATGAAATTCTTCATTCAATCTCTTTACACAAAATACCATCTTTTATCATAAATCTTGATATGATGAAAGCTTATGATAAAGTAGATTGGGCCTTTCTGATGCAAGTTCTAAGAAAATTTCATTTTACAGATAAATGGTGTAAGTGGGTTTTATCATGTTTAAAGGGTGCTAGGTTTTCAGTTTTAATAAATAGCACATCTTCAGGCTTTTTCAGATCTACATAAGGAGTAAGGCAAGGTGATCCTTTATCTCCTTTTCTATTCATAATTCTAGTTGAAGCCCTTAGCAGAACAATCAAGCATTACCATCTTAGAGGGAACTGGAAAGGTATCACAATCCCTATCACTGATTTGTCAATAACTTACTCTTTGTTTGCGGATGACACATTATTATTTGGTGCAGAACAAATTCAAGAGGCCATTCAAATAAAAAATGTATTAGATAAATATTCACGTGTGTCTAGGAAAGAAATAAATGTAGACAAATCAAATATTTACACATTTCATATCAAATCTAGTTTACAAAAAAGAATCAATAATATTCTTCGGTTCCAAGTAGCAGAACTACCTTGTAAATATCTTGGGATTCCATTATTTTTAGGTTTAAATGAATCCTCTCATTGGATCTCTATTATTCAAAGTATTCAAAAAAAGATAGCATCTTGGAAGGGGAGATGGTTGTCTTTATTTGGTATAATATTATTGATAAATCTGTTATTGCTGCCATTCCCAATTATTCTATGGTAGTTCTAAAGGCTCCAAAATTTGTGATATTACTGATTGAGAAAATAATAAGAGATTTTTTATGGAAGAAAAACTTAGATAACAAAAATAAAATTTCTCTTATATCACTTTTGAATATAAGTGTTGAAAAATCTAAAGGAGGAGATGGTATACATAACATCTCAGCACATAATAAGGCATTGGGGGTAAAACTAGTGTGGCATATGTATGCTAAGTCACACTCCAAATGGTTTAAAATAATGCAAGTAAAATATTGAGATAATATGGATCCAAAGAGAATTTTTATAGTTCTAAATCCTTCATCAATCTCATCTATGTGGAATTTATTGATTTCTTGTAGAAATGTAATCTTACCATACTTAACATGGTAAATACATGATGGATTGAAGGAAAAATTCTAGGAAGATTCATGGGGAGGTCATGCATCTCTAGAAGCATCAAATGATTTGAGTATGGTCAAAACACATCTCAATGTAAGTTTGGGAGTTAAAGTTTGTGACTATGTTGAGAACATAGACGCTTATACTCAGAAGGTTAAATGGAAAGATGCTTCGAGAGTTAATTGTCCACATGAAAATACAATCAAATTCAAAAGTTATATGGATCAAAGGATATTTTTTTTGTCATGAAGGAAAGATAAATTACTATGCGTTCCTTCAAAAAATGGGTTATAAGGCTATAATGAGTCAAGGTGAGGAAAGCAAGCCACAAAGAGCATTATCATTTTGTTGGGATCCTTCAGTGCTTCCAAAGGCTAGATGTTTTTTTTGGCTAGCCATCAAGAGTAGAATTTTAACAAGTGATAGGTTGGTCAAATTTGGAATTGCAGCTCAGTTTAAATGTGTATTGTGTGAGAATGAGGATGAGGAAATAAATCACTTTTTTCTCCATTGTCTTTTTGCTACACAATGTTGGGCATTTATCAAACATAAACTAAGTTGGTTTGCTCCATTGCCAAAAAATGTGTTGGTGTTTTTTCCAGCTAGGCTTTGAAAATCTCTAAGAGGTAGCCAACCTCCATATTCAAGAACCACAAAGGGTAGTGGCCAATTGATAGGAAATGGAATTGGCACACATTTCGCCTGCACTTCAAGATCTATAAGACCTAGGGGGGTGACCCTTTAGCAACATCTAAAAATCTAGACACACAAGTAACAGGATATTGCTTAACAGATAATTCTCTCATAGAATTATGCTGAGAAACCTAAAATATCACTCAACATTGGCAAGATGTTGAATGAATTTCATCAAACAGCATGGAGAACATGCGAAATACACAACTCAACATACATAATTAAAATGGTTTTGATTTAAAGAATTGAGACCAAGCTGAAAATAGTAGAAGCATGATAATGGACCACTGCCATAAAATGGGCTATGGAGTCATATAACTAGCATTCAACCTATAGTGTTAAGAATTTTTTGAAGATCCTTGCAAATGTTATCACATTATGACAACCAGAACACTAAAGATTTATCTGATAACTCTTCTTATAAATCCACCTGAAACATAACACTCATGTCACATTTGTTAAAGCAATTACACTATCCCCTGAACAATAGGCAATAATAAATGTAGCTTGTGCTTTATTAAAGTAATTACATTATTCATAGAACAAAAGGCAACAACAGATATAACTCAAATGTAGCAAATCTGCATGAAAAGACACAGACAATTTTATAATTGAATCTAAAAGAGCATTACAGTTCAGCGATGTAGACAATTATCAGCTAAAATAAACATTGAAACATAATTCAAAACATAGACACCACAAATTTAATGAATTAATTACAATTCATCCTAGCCTTACAATTCTACCCAGAGCTTTTGCCTAACTTGTAGAGCTTTCAAAAAATTGGAACCCTTTATAATGAGAGAAGAAGAGAAAATATAGAAGGAAAAAGAAACAAAAGAAGCCCTAAAATGCATCCACAGTCGACAACTGACAACTTGATCCTTCGTTAACTTGTAAAAAGAAAAGCCTCTCTTCTCTCTTCTCCTTCAAAAAACTTTGCCTCTCAATACTTCCTTTGGTCAGCTTGTTTAGAAAAAATTCCCATGTAATAAATTCTCACAATTCACCAATATCTAAAAAAAAATTTGTTCCCTATGAAAATTTTATATTTTCTGCTCACAAAGTGAATAAATTCACTCTACCCTTATTCTCCTATGCTACATTTTAATTGTTGTGGATGCACTTTATTTTATTCACTTTAGTGAATAAAATATAAATATTTCACATGGTGAACATTCAATTAAAATTATTCCCCTTTCGTGGAATTTCACGTGCATACAATGTCTTAAATATTTCGCTTGGACAGGTAAAACACTTTACCCATATTTTACATTTTAATGGGCTCAACATAAAATTTTACTTTATTCATTTATTTCACCCCTTGTGCACATATTTTACCCTTTCACTTTGCACTCCTAGCAACAATTGTTTCCTCACCATATATTCAGGAGCCTACCTTTTAAAATGCAAAGGCTTTAAAATATTACTTGCAAATAAATTATACCCGTGCCTTTTAGCTTTGCACTGTGATGGAGATTTAAAATTTTGATGTAGGCCCCCTTTTAAATGTGTTCTCAATCAACACTAAAAAACTTTTACCATCCGGCCACTTAAGCTATGCTCGTGCTTCCAACCTTTTGTCGAGCCCACACTCCAAGTGGCCTAATTTTGCTCACGCCGCGGGAAAAAAGCAAACTTTCATTTTAAACCCGCGAGATAGCAGGAAGTCAGAAAACTCTTTAATATTTCCATCAGGCCACTATTAATATTTCATACATTAATTTTTATGCCTGAGACCCACCATTCAAGACTTTCCTTTTATTCTCGCTAGCTCCGCACATCTTGTTGACGTCGTCATCACTGCTGCAAGGTGTGCAAGATTTTCCCAATTCCTTTGTGCATTGCTCTGCAACTCATTGAAAATGGAAGCCAACCTAGGTATAAGCTTGATAAAAAAATCAGACTCCATTGAATCATTTGGATGGACTCTGCTATAAATATAAGCTACTCAAAAATGGTGATATCATAGAGTCGTTTTTTCTAAATGCAAGGGTGTTTTAATGGTTGCAAGCACCCAAAAATCATCCCAAACATGCTTAAAATACCTATCCAAGCATTAGGAATGGTTAGGGGATGAATTTAAAACATGAAACAACAAATTTGAGCTCAAATAGACCCCCAAACGTGAGAACTTCCTGTAACAATACTTATTCAATCTACCTACTCAAAAGAACCTTGATCGAGAAGAAAACACTCAACTTTATAATATTTAAAATATGCAGCATATTTTAAATATGTGCAATTTGGACAGTAGAAAATAATGAAAAATTTAATTTCGACTATGGCCCAAATAGGGAAAATTTATTGCAAAAAAATTGGGACACCTAGGATCACAAAAATTTGCATAGGAACTTTATAATTTATTTAGAGAAAACCCATTTCCTCAAAATTCACATCGCCAAAATATTTCAAGTACCTCCTTTGTAAACTGACCTTCGGAACACCTTTGCCGCAACTAAAGTGCATTAAAATAATGGATCATAAGACATCTATTTTTAATGAAAATAGATCTAGAGATGTTTCAAACCAAAACAAGAAATGGGTTGTCCCTAGATATGCAAAAATTGATATTTTATGAAACACCATTTTTGGCCCTGTCGCGATCAGAAAACAATTAATTAACCCATCCAAACTCATCTTGAGACCTTGAAGCTGAGTAGGAATGTAGAAATATGACCTGGAAATGTAGTGCAACATATGGATCAGAGAAAAAGATCATGAGGAAATTTTTATTAACTGACAAAGTCACTCACTTCACATTTTATGCAACAACAGCCTGTTCAGGACCAATTAGAACTCACCAAATCACCACTTTGCAAAAATACTAAATTAACTCCTTGCGATTTACCAGTGGACACAGTAGATCATCTAGGTACACTGAACATGTGTGCAAAAGGAATCTTCTTGAATCATCATTCTGCATGATATATTGATGTTCAAAGTTAGCCTCCCTAAAAAGGTTTCAGGAAATGCAGATGCAAAACTGAAGAAATTGCATTTTGTTTTGTTATGTTAAAAATACAAAATCAACACATGAAGCTCTAAAACCTAACATACAAACTCATTTAGGTGGGGAGAATGGAAAGAAACAATATTTTTGCATGATGATCAACCATTTGCAAAATGCAATCTCAAACGGGAGGCAACTTTGCAGAACTGAAAGTTTGCAAACAACAAAACAGTGCCAAAACCCTCCAGCTTCACATTTCAAAACCCCATCAAAACTTATCATGGGAAGCTGAAAATTGACCTGCATGTTCACATATATCAATTGATTATGTTTGCAAATGGGTTTTGCACAAAAATCAACAGTCTTCAAATTCCGACCCTGCAAAGTGGGTCACTTAGACTGATTTATCATGTGCACTTCTAGAAGTGTAGAGGTGATTTTTTTTGAAATAGACACTTCAAATTTACAAAATTTGAGAGTGCCATCAAAACATATGTGACCTCTTTTCAAGTTGGCCAGTCTTAAATAAATCAATGTTATTTGCTTGTATATAGAGAGTAATTCCATCTATTATTCTATGGGCAATCTAGTGGGAACGTAATACAAGGATATTTAGAAATGAAAAAATGAACTTGGAGCAAACACATGTAAAATTGGAATCTTCGATAGAAGAGGTAACAAACTCATATTTATTGAGGACAAAGCATGTAGATTCATTGTTCACATATTGGGATTCAAAAGTTATGAAGATCTGGAAGAAAATTATTTTGTCATTCAAAGGAAGTCAACTAAAAAATCCAACTTCAAAAGTGGATAGAAAAAAAATTCATTGGGCTTCACCATAGAAGGGTTTCTTAAAATAAATTTTGATGGAGCATCACATAGGAATCCAGGTTTGTCAGGGGCAGGAGTTGTGATTAGAGATCATAAAGGTGTCTTAATTCATGCAAAGTCAATCAAATTGCCAAACGGTACAAATAACGTTGCTGAAGCAAAAGCTTTACTTTATGGATTAAAGTTAGCTCGAAAATTGAAAATTAAAAATGTGGTAGTTGAGGGTGATTCACTGATTATTGTAAATGCATGCAAAGAAAGGAAAATATCAAGTTGAAAAATTAGATATGTTATGGAACATGCCTGGTTGTTAGTAGATAAGTTCAGCTTAGTACAAGTGAAGCATATTTATAGAGAGGGGAACTTAGTAGCAGACAAATTAGCGAATATTGCTTGTGAACAAATTCAAGAGGAAATGTCATATGACAGCAATATGGACGAATTCCAACATGAATTGCATAATATTATAAATAGAGAAGTTGTTGTATAAAATATTGTATTGTTAGAAAATGGGTCATAGAATTCAAAGATGCAAACTATCGTTTCGTAATCTCCATCTTATTTAAGCAAAAAGTATTGCTATGTTATGTAAAGGTAGTTATCAATTTTTAAAGATGCTTGACATTGGCACATATTTCAATTCTAAAGGTTTTCATCATTTCAATATGTACAAACTTGGCCAACTCATTTTTTACAGCCATGTTTTTTATTTTTATACATGTGTTCATTCAGGATTTTGAATCATACTCCTTCAAAGCTTAGTACGAAATAGGATTTAGAATCAAAATGGATCTTGGTTTAAGTAAATTTCTAGAAAGGATGTAAAGATCGCATGCTTAATGATTAAGAGTAAATCCACAAAAATATTTCACACGTGATCACTTGTCACAAAAATGTATCTTCAGAACAAAATCAGTTCATCAAATGATGTCAAGCTAAGAAAAGATATGTTTTATGAATAATAGGTGTCATCCTTTTGTAGGCTTCAGCTGACGGTTGTAACTCAAATGAAGATCTATGATCTCATGCATGTGGCAAAATTAAGTTTTGGTGGTGCTCGAATATCTAGTTTCTTGAAACAAAGAAAATCTTCCCTCATCTCTATCAATCACACATGTGGCGGTCTTCATTCGATTATATAGTATTTGAATCCTATTTGGCTTCTGCCCTTATTAAAACCTACAAAATGTCTTTGTTCTTCAAGTTAAAGCAAACAACGAAAAATGGAGGGATTCTTGGTAGCTAAGTAATTAGTTCTCGACTTGTCAACTAAAGTGCAAACCGAAGATGAAGGAGACAGAATAGGAAGCTTTAATTTTCTTTCGTGTTGAGTAGTATTTAAAGGAGGAGATGTATGTAGGGAATCCAAGTATGTTGAACATGTGAAAGATAAGCTGAAGTAGGGTTTGAGAGAAAAAAGAAAGGTAAAATCTATTTTAACAGTCACAACATTGCAATGTTGTCAACGTCAATAATATGCACCTCCTAAAGCTAAAATAATAGATTGTGAGAATATTGGGTAAGTAATAAGCATCACAAAATTTGGTACATACTGTCATTATCTATTTACAATTGAAAATCTACTCAATTTGGTGGCATAGGGACTAGTATAGTTGTTATAGCTCTCCAAATAAATTATGAATAGCTTCTAACTGCATTTACCCAGTAATCCCATAGTCAACAAAATTCACCTAAGAATAGCTTCTACCTGCACATACCTATTGTTCTCATAGTCAGCAGAAGTTACTTGTATGAGCATATCATGGATTTCATACCATGTAATCAGAGGGCACCATTTCCAATCCTAGAATGGGAGCTCCCTTTCTCCAAAGGTCTGGAAAGAGAAACATTGTCCAATATCTTCAAAATTGACTGTTCTCTAGTGTATAGATCTTTAAAGACTCTGCTAGGAGAAGAAATATTACACCCATCACCTGAAAGGTTGATATTTCCCTCAGATTTAGTATCAATCTTCATTTGAAATTTGTTGGATTTGAATCTGAATTATCATGATATGGTGAAAATTGTAGAAACATGTGTCCAGGAAGTCTTCTTGTAGGAAAATGCATTGCTCAAAAACATACAACAGTATAGTTTCTTGAAAGGAGAAGCATATATAGGGGGAATCTTCCCAAGACATTATTGTATACACCTAAAATTGGTCTAGAAAATCTGATTAAATAAATACAAATTATTTGATTAATAATTCTAATTTCTTCTACTATTGAATAAATCGAAATATATATTTATATAGTTCACGTTCACATTCACATTTAAATTCATACAATTTTTCTATTATCTCATCTTAATTAAATACAAAAAACTAAATACTTTGTTTGATTTAATTATCATTTCCCCTATTTTATTCTATGACATCAATCTTAATTAATTAAATAAAGATCAAACACTTTATTAATTGATTATCATTATTCTTCTATTTTAATTTAATAAACAAATACCATAGTTTGTTTTATTAAATTATTTATCCCTCTTTGGCTAATTTAGATAAATAAAAAATATTTAAATAAAGGTATAAGGAATATTCCTCTATATTTCCTCAAAATTGAATTAGATATCCTATGTCTAATTTATGTCAAAAATATGTCTAAATTAATTGATTCAATTTTCACGGGAAGTTTTGGAGACAAATTGGAGACAAATTGCAAATTATTCTCTCAATCCTCTTCCATCAATCCTTCATCTTCTCTCGCTTGGTGTTTTCATGGGTAGAGATAATCCCCAAAATCTTCTCAATCTCCTCCATCTCTCACCATTCAATCCTCGAGATTGAATCCAATCAGACTCTCTTTGCTATCCCTTTGCATTTCTACAGCCAGGAAATCTATAAATAAAGTTTCATTCAACCAAGAAAAGGATCTAGATTATCTAACTTATGCACTCTTACTCTGCAGGATTTCAAACATCAAGCATCCAACATTCAAGCATCCAGCATTCTAGAATCATAATCATGTCTGCCTCATGTAGCTTCATGCATCAATTTTTATGTCAATCCATGTCATATTAGCTTATTTTATCATCTACATTTTATCATATTAGCTTCACATCATTGCATCAGCATCATTCTATTATTTAGATTGTCATTTTAATAGTTATAGTGTTATTTAAATATGAGAGCACAATAGCTTAATAAATATTTGAACATAGGAGACAATGAGACGCTTTTAGTAGATTATTTGTTTGATCTTTGATACAATGTTTCATTAAGAAATGTTTTATTCCTTTCTATTTTTTCACACTTACAATTTTGAATCCATCGTGGGGCCTGAACCCCATATTTTATCAATTTTTTTGAAAAGTGTCACACAGGTTCCTGGCGTGTTCCATTTCAGCACTTTCATCAAAAACTATAGTGCATCCATGGAAAACTATGGCACTTTCGTTCTCTATTTCGCTACTTTCGTGATACTATAGAGCATCCGTTAAAAGTTATAGCATTCATACTATGGTGCTTCCATGAACTATTTCAGTGCATCAATTACCCATCTCCAGAAAAGCATATTTAGTGCTTCCATGAAATACTTTAGCGCTCTGATACTCTATTTCATTGTTTTTAGTTTTAGCGCATCTGTGAAATACTATAGCACTTTCATTGATTGTTTTAGTGCTTCTCTATTTTGTTATTTGGATTCGACATGACTACAGCCAGAGTTTCATTTTGATACATTTGGACTAAAATGAACCAATCCTAGGATAATCATTTGGTTTAAAATTTAGCAATCCTAGGGTAGTCATCACACTTTTGCAATATCAGTTAAAAGGGACACCATGATTTTTGTGAAGCAAAATCTTCACATAGATTAGAAATTTTTTTCTTTTGGGCTTAAAACAAATCATTTTATCTGCTATGTTTGTGTGGTGAATAGGCTTATGCTCTCCCCTTAACTAGGTGATCAAAGTGATAGACTCATCCTTTATTTCCATGCAAATTTATGCTTTTGTTAAAACCTTTAGAAGGCCTACCGTAGTGGGAAAAATTACTCACCCTATGGGAACAAACTAAGTGGGAACACCTAAAGCCAAGGATTCCAACCCACTCTAATCAAAATGAAAGTTGTTGATGAAAGTCCAACTTGACAGTAGTGTGCAAGATAACCATCCCCAAAATCTTTGTTCTAAAGATTGGGAGGTCTCTTGAGGGAGTTTATCAATTGTCGCATCACAGGGAAACCCTATCTACGAACCATAGAGTAGTATCCAGCCGAGTCAGTAACCAGACATTGTAATACTCACAGTGCAAGGGGAGGGAAGAATCTGCCCCCAAGACACTCACCATATAATTTCCAAGGACCATTTGCTCAGAGGATGAGAAATCCAACTTTGAGTATGCACCTAGAAATGAAAAAAACACGAACGTCCTCTAGGGGGTGACACGATTGTGTGAGTCAACGCAATTTTAAGATGTGGGTTGTTGAGTATAACGATGACCTATTTGACCTTAAGAGTGAGTCTATATGAATTATGTATTTTTCAAAACAAACCAGTAAAAATCAATAAGGACCATTCATGGCTCTTGAATAACACTATCTATTCAGGTTCTAAAAACAATTATTCTAAAATTTGCTTGCTGTGTTTTCAAAAATCATTAAAAATGAGATAAAAGATCATCCAAAAACTCCAAGTCAAATCAGGTTAGAAAAATTCATAAATCAAGAGTGGAAATTAACCAAGTTTGTCAAGAAAACCATCAAATTCAACAAACCTAAGAGGCCACTTGGTTATCAAAATATTTTGAGAAAAAGGTGTTTCTTATATCAAAGTCGAAAGATCTTATTACAACATAGAACCTTCATTCATAGATATCATGACTTTGCTAGAGGTCATACTCTTGATTACGCCATAGAACCACTTTATTCACGAGATTTCTTCCAAAGGAGAGTCCTCACACAATATAATAATCATAGTCAATGCATACATCAATCCTACATCCCACAACTGATGATAGAATACGTCACAAGGCCAAGTCAAATTTTGCAATAAAGAGTCTTAAACATCAACTCTCTATTTTAGTGCTCTAGAAATATGTTTCAGCGCTTCGGGACTCTATTTTAGTGCTTTTGTAAAAAAGCGCTTCCAAACACTATTTTAGTGCTTCCGATCACTGTTATAGCACTTTCATCAAATAGCACTTCCAAGCATTGTTTCAATGCTTTCGAGCACTATTTTAGTGTATCCATAAGAATAGTGCTTCCATCATCTATTTCAGTGCTTTTGAAATCTATTCTAGCACTTTTGTGAAATAGCGCTTTCATCATCTATTTTAGCGCATCTGAAATCTATTTTAGCACTTTCAAAACAAAGAGTTCCAAAACATATCAGTCAGTTTGTTTGTCATCTAAACATGGATTTTTACCAAAACAAAAGTATCTTTTTATTAGAGTCAATGTCTAGAAACCAAAATCAGATAGATTCCTACAAGTTTCCACTCTTTTCAACTAAAACATAGATCTTGCAAATCATAAAGTGTCAAATCAAATCAAAATCTCGATTATTTATGCTAAAGTTTCATCATCAGGATATTATCATCCTATAATCACAAAACAAGGCATAGTAAACAAATTTTTAACCTAGTCTTATCAATAAGATATATCATCTTATTTGACTTTGTTAAAAATTCACTTTGACATTTTCCAACATAGAAGATCAAATTTTGGTGGAAAGAACAAAACACTTGTATGCCATTCTTCACTAGGTTACAAAAATAGAGGCTCTTAGAAAAGGAACTTGAAACATCAAATACAATGGCAGAAGAAAATCCATGGAATAGTCTACATCAAAGTGACAAAAATGAAATAACTGCAAAAGACATACAAATAGCCCAACAGGATCCAAAATTCCATAAATTCATGGAAAAGATCTTAGAATAGGACGTGGAGAAATACCTCTTAATGTTGGTTGAATTAGGTGCTAAGCTTCCCAAATACTTTGACGTAAATCACCTAAGAGAAACACCTAGAACAAATGAAACTAAAATACCACAACCCACACAAGGTATAGATCCAATTGTTGGCTTAACATCCCAAATGCAAATCTTACAACAACAAATAAAAGACATCACAAAAGGAAACACCAAAAGGTATGCAGTATAGGACATTTGTCCTTATCCTTTTGACTCAATATTCGACATGATACCTTTTCCTTGACACTGTGAATTCCCCAAATATGACAAATACAATGGAAAGATAGATCCAATCGATCATATCCACGAATTCAAAACCATGAGCCTAGAGTTTTTCCAAGAGGAAACTTGATGAGATTACTCCCAAGAATCTTGGGAGGTTCGTGTATGGAATGGTTTTCAAAATTACAACCAAGAATAAGGACTTTTGAAGAACTTGTCAACAAGTTCATCTCTCAGTATTATTTTAACATCCAACACGATGTCATGATAAAGGATTTGTATAACCTAAAACAAAACATAGGGGAGACATTCTTATCCTTTCTACAAATATGGCGATGACTATTCATTAAATATCCTCGATCCATTCCTGAGGAAGATAAAATGGAATTGTTCATTCACAATTTGATAGAGGAGATGAGTTATAGACTTGAATTACAATGTCCTCCTACATTCAAAAAGGTGATAGAAAATGGCCTGAAGATTGAAAGAAGCACTAGTCAAAAGAGGGGTTATTAAACATTACAACGACAAATCGAACTCCTCAAATCAATACCCCAATAGTGATAAACCAAAAATTTGGCAAAAGAACAAGAATACAAGGACTAATGAAACAACAAGTGATTTACAAAATGCCAAACCAGTTTTCAACTTGATAGCATTTACTTCAAAAACAAATCAAAACAACAATCAAATCATCAAGTTGAATTTCATTCAGAACAACGAAATCACATAACCACAATCATACCAAAAATCATCAAACTGGTGTAGATTCACACCTCTAGGCCAAATATTAAAATTAGCGATGAAAGAAATAGTCACAAGTGGTCTTATCACTATGCGGGAAGCAAGATTCTAGGATCCAAAGGTTAAACCACCATGGTGGAATGACATAGATTACTGCAACTTCCACAACAATAAAGGCCACAAAACTAATGATTGCATGGAGTTCAAACATGCAGTTCAAGACCTGATTAACAATAACAAGATATATGTAGAGGGAAACCAAAATAATAATGATAATTCAGCCTTCAAGGACCCTTTACCAGACTATGACAAAGGAGCATCATCTTCTACGAACAACAAAGGTAAAAATATCAATCATGTCTATGATAAAACAATCCTTTGTCTTACCGAAGTAGAAAATGATCATACCATTGGTCATAAAATTGACGAACACAAAACCAATGACACTACCCCTTTCGATTTTCTCCCAAGCATACAAGTATCTAAAAATCAAATAAATGTTTTAAAAATCAGAGAACAACAAGACAATCAACCAACAAATGTAATGAAAAGGGGGCAATCCAAGGTAGTCTTAAAGTGAGTTGGGCCTAAAAAAAAATATCCACCTCCATCTCATTACAACATTGTCGATCAACTTCAAAACATCCCAGTGCAGATATCAATACTAGAACTCCTCAAACCATCACCATCACATAAGGAGATTCTAGAACAGGCACTAGTTTCCACTATGATACTGAAAAATCCAGATGTTTTTCAATTCCAAGCTATGGTGGGGCGTCTGAATACACCACACTATCTATCATTCTCTGAACAAGATGATGTCTCATTGAATACACTGCACTCCATATCGAAGTCATGATCCACAATAATCATGTCAAAAGAGTCTTAATAGATGGGGGAGCTGGTTTGAACATTTGCACTCTAAAGTTAATCTATGCACTACGGTATTCCGATGATGCTATTGATTCATGAAGGAAAATGACTATAAAGGCATATGATGAGGAAGAGAGATCTTCAAAAGGACTGATTGTGTTACCCATTCAAGTGGGATTGATGATGAAATACATAGCATGCTAGGTACTGGAAAGAGAGTTAACTTACAACATACTCTTAGGACGCCCATGGATCCATGAAATGCAGGCAGTACCTTCCACATATCACCAATGCTTAAAATTCCTAGTAAATGGATAGGAGGTGACTATATCAGTCGATTATAATCATCCTAGGCATTTTTACACACTTAGGATCTCTCAAGATACCTTTGTGCCTCACAATAGGGAAGCATCTAGTTCAAATTCATCAGATGAGGAAAAATGTCCAAATATCATGACCAAATGGGTAGAGAAGAAAGATAAATCAAAAGATACAAGTCCTGTTGACACTCAATTAATAGACAATCTACATCCCCAAACTTATTTATCACAGAAATTTCAAGAGCAATTCCAGCTAACAGATAAAGGGAATGGGGCAATATTCTATGGAGAAATCAGTTAATCTTTCATAGTTAGTGCCATCTCCAAATACATATGGAAACCATCAATGGTCAAACATAAAACATCACTACCTGTCATAGTTCTAGAAGAAAGGTTTGTAAAATCTGGTACCATAGAGGATGAATCAGACAACAAAGAAATCCTTGATTGGTTATACAAAGATGAAGAACCATCGACATCAAATATCAATATCAAGAATATCAATATTAATACAAACAAATATGGAAAAGGGAAGGCTATCCTAGAAAAAATGGGCTATGAGGGACAAGGACCTATTGGAAAAAGGAAGGAAGGCATCGTTGAACCTATTCATCCCCTCACTCTTCATTCAAAAGAGAAGACAAGACTAGGATATTCTAAAGAACAAAAATAATAAATGACAAAGAAAGTTGTTGAAAGAATCCTTCAGGTTAGAGATAGCTCTGAAATGGATTCAAATGAATATGAATGGGATATGTGTTCCGATATATCTTCCACCAATATCCAAATTTATGTAATACAACAATATGCACCTACATGTGAGGAGGGACAAAGCTCTGGGTCTAGACCATTCGTATCAGGATCACTAAATATCGATGACTCAAGTGGGGAAGAACAAACATCAAGTGAACTAGACAATCTTGAAGAGGGTACCATCATTGATCTTGATATCCCAAATAACAACTATGATGACATTTTTGTCCTAACCCTTACCCCCATCAACCTAAGTTAATCTGATGACTTCATGCCTTTAATCTATAAATGTACCCATATTTGCAAATGATGATTCCATCATAAATTACCTATTTTGTGACAAACCTGGTACAATTTCTATTTGTAATTCTCATAACAACGCAACTCAGTGGGAGGGTGTCAAAATCTTCCAGTTGTAAAATAAAAAACATGAAAAATAGATCTAATGGTGAAAACCATTCTATGGCAGCATTAGATCTTGAAAAAGAAAAAATAAAGAACACATCTAATAGTGAAAACCTCTCCAAGGCACCAAAATATGGGAGATTTGAAACTCTTCCAGAGAATTATCATGAGCATTCATCAGTTCTAGTAGAACCAACACAATCTATAAACAACAACACTGAAGAAAGAGCAAAAATCCTACATTTGGTAGAATCCATGACAGATCAAGAGAGACCAGAATTCATCAAATTCTTTAAGGAAAGAAGCATTTAATTTTCTTGGTCATATTATGATATGCCGAGCTTGGATCCAAACCTTCTCATGAATCATTTGTCTTTACCTATAGGAATCAAGCCTCTAAATTTTTTTTGAGAAAGATGCATCCCCATATCGCACTAATGGTCAAGGCAGAGCTAAAGAAATTGTTAGAAGTTGGATTCATAAGGTCCATTCATTATTTCGAATGGATATCAAACATTGTACCTATTTCAAAGCCAGACAATAGCATCAAGATATGTACAGATTTTAGGGACTTGAATAAAGCATGCCCAAAGGATGATTTCCCATTACCTAATATAGACATCATTGTGGATTTGATGGTAGGGCATGCCATGTTGTCATTAATGGATGGTTTCTTCAAATACAATCAAAATAAAATAGCTCCAGAAGATCAAGAAAATACTGCATTCACATGTCTATGAGGAACCTTCTACTGGAATATCATGCCATTTGGTTTGAAAAATGCAGGAGCAACCTATCAAAGAGCAATGACAACAATCTTCCATGATATGATGCACACCTTCATGGAGGATTACATGTATGATATCCTGGATAAATCTTATACTAGGGAAGGACATCTCCATATTCTAAGAAAAATCTTCATAAGGCTAGAGAAATTCAATGTCAGGCTAAACCCCAAGAAGTGTGTCTTTGGGGTCACATCAACAAAACATTTGGGATACATTGTCTTGGAAAAGGGCATTGAGGTAGATCCAATGAAAGTCAAGGAAATAATGGAGATGCCACCTCCCAGAAATATCAGTCAACTCATATCACTATAGGGAAGGCTCCAATCAATCAGGAGATTTATCTCCCATCTGGTAGATAAAATTCATCCATTCAATCATCTATTGCATAAAAATGTTGTTTTCAAATGGGATAATGGGTGTGAAACAACGTTCAATCAAATAAAACAATATCTGATGTCACCGCCTATTCTCATTCTGCCTATAGAAGGAAGACCTATGATATTATACATTGCAACAACAAATATCTGTTTAGGAGCATTATTAGCACAAGAAAATTATGAAGGAAAGGAATATGCCATCTACTATATCAACAGAAAATTAAATGGCTATGAAATAAATTACACTTTCATAGAGAAATATTGCTTGGTAGTAGTGTTTTTTACTCAATAGGTGAGACATTATATGCTGACTCATACAATCAGGCTAATAGCAAATATCGAACCCTTAAAATATTTACTCAGTAAAGCTACCTTAACAGGTAGATTGGCTAAGTGGGTCATGCTATTAAGTGAGTTTGATATTCAATATGTGGAGAGAAAATCCATCAAGGGTCAAGCAATCACTGAACAATTGGCTTAGGCTCCTTTACTAGATGATCGACCTATGACAATGGATTTTCTAGATACAAACATTCTGATAGTGATGCCACAACAATGGATATTATATTTTTATGGATCATACACACAACGAGTATCTGAAGCAAGGATTTTGTTCATCACTTCCCAAGGACACACCATCCCAAAATCATATAGACTGATGTTTCAATGCACCAATAATTTGGCGGAGTATAAATCATTAATCATTGGAGTCAAGATATAAATTGAATGGAAGATCACAGAATTACAGGTATATGGGGACCCTCAACTAGTCATTTATCAAGTAAATGATGAGTATCAAACAAAATATGAAAATTTGATGCCCTATAAGTAGCAAATATATGATCTCAAACAATTATTTGCCACTATCAAATTTGATCAAATTCCAAGGGAAGAGAATAAAGCAGTAGATGCTATGGCAACAATTGCTTCACTTTTACAATTGCCAGAGAAACATGGTTGTTATGAGTTTATGGTAGAACAAGTATCATGTCCTTCTTACAATAGTTTGGAATCCAATACCATATGCCATTTAGATACCATTGAAACCTTCATCTATGAGAAAACCTATGCTTACCTAAAGGACAATATCCTCCCTCCCGATCTTTCTAGGAATCAAAAATGCAATTTTATCCACCAATCTACCCGACATATTTTAATCACAGACATCCTTTATCGTTGAGGTCTTGATGGTACCTTACTCTGATGTTTAGAACATGACGAATCTGGGATGCCCTTGCATGAGATTCATGAGGGTATTTTTGGCACTCATTCGAGTGGAATAACTCTAGCAAAGAAACTCCTTCATTTAGGATATTATTGGCCATGTATGGAGAAAGAGTCTTATCAGTTTGTAAACAAATGCCAAAAATGTCAGATTCACAGTAACCTGATTCATGCACTAGCTCAAGAATTGCACCCATTCACATCAACATGGCCCTTTTTTCAATGGGGACTAGATTTGGTAGGAAAGATAAATTTTTCTTCATCCAATGGACACAATTTCATAATCACAGCAACAAAATACTTTACAAAATGCGTAGAAGCAGTTCCTCTTACAACTATCACTCGAAAATAGATCTCGTCATTCATATTGAATTACATAATCTGTTAATATGGCATACCTAAATCTATTATCACTAATAATGGATGGCCATTCAAAAACCAAGATGTCCAAGAATTATGTGAGAAGTTTCATATCCAACATCGTTTCTCAACACCGTATTACCCTCAGGGAAATGGCCAAGCAGAGGCCTCTAACAAAATAATTCTAAAAATACTCAAGAAAATGGTTAGCGATGTTGGACATGATTGGTATGTTAAGCTTAATCCTACACTATGGGCCTACAGAACCAGCATTAGAACACCAACATGAGCTACACCATATTCCTTGGTATATGGATCAGAGGCCATACTACCCATTGAAGTAGAGATTTCATCACTTTGTGTATCACTAAGAGGAATCATTTCGGATGAGGACTATGGGTATCCAGACTTCAAGAAGTAGAATTTTTGGATCTAACAGCATATCAATAGAGAATATAAAGGAGCTATAATCATTGGGTAAAACCTAGAATCTTTCAGGTTGGCGATTTAGTTCTAAAAGAGAACCCTAGAAATCAGCATGAGAGAGAAAAGAAATGAAACTTTGAACCTAACTAGCTAGGTCCTTTTGTCATCATATCAGTGTACGGATCAGGAGCGTATCAACTATCAACATCAGAAGGGGATTTTTTTGATGAACCTATCAATAGTATCCATCTTAGAAAGTTCTATACCTGAATTTCCTAGTGCAGGGGTCAAACTTCTAGAAAATGGTTTCCTTGATGAAAACCTAGCAAATAGACATCTTGGTAACAAAAAATACAAAAATATATATACATAAAATACAAAAAGAAAAATGAGAAAGAGACAAATACAAAACAAAGAGTACAATAAAAACATATGGTGAAAACCTGGAAACGGGCATCGTATGTGATTCTAAACCAACTTTCCCATCTATTTTGATACATATCAGGATCTTTTAGTCTTGCAATCATTACCATTTTATATCATTAGTCTTGCCATCATTGCATCCATTTATCAAATCAATTCACATGGTCATGTCTCACTCTAGATTGGGGGAAACATGTGGATATCAATGGGGGCAACAAAAACATCAACTTCACCAAATGGGAAAACAACAGTATGACAAGAAAATAAAAACAATGATCAAAGCGCAACATCAATCACCGTCGAAAAGGCATTAAACATCCATATCATATCAAAAAATCCAAAAATAGGTCAAAAAGTCAGTCTAGAAAAGAAAAACCAAAAACATAAGTCTGTGTCACTCAAACTACGTGGTCTCTACATGTATAACGTAGGCAAGGCTAATCTTTGATCAGCCCCCGAGACCACTAGGATAGGTCTTTGGTCAAAATCTCAAAAAATCGCAAAAACATTACAAAATCAGGATGGATGATCTAATTTGAATAATGATTGAATCACACTAAGTAAAAGGTGGGTAAATTGTTTTCTTTTGATTATTTATTATCATTTCTTTGAAGTAACCTGATGATGTAAATGAACTAGAGAAACAAGGAAGAAGAATGATGTTTTATTATCTACTATTGGTACGTTAGTCATATAACTATGTGAATTGTCGGGGGATGTGCTATGCAAATGTATCACTGATGACATTCTGAATTCATACATTAAAATGATTAATCTCTACCTATTTTATGCAAGAAATTATCAGGTCATCTCAATTCAATATACCTAGATGCTTGTGTTCGCTTGCAATATCAAAAATCATGAAAGTAGTACTTAGGTCATCATTGGTCTAACATATACCATTAACACTTGTACTCACTTTCAACACCCTAAAAATCTCTATAATGATACCAAGCACAAAGTACTATTAAAATGACAATGGTTTGCATATAATTTCATGTTAAAATTAGACTAGATTCATAATAAATTCATCATCTGCAGAGTGTTTGTTGCATAAAGAATTCCAATTAATGATTATCTTTTTCTACAAACATGATTGAGTATACTTGAAATAAACCAAAAATCATCAAAAACAAATAGGAGCATTATTTCATCATTACAAAGATTTTTATCATCTCACCATTCATGCATTTAACATCAAATAGTTGAACATTTATTGTACCATATTTTCCACATCATATCATAAATAAATACATCATGTTCATTGCACCATATCATTCACTTACATTATCATTTGTCACAGATTATCATTTTTTTTATATAAATACATCATGTTCATTGCACCATATCATATATTCACAACATCATCATTTTCATTTCATCACATTACATCCATCCATATATCATATATTCATACATACGCATCATTTTCATTTCATCACATTAAATGCATCCATCATAACATCATCATTTTCATTTCATCACATTAAATGCATTCACCATACATTTCATTAAAATAAAATACAAATCATGTCATTATTATTGATACATCATTTATCACAAATTATCATTTTCACTCATCATTTAGAACATCATACATCCATACATCATATATTCATACATAAGCATTTAAAATTAGAATCAACACATAAAATAATAGCATTAATCATAGAATCATCACATGATATGTAACACATTAAAATAAATGCATCCATCATGGAATCGTGAATAACCATCATAGATCAATAGAAATCAACTTCATCATCATATATATCATCAATTGCAAGTATACAATGAAGTCTGAAATAGGAAAAGGTACATCGTCAAAAATGAGTTGACTCGTAATATACATCATGTCTCAAAATCAATATAGTATCTAGGATCTGCTGCTGTCAGATGGTGTAGACATCACAGGACCAGTACCACCGCCACCACCAGATGAACCAAGATCTCTGGGATCTCTCCGAGGAGGCTACATCACACCCTCACTAACTATCCAGGTATGTGTCCTGCCAGATCTAGAAGGAGCATAGCTCGTTCTGCACTCGGTCGAAATTGCATCATGATATTGGCCTCTCTAAAACTCTATCTCTCGACCAACCCACAAAACCTCCTTCATATAATCAGCCATGGAGGTACGATCAGCTGCCCTCTAAAGAGTCTTTGTAGTCTCTTGTGCCCTCTCTACTACCTATCTGGCACTATCCCTCTTGGATATCAATGCGACCACCTATGACTCAACCTGTGCCAACTATCCCTGAACCTGTCCCAATGCCTATGGGTGTGCTTGTGCTTGGGTCTACAATTGTGTCTGCATCTGTACCAATAACCCTTGTGCCTACACTAGCTATCCCTACAAGGTCTGAACCTACACCTGTAAGCTCACAATCTATCTTTGATGTTCAATAGATGGTACCTCCACTTCTGACCTCTTACGAGGCCTACTTGAGGATGGACCAACACTGCCTAGACCAACCCCTCCACCACCACCATCCCCATCATCACTACTATTGTCATCGTTGCTTCTCTCCTCACTACTTCTCAAGTCAGTGTAAGATCCACTATCCTCCTCACCGTCAATGGCTATGACAGGATCCTTAGTAGCATCCTCCTCCATAGGTAATGGTGTTGGCTCATTAGGAATGGTGATTTGAGGACATGGATGTAGAGCCAAATATGCAGCATACTCCTATGTCATGGGTACCTCTACAATATCTCTGCGCATATCCCAAATTGATGGCTACAGAGTCCAATATCCCTCAACTAATGTCTCATAAGACAAGCATGACCCCCAATCTTTTGTATCACTTTGTTGCCAGGCATAATGGGCAACCCCCTGAGGCATACATTGTATAATAACATACTGCCTATAGACTCGCCGCAGTAAAAATATCTCTAAAACAAAAGGAGTCTTGTCGATCAGATACATGGAATCACACAAAAATCTAAGTACTCAATCATCCTCCTCTCACTTCTCACAATCTAGATAAGGCCACAAAATAACACTCTACAAGTCATCCAGAACATGTCTCCAATGCTCTAACTTACCCATCCAAAACTAGGTAAGTGGACCTATGTAACGAAAAACATAGGGTCTGCCTGCAGGTCTATCCAATACCGAAAGTGGTTGAGCAATAGAAAAATGCTCCCATGCCTAAACCTGTAGTAAGGTCACCCTTGGTGATAGGTTGCATCCTCGCAAGTACACCACTAAGTGTAAATCATGATAAAGGTGGGCTAACATATACATCCCCCATGCATATCTAGTCCCATGCACGACCTTGCTCTCAAGAATACAACCCCAACCCACAAAGAATCCCTTTGAATTGCAATCAGGACAAAGGAAGCCTCCAATAAATATAGCTAACACTGCTGGTAGGCTAGCATAGGCATCAACCATTGTCCACCATTGAAAAATCAATCCAACAATATGTTGATCCTGGAAAACTCTGCAGAGTGCATCTATCCCCCCAGCCTCATGTGAATCATAGACTACTGCCTCTCCAATTAAAAGGTATATGTAAAATTTGCCACACATCCTCTGGTGTGACTGTCATCTCACCGGTGGGTAGATGGAAGGTGTTATGGTCATTGTGCCACTGCTCGGCCAAAGTAGTAAGGAGACCCTGATTAATCCTAATCTGGGGCATATCAAGAAGACTAGACATACCACATCGAGCTATGATCTAAATCTCATCAGGAGTCAGATGAGGAATGAAATCAGTAGTCCAAGGAAATTGCTCTCGCATTTGGGGGTTATCTAGAGGATCCTATCATCATAAAGAAGGTTTAACAAATCAGTGCACTATGTCAAAATTCACAAAGTCAATCTACTATTAGATCTAATCAAAATTTTGGTATCTATTTTTTATCAAAATTCATGAACAAACATCAACTAATGTTACCTGTCATGAGGTTCATCAAAAACATTATCTAATCTCACATATCATGAGATTTATCAGATATGAAATCATTCCTCACCTATCATGAGGATCATCACAAATAGGATTATTTCTCGCCTATCATGAGAGTAAGTCTTATTAATCATCAAAATTAGTCATTAAGGAATATGAATAATCAAATCATACCAAACCAAAGAATGGACATGATCGAAATTGACCAAATCAAATTTAACTGTGTCAAAATCTATGAATTTGACATGGATGCATTAAACCACGCATCCAAAGCACTAAAAAATCAAAAACGCTATTTCAGCATTTTGATGTGCTAAAATAGGCATCGAGGGCACTAAATAACCATAAGCGCTATAACAAGTATCCAAAGCACTACTTTAATCAAAGAGCTATTACATCACATCGATGTGCTATAACAGACCATCAAAGCACTAGAACTTTCTGGGTGCTATAACAAACCATCAATGCACCAACTTATTCCCTCAAAGTGCTAGAATTTTCTAGGCACTACAATCGAGCATCAAGGCACTAAATTAATCTATCGAAGTGCTCATTTATGAAAGCGCTAAACTTTTATACAAAAGCGCTAGAGAAATTAATGAAAGAGCTAATTCCTCAAAGTGCTACAATAGCTAATGGAAGCACTACACTAGAGTGCAAAGCGCTAAAGCACGACATTGATGCGCTAAAACAAAAAAAAATGGAAATGCATAAAAAAGGCATGAAAAATGAGAATTCATAAATTACGAGGTGGAATACAGGTACGTATCGGAGGTCCATACATGGTCGATCACTGGTGATGTCACACGTGCTCAAATCGATGAGTGTGGTAGGGGATCGACATATTGCTCCAGCTAGCTCAAACGTCTCTCTCACTAGGTGTTGAAAGTCAAAAAGTAGAAGTGAGGATGAAAAGGACCTTTTTGACCTTACATAGGTTTTGAAAAGGGATTTTAAAGGGTTTTATTATATTTTAATTAATTTTATTCATGAAATTAATTGAGATTCATCCACAGGCTAAATGTTCTTCATCAATTTCGGGAGATAAATTGTTCCTTCATCAAATTTTCATCAAATCATCATAATATCATGGAAAAATCATAAAATCATCAAATCATTAATTTATTTCCTGAGGGGGCATATTATTTATCATCATCTAAGAATCAATGTCTGGGGCATGTCTGGGGCATAAAATCAATATCTAGAGCATACTGAATGTTTTTTATCGATACTAGCAGTAGCAAAAAAACATTCTTTGAAGCAATGCGTAAACACATCACTTCAAAGAGGGGCAAAATGTATACACCTAAAATTGGTCTAGAAATCCGATTAATTAAATACAAATTATTTGATTAATTATTCTAATTTATACTACTATTGAATAAATAGAAATATTTATTTATATAGTTCACGTTCACATTCACATTTAAATTCATACAATTCTTCTATTATCTCATCTTAATTAAATAAACAAAATTAAATACTTTGTTTGATTTAATTATCATTTCCCCTATTTTATTCTATCACATCAATCTTAATTAATTAAATAAAGATCAAACACTTTATTAATTAATTACCATTATTCTTCTATTTTAATTTAATAAACAAATTCCATCATTTTTTTTTAAAATTATTTATCCCTCTTTGGCTAATTTAAATAAAGGCATAAAGAATATTCTTCTATATTTCCTCAAAATTGAATTAGATATCCTATGTCTAGTTTATGTCAAAAATATGTCTAAATTAATTAATTCAATCTTCACGGGAAGTTTTGGAGACAAATTGGAGACAAATTGCAAATTATTCTCTCAATCCTCTTCCATCAATCCTTCCTCTTCTCTTTTCTAGGGTTTTCATGGGTAGAGACAATCCCCAAAATATTCTCAATCTCCTCCATCTCTCACCATTCAATCCTCCATATTGAATTCAAGCCTCTCTTTTCTATCCCTTTGCATTTCTACAACCAATAAATTTATAAATAAAGCTTCATTCAACCAAGAAAAGGATCCAGATTATCTAACTTATGCACCCTTACTCTACAAGATTTCAAGCATCAAGCATCCAACATTCAAGCATTCAGCATTCTAGAATCATAATCATGGTTTCCTCCTATAGCTTCATCCATAAATTTTTATGTCAATCCATGTTATATTAGCTTTTTTTATCATCTAGATTTTATCATATTAGCTTCACATCATTGCATCAACATCATTTCATTCTTTAGATTGTCATTTTAATAGTTATAATTTTATTTAAATATGAGAGCACAATAGCTTAATAAATCTTTGAAGATAGGAGACAATGAGATGCTTTCAGTAGATTATTTGCTTGATCTTTGATACAATGTTTCATTAAGAAGTGTTTTATTCCTTTCTATTTTTTCACACTTGCAAGGCATCATTGGGAAATTGGTGAAGATATGGAGAGAAACTTTGAAACAAAATACCATGCATTGTCTTCCCTCCTTACTCACCATTTTCATCAAGAAGAGAGTGATAAAAAACTAAAGTCAAAACAAAAGGAGATTGTGGTTACTGCAGAGTCTCAAGCTAAAGAAGGAAAAATTCAAGATCAAATCAAGCCTCAAAAAGATTTACTAGATATGAACATTGCAACAAAATCACAATCCACCATACTTGCAGTGTAGATCATGAAAAAGGGAGAAAGAGAGAGTTCATTAGTCAGTAATATTTGAAATATTATAGTGATACACATAGTATGGGTACAATGGTAATATTTGGATACATATAGCAGCATATAGGTTGTAACTGATATATTTTAAGCTTATTTTCTCACTATATAGCTATTTTTTGTACACATACTTGTCAACATATAGATAGTTGACACATATAAAGATGAATTTTTCCTATGCCGCATGATGAAAATATTGAAATATCAGATAGTAGGGACTACTGGCATAGTTACATAAGTTAGTGTTAGATGTTATATTTCCAGTCATCAGAAATGACATTTTGTAAAAGGGCGGGTGCATGGAAATGGGTAGCAATTCCGTGGACACCCTAAAAAAAAAAACTTTGAAAACCATAGCGCGAGCGTGTTATAATATGCTTGTGTTATGTCGTTGTTAAGCCTAGGCTAGGTCTCGGCAGCTACAAAAAATAACGTGAGCACATTATAACGTGCTTGCATTATTGACTGTTAAAAGCAAAAAAACAAATGCAAATCTCTCATTTGTATTTCAAATGGTTATTTTGTTGCACCCACAGCTAAAAACCCCACAATATCGTGCTTGTGTTCTAGGAGGAGAATTTCTTCACCAAAAATCCCTATTTATTCACAATGATGGTGCCACGACGACAAGGAATTGTGAGAGGTAAGGATTATGGTTTTTGTTTTAAATTTGTTAGTTTTAGGTTGAATTTGATATCTATTTTCTGAGTTTTTAGGAGATGCAAATCAACCTACAAACCCTCAAAATCCTCAACAGGAAGACCAATTAAATCCTCAAGATCAAAATCAACCAAAACATCAACCTCCTCCACCAATCACTCAACCCCCTCCTAGCACTCAACAAAATTTAATGAGTGAAATGGAGAACAACAAAAACAAAATTGAGGATTTGATCAATAGGTTGAGTGATCCAAATGATTCAACCATAGAAAGAATGACCCTAGCAAATTCATTGAAAGATATGTTAAAAAAAGTTGATTCAATTAGCAAAAAACTAATTGGATGGGAAGATAAGACGTAGGTGGCTAGGGAGTATTACACAAATAAACTATCATATAAGGATGTGAAAGATTTAAAAATTACAAAAGGTGATTTGAGCTCATTATTCATTGACCCATGCACAAATCAAAATCTTACCCTCAATGTGAAGAGTTTTCCTATCCATTGGTGCCACCACCAACAAATTAGGGACCAGTTTTATGATAGGTGGTACATGGTCTTTGATTACCCATCATACAATAATTGCGAGGTCTCGCAATATTTCCTTAGGAAACTATATAGTTAGTTCATATTGAACAAAATCCCAAATTATTTTGATATGAGGGATTTCTAGGGGAGAGGTGGGGGGTCAGCTCAGGATAGACCTGGTGCATAGTCGGATCCTACACGAAAAGGTAGATGAGCTCTCGCTAGGCCACCTCATGAGCACATTGTTATGCCTTCCGTCGTGAAGGAAAGTGTTGATGTAGAGACATTGTAGACAATCAACACTTTGACCCAGAGTGTCATCCATCATACTAGCCCTATTCTACAACACCATCTAGGGGAGTCTTCAAGTGGTGGCCTTCAAACACATGTGTGTCAATCTTGCGGGGCTACTTGTTCACATGACCCCACCGACCCTTAGGAGACTGGTATGTAGGATCCATCTGCAACTATGGAGATGGAGAGGGCAGCTGACATTTTGCATGAGGCATATGGCATTGATAGTCAAGTAAAAGTTAGTGCATGTGTTCATTGAATTTAATTTATTAAATTTCGATTTTGAAATGTAAGATTAACTAAAAATGTTTCATGATTTAAATAAAATTACAAGGTCACAGTGTTGAGACTGGATACAATGGCCCCCCACCAACCTATTTCTATAGTACACCTATTGCTAGGGTATGTATCTAGTAAACAATTATAAATTTATTGCATGTTAATGGCATTGTTTTATGAATGGTAATTTAATATGAAATTTTGGATGTTGAATAGACTAATATTGGAGGTTTTGATAGAACACTTCCCAGTAGCGGTGGATTTACTCAAACCTTCACGTAGGTAATAGAATAAATATTTTAACTAATGAATCAAGCAATTAATAGATTTGTGTAGTTTATACATGCACATTGTTGATTACGTTGAATAATTTGTTATTTTATTTTCAGTTGTTGCGAGATGATACACCTCTAAATGTGACAAGGGAAATGGATATTGGTGTGACATATGCTATACAATCCTCGATGGCTCTGATAGAAAGGTATGGGGCAAATTAGTAAATTTCAATTTACATTTGTTGTTATAGATGTTAGTTAGTGAAAAATCAAACCATTATTGATTCACGTAGTTTAATTTCTATTTTTATGGTTTATACAGGGCTTGAGCATGCCTGAGCATGGGTGTGAGAATATTTCTCTCATGGAGAGAGATCGTGAGATGGCTATAAGTGATTGTTTTGTCAAATATATCATTTTTTATAATGTAATTTCTATATATTCATGTCTTTACTTCTTATTGTAATAGGTAAAACTTCGCCATGAACTAAACCCTAGGAGGAGTAGCAAGAGCACTCCATGAGTGCAGAAAAAATGAGTGACAGACCTATCACCATCTGAGCGAAAAGGAAAGGGAAATATTTTATTTCCAGGGCATGGAGAGAAATGACTTTTGATTCTAGAGTCCTTTTTTGTATGCGTGCATGGCAGTTTTGTACATATTTTTTATTGGACATATTTGACATTGTATGCCTAGATGGAATTCTCGTAAGCCTATATGGCTATTTTGTACATATATTTCATACTTATATCAACATATATTGATGTATGCCTACATGGCTATTTGGTTAATACAAATATCTTTTATCGATGCTTGTCCATATTTGCATTCTAAATTGATGGTTCAATAGATATGAGTTACATGTATTCAAGTGTTTACTTTACAACTTACGTGTATACTTTTTGACTTATGTGCATTTGAGTGTATAATTTGTGGTTTACATGTTTTCATGCATATACCTTGTATTCATGCATATACTTTGTTTTAATTTGTGTATACTATGTATTCGTGTGTATACTTTTTGAGGCTTACGTGTTTTTGAGTACTTGTACTTCCCTTATTGACATGTACATATCTGACTTATTCACATGTATAATTATTAACAGGTTAACCCTAGCATTGATCTATGTCATCCTCAATGCATGATGCTTGAGATGGAGTAAGAACACCCTCAAGGTCAGTTTCACATGCATTCTTTATAGGCTCATTTTGGTAGTGAAATAAAAAACCTCTTGCATCATTGAAATGATTTTTTTTTTCCTTTATAGTAGGTCTGAAGCCATTATCATTCTCCATTAGCTCTTAATGTAACCACTCCCCATTAATGGTTGTCTCATGACCTTCATGAAACCAAGCACTTATCTCATTTGTGATAGAAGAAATGTATGAAGATTTATCTTCCTCCTTATGAAACATTCATTATCATGAGAGATGGGTTCTTGTGAACCACTACTGATGAATCATGGGTCAATGATTTTGACTTGTAAAACTACACGATTGAATCCTGATAGCAATATCAAAATATTTTTATATCTAAATGTGTTATTTCCTTCAGCTAAAATTTATGCTTATACTTATTTGATTGATGTATGTTTGTGTATGTGATCATAGTAATTTCTATTTGATGATGCTATTGTGTCTTTAAGGTTTATTTATTAAAGGGTGCATGGAACAAGTTTTAAATCCTTAAAAATCTTTGAATTTCTTAGGCTTTTCTATTTGTTGAGTTTGGGCTTTGAACCTGAGTCCAAGTCAAAAAATGGCTTGTCAAGTTTGAGGCGAGTCTTAGTCCTATAACACTGGTGTGAAAATTGATGGTCGATTCCACAAAAAGGATATAAAATTCATGGAAAATCCTAACCTAGGAATTGGACATTCCAATAGATGACTAACATCTTCTTGTGGTCATTCATTTACATTGTCAAACCAGGGAACACATACTTGAAATGGAGTGGCACTGTATGTGCACTAAGAACACATTTCAACCACAATTTACTAGAAATAAATGCTTGGAAGGAATTCTACTTATGCTACAAGAATGTAATGTAAAGTCTTCTTAACTTAAGAATAACTTAATCAAAGTAGAAATCATGACAACTATTACTAGGGAACAAACTATGAATTGGTCTTATGCTGTAGGAACAATATAAGACTGAGTTTGTGCTAAAACCTTCAAGAATGAAATTCTAACTTATAATCAATAGGAAATAAATAACTAAATATAGATACTCACTAAGTCAACCCCCTTAGCAAGCATCAACCAGTTTATGGAAGAATTGAACTCAAAACTTCATCAACTTTTATTCATAAACTTGGAATCATACACAGAACACTTATTTATAGAAAAGAAACTAACTACCTAACTCTAACAGAGAAATACATGGACATAAATGCCTCTTGACACCGAGGAACAAACTTCTCATAAATGAAAGCATATATGTTCAACCGATTCAAAGAGAATCTAGCATTCCACTCTTCCTAGATTAATGATCATTTAGATTTCCTCCCAATGACCTGGCTAGAGAGTCTTTGCTGGAACAACATCCTCGATGTCATGCTCAAAATGGACTTTACTGCAGGGCCGATATTTGTTGTGCTTTCACTCATTCATGTCTCTTTCAACAACTTGCGATACACATGGCGATAGAAGCGAAAGAAAGTATGCACACAATAACACGATACACATTCATTAATCACACATTAAATCCATTTCATTATCCAAAAACCATATACATTATATCAGTCATTCAGGAGGTCAAATAGGGCAATAAATACAGACACATAGAGATGTTAAGCTGCAGGAATATAGGAATTTGTTGCTACAAGATACTACCCGATTTTAGATAAAAAGTCTTTAATCAAAGAGTTTAGAAAACCATCAGAAAAAGAGTAAGGGTGTTAAAAATACATCATAATATTCAAATTATGAGCATATTTCGAGCTCATCAAAAACATTGAGGAATAATGTATATGCTAATGAAGAGAGAACCCATCCTTGTTTCCAAACAAACCATGGTAGATATGGTTGGTCGAGATAAAACATCACTCTTCTAGATAGTCTAAAGCATAATATTTCATGGCTACAAATACACCTTCATTATGTGTGTTCTTGACCCTATTGAAGAAATGGTGGAACAAGTTTTAGATCAAATATTGCAACCCTAAGTCCACAAGAAGGTTACCTATCTTGATTTCTGCAAATGTCTTTAAGATTTTCATCCTTCTTGAGTAATGTGAACTATTGATGTCATCTAGATCTTTAAAACTGTCTGCAATCATGTGAAATACTATAGAGGCTAGAACTATATCTAATACTACAAATGACTGCTCAAATGGAATCCTGATGGCAATATCACAATTTGACACATTGTAGAAAATGCCTCCTACTTATCAATTGATGAGCTAAAGGGGCTCTATAATGAATGTATCATAAGGCACAACACTTGCTGAAGGTTTTGCAAATGGGGTTGCAAGCTAAGTGGGCTTAACCTTGGGGAAAAACCTTCATGGTTAAGTGCTTGAGCTGGAATATAATGGAATGGGTGACCTCCCGGGAAGGCCTAGTGCCTCACCTCTATGAGCATCACCTAGATGCAATGAGTGCTAAGTGGTCCATTCAATATCATTTTAAATTTATTGCTTTAAGCAACTTACAAATTTGCAACTTTAGACTCCTCCAACCTATGGGATCGATCCAGTGGAACATAGCTCAAATCAATTCCACATGTTTCAGTAAAAAAGAGGACCATGCTAGCGTAAACATACCTATTTGAACATGTTGGAATAGTTTGCTTGGTCACACAAGTTGTAGAACGAAAGTTGCACCACTTTGCAACTTTGCATTGCTTGCATTTGATGCTTTTTCCATCAAGTGAAAATCTGCCACCACTGGAAAACCACTCTGAGATAGCCAAAATCAAGAGAGGTTTTTGTAGAAAAGCTCAGCACAATCCTATAGGATAAGGTGAGAATTTTTTAAGCATCATGGTATCTAATTAATAGCATGTTGAAGTTTGCAACCATTTTGCACTTTGGACCCTTAAGGGATCGATCTGATGGAACATAGCTCAGAGCAATTTCATGTGTTTCGGTGTGAAAGAGGACCATAACTAGCATAAAAATATCTATTTGGACATGTTGGAACAGTTCGCTTGGTCACACAAGTTGCAGAACGAAAGTTGCACCACTTTGCAACTTTGCACAACTTGAATTTGACACTTTTTCCATCAAGTGAAAATCCGTCGCCACAAGAAAACCACTCCGAGATAGCCAAAATCGAGAGTGGTTTTTTTAGAGGGGCCTAACACCTTTCTATAGGATTAGATGATAATTTTGTAAGTGTCACGATATACAAGTAATATCATTTTGAAGTTTGCAGCCAACTTGCACTTTCGACCCTTAAGGGATCGATCTGGTGGAACATAGCTCAGAGCAATTCCACATGTTTCGGTGTGAAAGAGGAACATGCCTAGCATAAAAATACCTATTTAGATGTGTTGGAATAGTTTAATTGGTCACACAAGTTGCAGAATGGAAGTTGCACCACTTTGCAACTTTGCACTGCTTGCATTTGATGTTTTTTCCATCAAGTGAAAATATGCCACCATGGGAAAACCACTCCGAGATAGCCAAAACCAAGAGAGGTTTTTGTAGAGGGGCTCAATGCAATCCTATAGGATTAGATGAGAAGTTTCTAAGTGTCATAGTATCCAAGTAATAGCATGCTGAAGTTTGCAGCCATATTACACTTTGGACCCTTGAGGGATCGATCCGGTGGAATGTAGCTCAGAGCGATTCCACCTATTTCAGTGAAAAAAAAGACCATGCCTAGCATAAGCATACCTATTTGGATGTGTTGGAACAATTATTTTGGTCACACGAGTTGCAGGGAAAAAGTTGCACCACTTTGCAACTTTGCAATGCTTGAATTTGACATTTTTTCCATCAAGTGAAAATCTACCGCCACAAGAAAAATCACTCCAAGATAGCCAAAACTGAGAGAGGTTTTTCTAGAGGGGCCCAACACCTTTCAGTAGGATTAGATGAGAAGTTTCTTAGTGTCATGGTGTCTGAGTAATAGCATGCTGAAGTTTGGAGCCATTTTGCACTTTGGATCCTTAAGGGATCGATCCGGTGGAACATAGCTTAGAGCGATTCCACATGTTTCACTACAAAAGAGGATCATGCCTAGCATAAAAATACCTATTTGGATGTGTTGGAATAGTTTGATTTATAACACAAGTTGCAGAACGAAAGTTGCACCACTTTGCAACTTTGCGTTGCTTGCATTTGATGCTTTTTCCATCAAGTGAAAATCCACCACCACTAGAAAACCACTCCGAGATAGCCAAAAATGAGAAAGGTTTTTGTAGATAGGCTCAGCACAATCCTATAGGATCATATGGGAAGTTTCTAAGCATCATGGTATCTAAGTTATAGCATGCTAAAGTTTGCAGCCATTTTGCACTTTGGACCCTTAAGGGATCGATTTGGTGGAACATAGCTCAAAGCGATTCCACATGTTTCGGTGCGAAAGAGGACCATGCATAGCATAAACTTACCTATTTGGAGGTTGGAACAGTCTGCTTGGTCACACAAGCTACAGAGCGAAAGTTGCACCACTTTGCAACTTTGCACAACTTGAATTTGATAGTTTTTCCATCAAGTGAAAATCCACTGCCACGAGAAAAACACTCCAAGATAGCCAAAACCGAGAGAGGGTTTTTCTAAAGGGGCCCAACACCTTTCTGTAGGATTAGATGAGAAGTTTTTAAGTATCACGGTATCCAAGTAATAGCATGCTGAAGTTTGCAGCCATTTTGCACTTTGGACCCTTAAGGGATTGATCCGGTGGAACATAGCTCGAAGTGATTCCACATGTTTCGGTGTGAAAGAGGACCATTCCTAGTGTAAACATACCAATTCAGACATGTTGGAATAGTCTTCTTGGTCACACAAGTTGCAGAATGGAAGTTGCACCACTTCGCAACTTTGCACTGCTTGCATTTGATACTTTTTCCATCAAGTGAAAATCCGTCGCCACGAGAAAACCACTCCAAGATAGCCAAAACCGAGAGAAATTTTTCTAGAGGGGCCCAACGCCTTTCTGTAGGATTAGATGAGAAGTTTCTAAGTGTCATGATATCCGAGTAATAGCATGTTGAAGTTTGCAACCATTTTGCACTTTGGACCCTTAAGAGATCGATCCGGTGGAACATAGCTTGGAGCGATTCTACGTGTTTTGGTGTGAAAGAGGACCATTCCTAGCATAAACATACCTATTCGAAGGTGTTGGAACAGTCCACTTGGTCACACGAGTTGCAAAAAAATGTGTACAAATTGTTTACATGACCTTTATATGACCTTTTTCACATAGTTTACATTTCAAAATTCAAAAGTTTGCAAATTTTCCTACTAAAGGAATTTACAGAATAAGGTGCTACTACACCAAACATGAACTCCAACCTTAAAATATTTGAGTATATCTCATTATGCAATTAAATCTTATTACAATGCCTCTGGTACTTCATTCTCTCAGATCTTTTACAATGTCACTCATACATTCAAGATTCTCTTTAAATGTCTACATCATAGGTGCTCATTATGAGGTTAACTTCAAATGAGTAACTTGGGATTCCCTCGCTAAGCTTCACACGCTCTCTTATAATGGCTTGAAATCAAAATTGATATTTTTCAAAATCATCAAAATAAGTATGTTGCATTGCTTTTTTGGCTAAGATTCTCTTTGATGGCTCTTAAATCAGCATTTTCTGCAACGAAAGATCAATCAAATTTTAGTAGTTTACTTACAAATACGCAAAGTAAAAGAGAAAAATAAAGAGCATCCAAAATGGAAATGAAATAAAAATAGATGGAAGGCACTTACAGATGCTACATGGAGGCATCAAAATGAGGATGTTGCATTGCTTTTATGGCTGACATTCTCTTCGATGGCTCATATATTTGCATTTTTTTCAAGGGGACACCAATCACTGTAAAAGAAGATGATAGCATTGGCATCAAACAAATTAATGTGCATAAAAGTATAAATTAATAAGAACCAATGTGCATATACTTACAAATTAATCCAACAAACCATCTAGGTTTGCTCTACTCTTTATTGTGTCAAGTGTTGCCTCATGGTCAGACTCACGGACCTTCCATAACGTCTTGTTCAAAGGTATACCCCCATATTTTCTCAAATGAACATTGGATGCCACAACAAGGTTTGAGTAATGAAGAATCTTACAATGCATGTCAAAGTCCTGAAATAGCCAATATTTAACACTTGAATGTGGGTACCTTCTAAGCCATGTTCCAGTAATCACAACTGAGCTTGTAGGGTATTCGATGTTTTCTCCATCTATAACTGGGGCCTCCAATTTCTTTTTGGTCTCAACACAACAACACAAGTAATATTATGTTCCCTCTTCATTGTCTTCATCTGTAATAACTGCATAAACATGCCCTACATTGATATGTGCAAAAAATCTCTTGAAATTTGTCAACATTACGAATACAGTACAAAGTAAGATCTAACGATATGGAATTTCAACAACTAAGAAATTAGATATATCACCTTGTTGAACTAGATTTGATATGTGGTCAAATTCAACTGATGATTCTATCTGTGTCAATTCCAATGTCGTCAAAGGGCGATACATGTGAAGTGGGCTAAGATAACTTGTGAACCATTTGTCAATCCATTCCCCTGACTCACAATCATTCCAGGCTTGCATTGTACATGAAGAACAAAAGCGTGCCATCTTTCATGTATCAATACTCCATGAACGTTCATTTGAGCTAAGGAAAGAGTGTACCTTAGTCGATCCTATTAGTGTACAACAATCTTCATATGGTGCAATGTTAGTATCATCCATCAACCAAAAAAATCTATGAATTGAAGACGTGCCTTCATTACCTGCACCCATCAAAGCATTACACCACGCGACGATTGATTTTGCATCTGTCAACTTTGCACTATCTTTATACTTTAACTCTTCTCATGCTAATGATCTTTTCACGCATGCTCCTGCACCATCATGCTTCCCCTTTCCATGTCCGGCCTTACAAAAGTTTCACATATGTTGAACACCTGTAATGACATGCATCCTGCATAACCAGTAGAACATGTGCGAGTTCTTGAACTGTGCTACATAGTTATCAGACCATATTATATGTTGATCATATTTTATGCCCCTCTGAGCCAAACCACTATAGAACATCTGGAAGCAACCTTGCATGAACTCTGGAGAATGTGTGCGATCATCACTAATGTAAAAGTGGTACTCCCTGAATACCTTCCTTTGCTCATCTGTACTATTAGATGCATGAATGAATGCTATGTGCACAAATATCGAAACTTGTGTGGAGTTGTAATACTGTGACTGCACCTCATGTTGTGGCTATAGAGTGTAGTTCTTTGTAAAGTCAACCATAGATACTATGCTTCCAATTGGAAAGGTGTTCTTGCATAGCTTGAACTGCATGTCCAACCATCGGGCTCTATGGGTATGCATTGCATACTTAGATAGTATATTGTCATGAAATGTGGTCATAAATTGGTACACTAGAATCTTCTTAATAACCAAATCACACCTTTTTTCTTGAGACCCATATTTTGTAGCATATGCCACTATTTTATACTTCCCGAACTCTACTAGTTTTTGTCCCACCTCATTTGTGCTTTTCATATGTTGACATATTGGCATACGCTGGAAGCCACCACAACACTCGCATGAACCATCCAAGCATGTTGTCCTATAGAATATCTGGCCATCCTCTATTTCACATAATTTTTTTGATAAGAATTCTCTTGAAGATTTTGGTGGGGCTTCTATGCCACAATCCTGCAAAACATCGTTAGTATGCAAATCTAAACATATAGAATGATAAAAATCATAATGGTTAGAAAACTCAATATGTAGTCTACAACAACAAGTAGTGTGTGTGTGATTTATCTTGACATAAAAAGTTTTAAGAATTTCAAAAAATATTTGAGAAATACTAATTTGAGGATAATCATTTTCAAATTTCTGAAAAAAATTGGGTTTGAATCATATCCAAAAAATTCTTTGGATGTGGCTCACGATCCCAACTACCAATTCTCCTTCTTACCACATCCCTTTGATTCAGAGATGGCCTTGTGTTATTTTTCCAATACTCTTCAATTAGTGTTCTCAAGGCTTGGACAACTTCTTTATCTTTTTGTGACAGTCTCCCCTAGAATGCCCATAATTCATTTGTATCATTGCCCTCAATTCTTTGTCGCCTTTAAATGGCTCTTGATAAAAAATTTCTAATTCATGTTTGTTCACTAGTATTTTTAATTAGACGAGCTCTCTTTGTTTGACAGTTTACTAGAGTCGATGTAATGACACGTTAGGTGACATTACTATCCTTTGAGCATGAGGTCTTACCCACACTCTCATAAGCATCCATTATATTCTTCACAATAGTGTCTTCACTCGATGCATTCGATGTTCTCAACCCAAGAGTCTTCATGATGTTCCTATACTTTACACTCCGCATCATTTCAACAAATAGTTGACATCTTGTAGTCTCACTGAGGCTTTCAAAGAATCGTTCACAAATATTATCAGCATATCTTCTACAAGTGCATCTTGAAATCTTACCTTGCATGTGCTGCAAAATCTAATCATCAATATTAATCAAATACTTTGGCTTTCTACACAAAATTCTAGGTGGTGTTCTCCTAGGTACATACATCTCAACATTAGGAATTTCATCAATATTTAATTAAGGTGGGCTAGATTGCGTACCTTCAATCGAGGGTGGAGAATAAGACATACCTTGAGGTTCACATGGGGATTATGGCATACCTTGTTCGTCAATTCCGATTGATGATGTACTCTCAACTTGAGATGTGTTGGATGGTGTCCAACAATATTCACTTGTGGTACATGGTGTCCCTCCATATTCACTTGCAGTAGATGGTGTCTATCCGTATTCACTTGTGCTAGATGGTGTCCCTCCATATTCACTTGTGCTTAATGGTGTCCCTTCATATTCACTTGTCATAGAGGGTGTGTCTCCAACTATGGTATCTGAATCTGTCTTACGACGATGCTTTCGCATTCATGCCTATTGTGCTGCCAATTCCCGTTCTCTTTTTTATGATTGAGGTTCCTCTACAATCGGGTTGTTTTCATCAATCGTTTCCAATTTCTTATCTTCATGATATTCCACCACCCGAACTCCTTTTCTTTTAAGGTTTCCTTCTCTTCATCTATTAGTTTCTTCTTTATCTTTTTCTTCGGCATGGCAGATAATTTTATCTATACCATGGTAATGAGATGAATATTAGTTCCTGAGAAATGTATCTATTGAAGTTAATTGAAAAATATATGTTATTGAAGGCTTCATTTAAATAATACTTACAATCATCATGTACAAAAGTTAGCCTAGCATGTAGACAAATGTGTACAAATTATGGAAGCACTAGGCTAGCAAGAGCACATTCGTAACTAAAAGTGAATAACCATGATGGTGATTCTGAAAACTAATGAATGTAATGCAATTGTGAGTGTTTGATAATTTTGTGGTGTAGGAGCACCTTGAAAATCTATGCTTCCATTTTGAAATTTGATAAGTTTGTGGTGTAGGGAGCAATTGACAACTTTTTGAAACTACTCATTTCAATCCACTCAAGGGTTTGAGTAGGATTTAATTGTGAAATGACCATCCTACCTACTGTTATGACTTTTTTCTCAGTGTGATGGCATGTAAATTGTTAGAGTAGGGTCTTTTATTGTTGAACATGCTTTGGAATGAAACTAATGACAATAGGATGGGGTTCTTATCTCAAACAAGCACTTTTCCATGAGAATTTGAGGAACCAAGGAGTGATTTTGAAAAAGTGTTGAAGGAGTGGTCTATGTAATGAAATTTTGACCTTATGCAGGGTATTTTGAAGATGTTTGATTCTTTGGAATGGTCTAGGAAGGACCGGGTATAGGAGTTTCTATAAACCCTCCCTCTTTGGATTGAAAAATTGGGGTTTTTGTATTGGAAGCCTAGTTGAGAGGGTAAGGTCCTAATACCTAGAAGTTATCTTGTTTTGAGACTTTATTAAAGACTATTTTTTGGTTTGGAAGTCTAGTGTGAAGATCTAATGTTAGTTCCTTTGTAAAATTGGCCTACTTGGAGGCCTAAAATAGTGAAAAGGTCAACTTTCTTAAAGTTGTCCCAAAGGAGTCATGTGATGGGTTAAGTTATGTCTTGCAACTCTGAAATGGGTGCTACAATCATTCTTTTATTTTCCTAGTTTTTTGGAATGTTTTGGAGTTAAGGGCCCAAAACTGGTTTTGCACAGTAACTAGATTCCAAGGGTGAAATGTGGAAAATAATGTTTATGTTTGTTTTCCATCTTGGAGGAGTGTTGGGATTGGTCCATTACACCTTTTTAATCTTCTTAAATGCCTCTTGAAGGCAATTTTACATCTTCAATGGTTTTGGGTCCTCTAGCTCTACATCAAAAATGAGTATCACAGTTTCAAGTGTGTGCATGGTTTGGGAGATACATGTGATAGTTTACAGATGCTATGCTACTAGTAATGTGGACAGTGAACGAAGGAACTAAGTTTGTGTGTAATGGTAGACTTATGAAAGGTTTCATTTTTGTTTTCCTAACTCAAACAAAGATTTACCAAGCAAATAATGGTTTGTTTGTGCCTTAAGAATTATAGTTTGTGTTTGTAAACAATGGTGCCATTATGGAAGATTTAAGACAACTTGTGAATGAAATAATCATTGGTTGATGTTTTGAGGAACCTAGTTGATTGTAATCAATTATTTTCAAGATTTTCAAGGTGTTTAGAAGGTCCTTAAGGAATTGGGAACTCTTAATGCTAATTTGAGTATACAAACCAAATGTTTTCTAAAGGGAAATATAGTTGAACAAGTGTCTCAAGAAAGGTGTTGATTTCTTCCTTTGTACTACATTAGTTTGTGCAGAGGTATTGGAAGGTCTTTGGACCCTTTAGAGGAATGGGAGAGGCTTGGATTTGTCTTAAAGGATGAATTTTTGTGAATGGTTTTGAGTTTCTAATCAACTTTATGCTATGTTACAATCAATTTTATTATGGCTAATCTATTTTCTTGAGTCCGAAAAAGAGTTGAAACCAAGTTCTAATGTTTTGATGAAAAGATGATTGAGTTTGTTAGTTGATCATATTCAATTTAAGTTAGGGTCAGAAGTACCCTTGATGATTTGTGGAACCTGGTAGATGCTCTGCATCAAGATTAAAATGGTAATTGGCAAGTGTATATAATTGTGTATATAATGGTAATTTAAAATGTGCATTGACAACCTCAAGTTATAATGACAAACAAAAATGAAAGAAAGCCATAATAGAATGAAAGAAAACGTGTAAAGACTTCACATACCTTAAAAACCAGACTTTCAAATGGAGGAGTTCAACCCAATTATGTAGCCTTAGCTTCTTCTTTCTTAAAACTCCACAACAATTTGACTTGTCCAAAAGCTTGTTCCCTTCCACACTTCAATTGTATATCAGTTTTCAATGAAATTCAAACTTCAATTGATATTATATGTCTTTCAATGTGAAAACAATATTGTTTCATGCAAAGGTGGTAAAAAGACAATGGAAAAGGTGATGGAATGTGAAAAAAATGCTTGCACACTTCACAACATCATCACAAAGCTGCTTTTTTTCGGAGCACATGCAGAACTAGGGGAATATGTAGACTGCGGGCCTTGAAATCAAAACTATATAGAGTTTTTTACCATTTTAGTGGAGTAAAAAATGTGCTCGCATTATAATGTGAGCGCGTTATGTGAAATTTGGTTTTCTTAGTATATTTCTAAGAGTGGGAGAAAGAGAGAGTGGGAGAGAGAGAGGGGAGAGTGCAAGATAGAGAAGGAGGGAGAAGGAGAGAGTGGGAGAAAGAGAGAGTGGGAGGGAGAAAGGGGGAGAGAGGTAGATAGAGAGGGAGGGGGAGAGGGGGAGAGTGGGAGAGTGGGAGAAGTGGAGAGTGAGAGATCGAGAGAGTTGGAGAGAGTGGGAGATAGAGAGGGAGGGAGAGAGGGTGAGACTGGGAGAAAGATAGTGTGGGAGAGTGGGAGAAAGAGAAAGTGGGAGGGAGAGAGGGGGAGAGTGGGAGATAGAGAGGGAGGGAGAGAGGGGGAGAGTGGGAGAAAGAGAGAGAGGGAGAGAGTGGGATAAGGGGAGACCCTAATCCCTCAACCCTCAACCCTAAACCCTTAACCCTAATCCCTCAACCCCTATACCCTCTTAATCCATCAACCCTCAAACCCTAATCCCTCAACCATCAGCCCTTAAACCCTAATCCTTCAATCCCTATACCCTCTTAATCACTCAACCCTCAACCCTCAACTCTTCAACCTTAATCCCTATACCCCTATTCCCTCTTAATCCTTGAACTCTCAACCCTCAACCCTTAACCCCTAATCCCTCAACCCCTATACCCTCTTAATCTGTCAACCCTCAACCCTTAAACCCTCAACCCTTAAACCCTAATCCCTCAACCCCTATACCCTCTTAATCCCTCAACCCTCAACCCTCAACCCATATACGCTCTTAATCCCTCAAGCCTCAAGCCTCAACCTTTCAACCCTAATCCCTCTACCCCTATACCCTCTTAATCCTTAATCCCTCAACCCTCAACCCTTAAACCCTAATCACTCAACCTCTATACCCTCTTAATCCCTCAAACCTCAACCCTTCAACCTTAATCCCTCTACCCTTATACCCTCTTAATCCTTGAACCCTCAACCCTCAACCCTCAACCCTTAAACGCTAATCCCTCAACCCCTCAACCCTCTTAATCCATCAACCCTCAACCCTCAACCCTTAAACCCTAATCCCTCAACCCCTATACCCTCTTAATCCCTCAACCATCAAACCCTAATCCCTCAACCCTCAACCCTTAAACCCTAATCCCTCAATCCCTATACCCTCTTAATCCCTCAACCCTCAACCCTCAACAACCCTTCAACCTTAATCCCTCTACCCCTATACCCTCTTAATCCTTGAACCCTCAACCCTCAACCCTTAAACCCTAATCCCTCAACCCTCAACCCTTAAACCCTAATCCCTCAACCCCTATACCCTTTTAATCCATCAACCCTCAACCCTCAACCGTCAACCCTCAAAATTTAAGCCCTAATCCCTCAATCGCTATACCCTCTTAATCCTTGAACCCTCAACCCTCAACCATTAAAGCCTAATACCTCAACCCCTATACCCTCTTAATCCCTTAACCCTTAAACTTTAATCCCTCAACCCCTCTACCCTCTGAATCCCTCAACCCTCAACCCTTAAACCCTAATCCTTGAACCCCTATAGCCTCTACCCTATAACCTATTCATCCCTCATCCCTAAACCCTAAACCCTTAAACCCTAACCCGTAAACCCTCTACCGTCTATCATCAATCCTCTATCGTCTATCACCAATCCTCTACCCTCTACCCTCAACTCTAGTCCCCCAACCCTTAAACCCACTTAGTAAAATCTCTACCCTAATCCCTCAACCCTCTTGACCCTTAAACCCTCAACCCTTAAACCATTAAACACTTAATCCTAAACCCTCGACCCTCAACCCTAACCCCTTAAACCCTAAGCTGTTAAACCCTCTACTGTCTACCCTCTGCCCTCTAACCTCTACCCTCAACCCAATACTCTCTACCCTAAACCCTAATCCCTCAACCCTTAATCTTTCAACCCCTATAACCTCTACTCTATATATTGGACCCTAAACCCTAATCCCTTAACCCTATAGCTTAAACCCTCTACCCTGTACCCTATACATTAAACACTCAACCCTAAATTCTCAACCCTCAACCCTTAATCCTTCAACCCTCAATCCTTAAACCCTAAACCCTCTACCCCTTACATTGGACCTTGGACCTAATCCTTCAACCATATACCCTCAAACCTATACCCTAAACCCTCTACCCTCATCCAAGTAAACCCTTAACCCCAAACCCTTCAACCCTAAACACTTAAACCTTAAACCTTCTACGGGCTATACCCTCAACCCTCAAACGTTAAACCCTAATACCCTAGAAACCATCAACCCTATAGGTCCTCCACCCTAATCCCTCAACCCTATACCCTCAATGCCTATCACTTTCTCTCTATCTATACATCTCACCTCTCCCTTCTTTCCTCCCTCCCACCCTCTCTAATTGTCTCTATCTATCGTCTCCCTATTTTTGCATACCTCTTGTTCAATCAATCCCTACTACCCTCTCTCACTCCCTCTATCCATCTCTCTTTATGTACCTCCCACTCCATCCCACTCTCTCCCACTACCTCTCTCTCTCTCTATCTCATGTCTCTTCCTCCTACCCCCTCTCTCTCTAAGGTCTCTCCCTTTGGCAACCTACATAGGTAACTCTCTCTTTGTCTCTCTCCCCTCTCTCTATCTATCCCTCCACCCCTACCTAGATAAGTCCCTCTCACTCCACCCCCCTCTTTCTCTACCTCTATCAGGTCACTCCCTCTCACACCCTCTCCCTCTCTCAGGCCTCTCACTCACACTCCCTCTCTCTCTCCCACTCCCTCTCTCTCACACTCCATTTGTCTCCCACTCCCTCCCTCTCACACTTTATCTCTCTCTCACTCCCTCCCACTACCTATCTCTCAAGTCTCTCCCTCTCACCCCCCTCACACTCTCAAGTCTCTCCCTTTCACACCCTACCTACATAACTCTCTCTTTCTCTCTGTCTCTCTCTCCCCCCCCCTCTCTCTCCCTCTCCCTCAATTCTCTCTTCCTCTCCCTAAATTATCTCTCTCCAACCCCCCCTCTCTATCTCTCCCTCTCCCTCAATTCTCTCTCTCCCACCTCCGCTCTCTCTCTCTCCCTCCCTCTATCCCTCACACCCCACCTAGCTAAGTCCTCACTCCCATCCCTTCTCTCCCACTCCCTCTCTCTTAAACTCTCACTTCCATCCCCTCTCCATCTCTCTAGACTCTCTCTAAATTCTCCCTTCATCTAAAGACATACATAAATGCATACATACAAGCGTAATACATATGTACATATAATCTTACATCCATACAAGCCTACATACATACATGTACATACAAATATATCACCATACATTAATATATTGGAATTTAAAATAAAATAAGACATAACACGAGCACATTATAATGCGCTTGCATTATGTGTTAGTTGACATGTTACCTGTAGAAGCAACAACCATGTCAAAAGTGAGATATAACGCGAGCACGTTATAATGCGCACGCATTATATCTTGCTTTGGCGGATTCTCGAACCTTAGGCTTGGTATTTTCCTTGGAATACCAAACCAAAGGCTTGGAGGGCATTGCCAATGACCAGAGACATGTTTTTAAAAAGTCCACCATATTTCTCATAATCGAGTTCGTGCTCACCGTCAGGATTGCACATGGTTCAATATCAAAAAAATCGAACACATGGGTAATGTTGGGTTATCTCTTAGCTATTCAACGATGTAATTTTTTTCACTTTCAAAAAATGTTAAGTCTTTCATCCATAATTTGTTTTATCTGTATGTCTTTTCTTTGCCAAAAAGTAGTGTTTGGCATTTTTCATTATAAATTAACCGTTCATCAATTTTCAAATAAATTACATTTTTAGAAATTAGACTCCATTCTACAAAATTAGAAAAATAAAAATAAAAAAATCAATTAGTTTCCAAAATTTGTAGGCGTAGCACAGCCAAAATTATATTTTAAGGATATGTCCACTTTGCAAAATTAGTAAAAAATCAAATATTCATTAAAAAATTATCAGAAAAATTGTGCATCAACTACATACTATTAGCTAACTTCTGACTGTTGTGATTTTAAAAATACTAAAAAAAATTTCACTATACGAGGGTCGTACAAGAGTTGCTATGTTATGTTTTTCTGACAAAAACAACACCAATTTGTGTACATCCCTTGTTTGAACCCCTTAATCTCAACCATTTTCAAAATAAATTAGTAGTTTAGAAAGTAGACTCAAAGCACTTGAATCCTTCTTTTTGTTCCATCTCAAAATTTTGAGTCTAAGTATCCTCAATTTCACGTCCAAGGTCAATATTTCCTTATTTCAGAAAAAAATTGTCCACTAAAGTCCCCTTTTTGGGAAGCATCTTTGTGCACTTACCCAAAATATCTATTATATTAATATAATATGTCAGCCAAAAGCCTTTTTTTTTTTAATAAAAAAAGGCATAATTAGGTCCAATTTAATTAAGAGGGCCCAAACAAGTGTGGAAATGTAAAGGGATACATTATTCTACACTACAACTTATAATAGTACAACAAAGCTACCATCTGTAACATATCCATATGGATGTATAAGTTACATGTAATTGTATGGACTTTTCAAGTGAATATTTAATTAGCTATCAAATTGGAGAAGGGTCTTGTAGATATGAAGCTTTGGTACCATGTTAGAGTTAACAAAGGACTTAAGATTCCAAGGTTGCCTACAAGACCAATATATTTCTTTCTATAAGAGAGAAGAATGATACAAAATGTTGATTGATTTTGAGTACAATGAATTTTATTATACCTTGATTTGATGATATGGCTTACATTGACTACTTGGACAAATTTTACATATTATACCTTTCTTATATAGGAATGGTTGAGAGATAGGATCAAAAAATATTGTGATAACTGTCTTAATCTTATACAATAGGTCAGAAAAGTTAAATGAAAATAAAAAATAAGATAAGATAAGATAAGATCACATGACACTTAATACTTTAAATATTCTTAGATCCTTAACTAAACCTAACATGTAAATTTTTTTGAAAAGGACCTACTAGGTGAACTAGTCAGGTAAAATACCTTCTTCACCCCAACATAAATTCCTTTAAGACTCATGAAAATTATTTTAATCATGTAAAATAGTTTACATGAGTGTAACGCCCCACCACGCAAACCCCATAGGACACAAAAACTAATAATAAACAGAACAATTTTTTTTTAAAGAAATAACAATTACAATAACCATAATTAATTAACTGATTGACATTAATATAATCCATATGACAAGAACTTAGTCCCATGGGGTTACATGGTGTACTACTCAAAACGAACCCAAACAACAACATCATTAAATGAATCCAAATTGAATAAAAAATAGAAGCGTGAATAAGAAACAACATAAACATACATCCAAACATAAGTAAAATAGATAAAGAATACATAACTATCATATTATTGCATTACAACATCCAAGTTCACAATTACATTCATGGAGCATATTTCCATAGATACACCACATTAAGAAACCCGTAATACAATACAAAGATGCTTCCCTTATAATAATGGGAACTGTACATCATAATCTAGAATAATACAACAATGAAGAATTAAATACATAAAGAGATCCCTCAGAAGGGAACATAAGTCATAGCACGAAAACTATCACCAACACTGGAAGGCTCGGGAACCACTATTACTAGTACAACTCCATAGCATCACGATCGTCAGTGGGGAAGCCAATGGGTGTATAACACATTCCACCTAGCCATGTGGACCTGAAGGCCCACCCCCCATGCTAGGAGATAATAGAAAGACCCACAACCAAAAATAGCAATCAAAGATGCATCATGATTGTCAGTGGGGAAGCCAATGGGTGTATAACACATTCCACCTGACCATGTGGACCTGAAGGCCCACCCCCCGTGCTAGGAGATAACAAAAAGACCCACAACCAAAAATAGCAATTAGAGATAAACAATGCAAACAAGACTCCATCACAAAGTACAATAAACACACACAATCAATACGTAAAACAAACACAAGGAGCCTTCACTTCCAGAGACACAAGAATGATGAAGAGAACCAAAAACAACCCTAGTTGCTAAAGGAAGGAGTGTCGTCACCTAAAATTCCAAACACAACCGCATATAACTCTTCCTTAATCAAATAGATCATCAACAAATATTCTCATTTATAACGTAGCACATGCAAATGATACATCATTCCAATTGCAATAATGACAAAGTTTAAAAAATGATTCATACCCTAATAAAATACTAACATAGTACAACAACTACTTGTCTATGAACACGCTAAGTATGCCATTTTAAATAATCAAACACATAACCAAAGTAATAAATTCAAGAACACTTAATTCATCACTATATTTTATCTTTACATTCCTCAAGAAATCATTTAAAGTAATTAAAGATATTATATAAACATGTTAAGGTGAAGCACCATGACTAACTCACTTTCCTCAATAATCTTAAGAATAAATTTGAGAACGACAAAGGATTCAATCTAACAATCACAACCATGCAAATACTTGCATACCCAAACTTATACACTAACACTGCAATAGTCCCCAACTAATTTTCTTATAGAAATAATTGTAAATGTAACCACCCTTCCTAGAAGATCTAATTCAAAAAATTAATCAAAACCCTTCATTCGACAAAATACAAATAACCAATTTTTCCCTATTAATTCTCCCTAGATACTTATCTACATAATTTCTTAATACACATGGGTAAACTACCCCATTATTAAAAACTCATAGTAGACATGAGAACAAAATCCTTAATAATAATTCCTAACTATTTATACAAGCAAGAATCCACCAATAAACTATACAAGTGGTAATATATAAGCCGATCAATATCCAATCTTTCATCTCTGGTTCACATCAATATCTATAATTATAACTTTCCATACAATAACAAAATGAAGAAATACTTATTTCTTAATAAATGGTCACATTTTTATTAAATATGCTTATGGATCTCCATTCAAGGATATAAACAAATTTACATGATAAAAATATAATTCCAATGTAAATTAATTACAAAAGACACCCAACATTCATTAACTAATCCAAAGACAAATCTAGATAGATCTTTTAATTATCTAATTACCTATACATATATAATTATATATCTTTGAGAATATGTTATAACTAAATTGTTGTTTCTAAATCGGGATTCAACAGGAAATCACATAAATATGCATAAATATAATTTCATCTATTTTATCACAGACCTTTTATTCGAATCAGGATTGGTAAAAGTTCCTACGACATCTCTTAACAATATAAACCTGAGTATATTAAGATTCAAATAGGATTTAGACAAAGCTCAACACCTATATGAGATCTAAGGTGAAATTCAAGAACATCAATAATTTCCTTTACTAAAATCTTACTTCCCTATCAATCTGAAAGCTAAGCTATTTGGAAGGAGGAAATAGTTTGACTATGCTTAGAATGTGCATGTATAGAAGAGATTTTGTTTTAGAACTTAACAACCCTAATGGTAATTGCAAATCAAGGAATATAAGAAATTATTATATTTATAAGCATTTGGGTGGAGAACAATTCCCCGGTAAGCTAGAGCATTAAGATAAGATTCCAGCCAAGCGACATTATGGAGAAATCAGGAACAATCTAAAGCTTAGCATGCAGATTAAAGCAGCAATAAGCATGCCAGAGGAAGATTCCAAATACAATGAAAACAATGAAAACCCAACTAGTATCATATCCATTGAAATCCCAATATAGGGAATGCATCGATTTCAATTTAATATGCAAGTTCATTGACTATAAAAATATCAATTTCCCAACCTAAAGTATAAGCATTACAACACAGCTATGAAATATTGAATTCCTATCATACAATATATATATCGAAACGAAAATATGATGGAAGGTTTAAAATGCCAAACATAATATTTATACATCAAATTCTATGCATATAGTATATTCATTAACTTTCAAACTTGAAACATATCAATCGAATACCAAACAACATATATATCCATCGAATACCAAAGGAAAAGCATATGATTCGAAATATAACATGAAATCCTCAAATACCAAATGTAAAACATCCATCAATGCCCACAATAATATATGGAATATATGGCGCAAGGATGAAGTCGTAATCGAAAACGTAGAACCGCCATATACCGAATTCAACAAAAAATCAATCATAATGCACCAAGCATAATCATTTGAAATTAAAATCATGAAATGGAATTCATGGTGTCAATCACCAAGCATGCAGTGTAGGCAAAACAAGTATCGGATTTTCCAATCATATGCCATATGTAGTTCGTAGTGTCGAATGGAAATATGAAAACATAAGCATCTGTACAAACTTGAATAAAGAATGATTGTAAGATAATTTTTTAGCCTATAAGATTTTAGATATGAATACATAAGTAAAATGAAATTGACATACCCATGTGTAACATTCTTTCTTTGGAAATCCATATAACATGAGATTTGGATAACTCGCTTGCATTCTTCCAGAAAAAAGAAAAAGAACAAAGCATCTACCATTTAGATCCACACTAATCACATGCTGCAAAAATCTTCCTAGAAAAAGCTTTACTCTCCAAAATCTATAGACCATTCATTCTTTCCCAACCCAAAACAAAATGAAAAACTCCCAGCATATCAAATTTCTTGCAGACAAGTTTTCTTTTCAAAACCCATAAATACATGATCCTCTCAGCCTTCTTTTGTTTTTCTCAATTTTTTTTTCCTTTTTTCCTTCCAAATTCGAGACTAACCCAAAGACGTTTTAGACAATAAAATCCATAATAAAAGCAAGTTTCCCTTATTTTCACTCAAAAAAAAAAAAAGCAAAGCATAACTAAAACTAAAATTAGAAACTTACACAAACTATCATCACTTAAAAATGATGCATGCATTTGCATGTGAAAACATTCCTCAATATATAATGAATGATTTAAAAATAATAATTTAAATGAATCATATTATCTAGGCATCAATTTGAAATTTAACAATATTAAAACATTATTCTACCTTACTATACATGAACAAAAATAATACTACATTATACGTTTAAATCTACCAACATTTAAATTTAATATTTTGATTAGATATACATAATACTTTCCCATATTTCACTAATAATTAATTTTACTTCTTTAAATAAATATCGTTAAGTTAAATTAACTAATGAAATGAAATTTATAAAACAACCATATTAAATGATTAAACAACATTATAATCTAATGACGGCATTATATGGTTAGACAACATTAATAATACCATTAAAATTAATCAATATGCCGACCCAAATAAACACTTACACAATCGACCCAAGGACCCAAGCAGAGAGACACTACATCTTCCTCCCTAGTCTTGACTTACTCCTGGAAGTCGCAAGGTCAGGTAAACATATACAGTTATGAACATCATCACAAGTCACACACCAAAATGGGAGATACTAAGCAGGGAAATTGACAAAGTAAACAAACCAACAAATGAGGTTACCAAACACAGGTTAGGATTTTTTTTCATCACCTATTTCCACATCATATCCATTGGGTTCTTGGGGTATATTCAGACTTGACAGTGCAGGTGGAGTCGGTACCCAATACCTACAACCTGCATAAAACAAGATTTCGAACAACATATACATATATATCAATTAACAAACATATTGTGAGAGGAAGTCACAATGTGACAGGGCACTCGTGAATGGGTGATGCTGCCCTATTCCCCTCACCAAGACCTTATACAACAACCAAGACATCAAATAATAGGGATTACATTATAAGATACATCATATAGCAGTGACTAATCATAAGCATAACAAGCATGAACACAAGCCACATGATACGCATAATCAAATTATCCAAACACACCACTAACTCCATAAATCCAATGTAACATAAACATTAATTCATAATCCTTTGATAATCAGAATCAAATGAAATGTCATCCCAAAACCATAACATCAAGTAACATAACCTATATTAAATCACATCAACATCATCAGACAATAACTAATTATTAGCATAACAAGCATGGTACAAAATCCATATGATACACATAATCAAAGTATTCCAAACATAGATACTCCATACATCAACATAAAAATGACAGTAAATAGTGCCATAATCACCCAAGCAAAATAAATTGTCAAACCATACAAACCAACATTGAGAAACAACTACCCACAAAGTCTCAAACACATAAATTATCATCGAAAGTTTCAATGCAAAGAAAACAACACTAAAGACACTTCTTCAATCTCCTGTACCGCAAGATCTCCATAGACTCCCAAGTCAGTTTTGTGTCCACTACCAATAATCTCCACATTTATGCCTTGATGCTCAACCCGACAATGATCTATTAGAAACTAAGATCAAACATGCAAACCAGAAAAACCTTCCACAGAAGAGAAAAAAAAAAAAAAACAAGAGCTTTGCATGAAGATGTGCAAATTGATATTATTCAGAATTAAGAAATTACAATGAGATGAATTTCTTTATAAAAGAAATGTATGCATAACCCTAATGTTGACCTAAAAACAACTCAACTAAATAAAGCTTACTTATTAATTAAGTAAACTAATTATTACTCAAGTAAAACCTAAGTAAACTTAATAAAGTGTAATTAAATAATTAATTACACCAACACCCTCCCTGAAGTGCAACTTAAGGAGACTAAAAAAGCATGCACCTAAAACTAAGATGGATGCAAGAAAGAATGAATGTATCCCGACAACAAGGCCTGATCAGGTACCCATGTACAAATGCAATGAAAGAGTAAGAGAAAGAGGAGAAAACCTAGTGGGACAACCCCCCTCCTCCTCAATGAGATGACCTATTGCAAAGACGCACTGGAAGAACACTGTGGAGTAACAATGGAACTTGAATCCAACAAGAAAGGAAATATACTTATGTTTACAAGAAACCATATGAGAGTCACGAAAGGATTCAGGAAAAATCATGATAATGCAACAGCAGACCCGATGACACAAAACATTGGAAAAATCACAAATGAGAACAACCCTGGAATCTATGAAGCAATAGTAGATAAAATTATGCCCCCAGAAGAGGGAATGATATGATGAAAGAATCTGGAAGCCATGTATCTCAATGTCGATGCCAAACTGTGACTAAAATTGATCCATAGGAGCAAGTACCATGAAGATTCTAGAACATTAACCACAAATTTAGTGACCCTCAAGCTGAGATGTGACTCAATGCGGATCATTTAACTATAGGCTCTCAAGATGAAGTGTGAACCAATGTAAATCTGATATGTGTCAAGCAAGAGCAAGATATGGCCAAAAGAAACTAAGAAACTAGATACAACCCATGCGAGTTGTCATCAATAACAAGATGAGATAAAAGTGCAATGACACTCTAATCAGATTGTTATCCAAGAAACCCCCTTGATGGAACTTTATATCAGTTCATTTATTACAATAAACCATGATTGTAAAAGGAGAGAATGCTAAACATGCATAAATGAGAGAGAAAAAGTAAACCTAGTGCAAAAAAAAAAGAATGAGTGCATGCACAAACCAAATTTTACAACTACCTCCCTAATACAAATGGACCTCATATCTATGTAGAGGACTAAACCATCTTTCCAATGCTGCGAGAATGGCGAAAAAATGATCACCGAGTCAAAAGATATGCCCTACGGAGTGAAAACAACAACATTTGAGTTCAAGGACCTGAAAAATAAAACTCGAGAAAAATAAAATAATAAAAACCACAACCATTGGATTAGCGTGAGAATAACTTTCCAATGCTATCTCATTTGCAAAAAAAAAAATATCGTACACAAATGTTACATCCAATTTAGTGAAAGCTACTCCATAATGGCCAATATGTCCTGCAGGCAGCCCAGGGGGCTTAAAAAAAAAGCCCCTGGTCTTGTGCATGACCAGGGGCTGATGGGCTTCAGGCTGGGGTGGAGCCCCTGGTCATCCATATGACCACTACGTAGGAGCTTAGGGTGGTCAGGGGCTAGGCGCATAGCGCGCGATCCCCCATATGATTGTGGCAGCTTTAGAAGGGGCATGTGGGGGCTGATTGTGACTAGCGGTGGGTTGGTGGGGCGTCGCCCGATGGTGGCAGACTGATGGCTGCCCAGTAGCTGCTAGGTGGCGCTTTCTTTTAACATTGGAGGCGCATAAGTTATTCAAAAAAATGAAATTTTTAAATTTTTTTTAAAGTTCGAGCCTTAGAATGTGTGCTGGGGAGGCCGTATGGCCTCCCTGACAAAATGTTTTTGCTTTAGAATTAAATTTGTCCAAAATTGATGAAATGAAAAGCAATCTTAGGGTTTTTGGCCACTGCAAATGTGATGGTGACCTTCGTTTGTGCCCAAAATGCTTCGAAAAATTGGCTACTTGGGGCTTGCAAAAAATCACTGAGCTTGAAACCCTCACAGATCAAGCAAATGATGACCAAAATCAATAAAATAAAAGCCAATCCTAACTTTTTCCAGGGCTCTAAATCCAATGGAAATGCCTGATCTAATCCAAAATGCTGCATAAATGAACTCAAGGAATGAAACCCTCAAGGAATCTCGAACGTTCTCTGCAATGATTTTATCCAAAAATATGAGAAGGGGTTGCATGTCAAGGATCTGATACCATGTTAGAAACCAAGATCAAACATGCAAATCAGAAAATCCTTCCACAAAAGACAAAAACAATAAAAAGTAGAGCTTTGCATGAAGATGTGCAAATTGATATTATTTAGAATTTAAAAATTACAATGAGATGAATTGCTTTATAAAAGCAATGTAAGCATAAACCTAATGTTGACCTAAAAATAGCTCAACTAAATAAAGCTTACTTATTAATTAAGTAAAATAATTATTACCTAAGTAAAACATAAGTAAACTTAATAAAGTGTAATTAAGTAATTAATTACACCAACATGATCAATCATTGTACTCGTCCCATGAGTCCTTCTTTCATCATTCCTCGATGGATTCGTGGTTGTCGACCTCTAATTGAATTCAGGTGTTTTCCTCTAAGGACATTGTCTAGCCATGTGGCCCTATCGACTGCAAGAGAAACAACCTGTACCCCTACTTGTTGTAGCTTGTGTGCTCTGAGCTGCCTATCCAAAATCATGGAGTTGGGCTCGTAACCAACTCTAGATCCTTCTAGAAAAAATACATTCACTCTAAAACCCAAAGCCTATTAGGGATGCCCTACCAAAATGAACACCAATCAACCAATTATTAGACTCAAAACCTTGACCAGAACGATTGATGAGTGGAGAACATGCCCTCAAAAGGCCCAATATAATTCTTGTTAAAGTTAAAACATTTCTCCTCCTAGGGAACCTTTCTCTTTCCCTAAACACCTGTCGAACAACCTCCTATCGAGGGCCAAGCCAAGTAAGCATCTCCTCAAGAAAATAATGTATCTAAGGACCAGGTTCTCCTCACAATCATTGACGTGGGGACTCAGAAAAGAAGTGTATAGACGATCGACTCCATGACCACCTCTCCTAGGAATCCTATACACACCACACAAGAAAAGAGTCACAACCAACATGTGAGGGTAACAAAAGTAAAATACTGAAACTAATAATTCAAGCACCATACTCATGATTTAACATACATTCTACACATACACACCAATGCACATCACAAGAAATCACAACACAAGGCCACACATGGGTCCATGTGGACACCGGAAAGTAGCATACTAATCCATGATACAAAATCCATGAGCCAAGAGCCAAAATCTATCTCACATAATCCATACCTCACTCTGAGTGGCTTGATGGTGTTAGGCCACACACACATGGTGAGACCATCCAAACAAGACCACAATGACATATCTCTTATTGTATAAGGTGGTTAGCCTCCAAGAGATAGTCATCACACATTGGTGGGTAGTGGGTCCTAGCTGTATAACAACCTCACATACCCACATCCTCAACATTTCATGTATATACTTCCTCTTATACACTCACCAAGTCCATCTCATACATCCTTGGAGAGGATCCACAAAACGACACATTTTCAACATCGAAAAAAATAAATATAAACTAGTTTACCGACCAGGGTCATAAAGAAGAGCAAATTAAAATTCAGTTTCAATAATAAGGCAATAAATATGCATAATTTCAACACTAAATCAAATATAACCACAAGGGTTATAATAAAATAAGATCACAAGATGTGGCTAAACCATCACAATAAAATATAACAAGGTGTCAACCTTCGCAATCAACATAAAATCATCAATAACCATAAAGAATGTCCACAATCTTAAAATTGCACCGTACAACACTATGTGACTAGATACTAGCCACCAATGAGGAAGGAGGAAACAACATCAGGCTATAATAGTATCCCCCATGTTGTGTGGAGTGAGCATGCCATCCACATGACTCAGAGTGTACTTCTCGAATACACCCTGCATCACGTCATCATGTGACATGGTCATATGCTAGCCGGGGAAGGCATGCACTGGTCGTATGCCACATGGCAATGTGTTTGTGGCTCCACGAAAGTAAGAACATGCATAACACACCCTGCATAGTGATACCTCATGGAGAAGGCACACATAGGTACTCACCATAACTAGAAGTATACATGGCTAGGACCTACTCATATGCTATCTGACCAAAAATTGTCGAAGCAACCATGAGTATCCCTCTACAAGTGTATGAGGCCCCATTATACTCATCACACAAGTAGGCTAACATAACACAATCTCATAGTGCACCTTCATGTGTCTAAGCACATGGCATCATTTCCTTGAGCCAATCTCTCTACCATTAGTAACACGACATCATCACCAACACTATGTCAGAACATTAGTGGGGTGTGGCATCGTATCTGTTGCCTCATGTTAGAACACATGCAAATACAGTATATATATACTGCATATATGATTATATCAATATGGGGCTACTTGAGCTTCACCTACCATACATACGAGGTTGACCTACTAGTACTACCTCAACGTCCCTATGGACGACCAGACATATATACTAGCAAACCAATGTAGTTGTACTCAAAGCTGTGGGATTTGGCCTAGCACATATGGATCAAGTACCTTGATCCATCCTAAGGGGAAGTAGTGAGTACTTTTCCTCAGGATCAGTTGAGCTAAGACCGCTTTGTGCCACAATATGCATTTGCTACACACTCCACCCAAGGAACTTTGTGGCTGCTACTACCCCTTCACAAATTGAGGGGCTAGAGAACCAAAAGAAAAAAATCTATGAAACTAACTTTTGGTTACTCTTATATATAGAATTTTCAACCACACATGGGTTGGCCCTCAATTAGGTAGAAAAATTTAAACACACACAATGGTATGGTTAATCCCACAATAAAAATACAACTTTTTCCCCATGGATAGGTATCTAGTATCACCATTCCATGGGCACACAAAGCAAGTATAGGGTATTCACAACACTCAATGAATGAACCGTTACGAGTTCCTCATAATTATAGGGGGAATATAATTACATACAAAATTCCATAAGAACATCTACTTCCATCATCCATGTGATACATATCACTACTTTTCACCCATATCCTTTTATCAGTTTTCTTTCACTCTACTCTTTTCCACAGAGTACATGATGCCAAATATCAATGCCATAAACGCCATGCCCACTTAATAACTCCAATAATCAGTTTGCAAGGACAACATAATGGACTCAAATGTACCCAAAGTACCCAGTGGATGAACCTAGTCTCTAATACCATGTTGTAACACCCTGCCACACAAACCCCATAGGACACAACAACTAACAATAAACGAAACAATTTATTTTTTTAAAGAAATAATAATCACAATAACCATAATTAATTAAATTATTGACATTAAGATAATCCATATGACAACAACCTAGTCCCATGGGGTTACATGGTGCACTACTCGAAACAGACCCAAACAACAACATCATTAAACAAATCCAAATTAAATAAACAATAGAAGCGTGAATAGGAAACAAAATAAACATACATCCAAACATAAGTAAAATAGAAAAAGAATACATAACTATCATATTATTTCATTACAACTTCCAAGTTCACAATTACATTCGTGGATCATATTTCCATAGATACAACACATTAAGAAACCCGTAATACAATACAAATATTCTTCCCTTATAATAATGGGAAGTGTACATCATAATCTAGAATATGGCTAACGAGTTCTACTTGTAGGTGTTGTCATTGATGGAAACCTAGCTCATGCAACTCTAATCTTGCATCTAAATGAGAAGCACTATTGTTTGCTCCTACCGGCATAATAGAGCAAAGAACATGGGAACCGGTTAAAGGTATTAATTTTTTTCTAATCATCTCATTGGATAGGTATTTTGGGTTATGAATCCTTCAATAAAGTTTGCAGAGGCTTGCAATATCTTAGTTTTTATGTGCAATCGCTAGTAAATGATCTAGGAGGTACGGTGCATTAATCTGCCAATTATCTATACTAGAAGGTTGACCCGACAAAGATGGATTCATGGATGTATAAGATGAAATTAATTATAAGTTTCATTATTGGATTAAGTATTTTTTGGGGCCTCTCTTGGTCTTAACTGACTTTGGAGGATGCGCATAAATAGTTTGTGGTGGATCTGGCGAACAAGTTAAAATATCTTAATACTGTATGAAGCCGACTATTGAATTAATTAATATTTGATTGTAGATATATCTAAGATATTGCTTTCATCATTTAAGTGTGAGATATGTGTGAGATAGAAGTGGCATTCAAATATAAAGTGTGAATTGCGAGTCATAGAAGAACAGTCATACAAAATTGATGTGAAGAGAAGTAATGAGAAGAACAAGGTAGAGCGAAGTGGAAAATCAAAGAGAAGATCCATAATAAGATTCATGAGCTTCACCAAAACTGTTACCTGGCATTGTTAGATTCTATCATCTTAGTTCACCTCTTCAGATGGTTTTAATCTAAATTTTGTAGGTAGTAAGTCTTTATCTTTGAGCAGTGAGCTCTAGGCAGTGTGCCTGAATGCAAGTGCATTCCTTTTATAAACACTATACTTTGAGTACACAAATTGTGGATTAATATCCACCATCGATTTTCCCCTAACAGGGTTTCCACACAAAAAAAATTGTGTGTCATAATGTTGTGGATGTTTACTTTCAATGCATACATCTTTTCCTTAATGCAATGATGAAATGCTTTCATGTTTTGAATGGATGAAGTTTTGAATATTATTGAGCACTGATTCACCCCCTCTCAACAATTGGAATCAGAGAAGTTCCTCTTGAGAAGTTTTGAAGCTTGAGGTGGATCTTGGAATGTGATGGACTTTGGTAGTCTTCAACAACAACTTATGGTAGCTCTTGATGACCTTGATCAGTCTAAAGTAGAAGTTCAAGAGTTGAAAAAAAATCTTAGAGATGCTAAAAAATTCATTCAATCATTGAAGGATTAGATAGTCAAATCTAGGGTGAAGAGGAAAGATCTTTGTGATCAGATACAACAGAAGGAAAATGAAGACATGGATGATGCTCACCTGAATCAAACTTTGAAGGAGATAACTAAAGAATGTGAAAATCTTGCCAGAGATAATACCAATATGAAACATTAGATGGAATCCATGATGATGAATATGACCAAAGAGATAGAGGAAAGGAAGAAGAGTGAAGAGAACCTTGCTCGGACCCTGAAAGAGAAATCTGATGAATGCAACAAAATAAGTGGAGAACTTACTCAGTTGGAAAGTGAATTGCAAAGAACCAGAAACAATGAAGAAGAACTTGGTAAGAAGATTACTACTATTAAGAATGATCTTGGCATTGCAAATGAATTTCAAGAAAATTTTAAGATCAGTTCAGTAAAGCTTGATGAGCTAACTCAAAGACAAAAGAGTGTAAATGATAAGAGAGGTCTTGGATATGAAAAGGGAGAAAATTCTAGATCAGCGCAAAAAGAGTTTTAGACAAAACATAAATGGAAGGTATTTGGTAAGAATACCTAATGCACAAATATTTAATTGATATTATTTTTCCTATAATAAGTTGCATCATATGGTTTCTCAGTGTAGAAGTAATTTGAGGTCACAAGATTCATCATTCTTTGGTTAGTGTTTCAATTGCAAAAATCATGGTCATAAATCAACTGGTGCACAAATATGTCAAGTCACTCTATTGTAAGAAGAAATATTTAATGTTATGCATGTGGGAAGTTAGGGCATATTTATAATCAATGAAGATTGAGAAGAAACCAATGGAATGGTAAAAAAAAAATGATGTGCTACAACTACAACAAGTACGATCATATTTCTAGATTCTGTAGAAACAAGAACACAAACAAAAGAGGTATGATATACAAAGAGAAGAAAATAGAGAAAAATGATAAAGGAAAAGAAAATATAACTACGGATGATATCAAAGATCAAATGAAGAAGGCCTGGGTAAAGAAAAATTATTCTGATGTTGGAAATTGTTCCATACCGAAACCTTCTTTCGGTAATTCTTCCAGAAATTAAATTGAGGCCGCTGGCCTAGGGGAGTTTTATCAGAAAATATTTCCTCCCCTATCTATAGATGGTACTAAAATGGATAAAATAGTCATGAGGGTGCACTCTAAATGTACAAAAGTTTTGATGTTTTCATAAAAGGAAATTCAACAAATTTGTTTGTCCACAAAAGATTTTTTCTGTCATCGCCTAAGAAAATAGAGTCTCCAGATAATTTAGGGCAAGTGCATTTATTATGCATGTGCGAGCTATAAAAGTTAAGTCCAAATCCATCATTTTTCACTTTGCATTATCAAAGAGAAGAAGGAGAGAACTCGACAAGTAGTTTTCAAAGCAGCAAAAGTGAATTCATTAGAAAATTTATCAGGTACTTCAAATCACTCTTGAATTCCTCATATACTTCGGTGTGTAGTTGTGAACCCTAAAAATATGAAAAAAAATGGAGAAAATTAAAGATTCGATCACATTGGATGAGTACAACAGTGCAAAAAATAGACCTATGAGGAATCTATTACTTCCTGATGAATTAAAACAATTGAACGAAGCCAAACACATAAATTTGGATACGTGGAATGAGTTTTTGTACTTAAAGGATATGAAATTCATAAAATTCTTGTTGAACAAATTGCATGATGATGTGTTAACTTTGGAAAAGCCCTACATAATCTCAAAAGAATTAATTGAGAAATTAACTGGATTTTGAAAAGTTGGTGATATTCCTAAGAAGAAATCTATCTGAAACAAGGAGGTAGAAACTCTAACTAGGATAATTAGAGATTAAAGAGCTTTTTTGATAGCAACAATCAAATATCCCATCATGAAGGACATCACATATGGAATAACCTATAAAATCTTCTACCAAAATTGGGAAAGGGCTACATCGACTGGTGCAGTATATATTTCTCATAAGATGATAATTGAAGGTTGAGACTTTGACCTATGCAAATTGTTGAAAGATCAGATGTTGGAGAATGTCCAGTTGACAAAAGAATCAAGGTATCCATTCAGGTTTGGCACTCTAATTACTTGTCTAGTTATGTAATTTTTGAATTCATTGCCAAAAAATGATAATTTAGCATGGACATCAGATAAACCAGTATGCACCCAAATCTACTCTTATGCTAAGAGTTTGTCTAATTGGGATTCAGAATTTTAAAGTTTATGTAAGAACGTGCTTGTGAAATGTGGATCAATCATTGTTTCCCCTTCTAGTGAGGACAATGGAAATTGGTTCCTCTTCTGCTAGTACAGTTAGAGGACAAACGAGAGGTCAGGAGATTATTGAATCCAACCCTCTGGAAACTAAAGTTCCCAATATTGAAGGAAAAGGGAAAGAGAAGGAAGTTATGGACATTCCAAATGAAGAATCTGACAAAGAGCCTAAGAATCAACTAGAAAATGATTCTAGTATTGAAAAAGAAAGTGAAGAAGAAGATGATCTATCAAAATAAAAACTACAAAAACTTATCCAAAGTATAGGTTGTTGGCTTCTTCTGTGGCATTTTTCCTTGATGTCAAATCTGCCCTAGGTTGGTGCCTTGGCATTTCACAGTTTGGTCTTATTATGGCATTTGATTGGCACATTTGATATTTGGTATTCATTTGACATTGGCATAGTTGGCGTAGTTTCTTGTAAGGGTATTCAAAATGATCATGGCACATAGGTTATCAATCATTTTGAACAATTGTAGGCTTAGTTTTCCATAACAATCAGTAATTAAGATGTCAAAAAAATCATTTTTTTGTGCTTAAAGGCTTCATGTTTTGTGGTTTTGGTTATCACATTTTATTGTGTTTTTTTTATGCACATATGTATATATCTTGGCATATATGCTTGATAATATAATTGTGTAATCAAATATTAGAAAATGGACATCAAAGTATGTGGATGAAATCGAAATCAAAAGGTGATTAAGAGGTTTGCATGGTTTATAAATGATATAAATTTTTGGTAAGTTCCTTGGTCAGAATTATTGCATAGCACATTTAAAAAGTGCACTCAAGCCAACTATAGTTCTTTTGTGATCTAGTTGTTTATAGTTGTCATGGTTCAATATTATCTGCATGGGTATATGGCAAATAAAGGTCATATATGAAAACGGGTCTTATGTTTAAATATTTCATTAGGCCTTAAGGCTGACAGTAGGTATGAGGTTTTGATTATTTAAAATCCACTATGAAAGGGACATGGCTTTGATTTCTTGGTAAAAATGATGGCTAAGGTAATCGGCATTTATTTTATGTGGTCATGTCAAATTATTTAAGACTTAATTGTGTTTGAATTCTTACTTGATTAATCATTAAACACTGATAATGATGATCAATGGTTTGTATGCATTCAAAGGTAATAAGATTGTCGGCATGCATTTCATTGGCTTGTCCATGGAATTCAGAATGCATTATGAGGTTTCTACTTATGACTTCAGTCCTTTCGGACTTCAAACTTTATCAATACTTGAAAAGTCATTGATTATTTGCTAAGGAAATTTAGGTCATTCTTTTTGATTTACAAGCTTGAGGGTTTGGAATAATATCTTGGCTGCCACCATAGAGATCTTCTCATAGTCATTACACAGTGTTTGTTGGGTATCTACAACTCTTTAACAATGAATGGGGGTATCTGCAAGATCCTTGCCTTGGTCGATGGTTGTGTCAGCCGCTTGTCATTAGATGAAGGCTCGAACCTGGAAGAAGTCCTTGCTGCTTTTCTACTTTGCCAATTTGGTAAATATCTCCAAGATAGTTTCTCTATCATTCTCCTTAGGTATTCACCTTATCAACTATCTTTTGAGGAACCGTTACATCTATTGGCACAAATAATTGAAGAAAAGTGTTTGCTTCTTTCTGGAAAATGATAAAATGGGTTTATTTGTTCATGGTCAGAAACATTGCATGTTGGTTTCTAATAATCTAAAATGCATACCCAAATATTTTATCATATCATTTTTGGTCCTACTTTAAGGGATGGTGTTTTCGATTTGTGGTTAATCATTCTTTCTTCAAATCATTTCAGTGTTTCACTTAGATTCAGTGATAGTTGTTTTTGAGTGCACAAAAATGGGGTTTCGGTTACATTGTTGTTACAATAGTATTCGAGGGTATTGTGTACATGGAATATTTTTGTTTTTAATGTTGTTTCAGTTAGAAATTCTTGTGTAGGATCCTTGTGTGGACAGTGTTCAGTATTCTTTCTAAAAATGCACTTTCCTTGACCATTCTGTCAGAAAAAAACCTCCATGATGAGCATTTCACATAATCACTGAAATTCCTAGCAACAATGTTCGACAGAAGTTGGGTACATAAAATTTACCTCTGTTGTGTTTGAAAAATGACAAAGAAGTTACTATGTTGTAATTTCTTGAGTTGTAATGATGAAATATATGTAAGAAGAAAAAGAGAGAGAGATTATTTTTTGAGATTGATGAAAAATAGAGAGAAAGTGTTAACTATTTTAGAACTATGTGAAATGACTAAGAAGTATAGTGAAAAATCACAGCTATTGTATTGAAGAAATGTTGAGTTTTGAGATTGAAAATTTGAAACATGAGCTCAATATCAAGCTGTCTTAAGGCTTGACAATGGCTAGAATTCTGAAGGTTCATTCTTGAACTTTGAGGATTTTAGATATTGTTTGTCAAGAGACACTTGAGAGGAAAGAGAGAAACAAAGAGATCATCTGTATCATTGTATGTCTTACTAAAAACACAAAATGGGTTGGTGCTCCTTGAAATTGGTGTTTCAAAATGAGGGGTTGGTGTTCCATGAGTTGGTGCTCAGAAATCAGCCTATAAGGCATTTTCAAAAGTGGTTTTTAAAAATATAAGCCTAGAAAGGCATAAATTTTGGAGTGGTTTTTCTACCCCAGGAGGGTTTTCCACTCGACAATTTATGTGTCTCTCTTTTGTGTGATTTGTGTCTATCTTTCATAATCTTTCTTTTAGTCATTTATGTTATTTTTCTTATTGAGTTGGTCAATGCTCTAATACTTTAAGGTTGTTTAAAATTTTAATGTCAATTTGTTCAAGTCTATCATACAAATTTAGTTTGTGCAAATCTGATGCAAAAATTATTTCATAAAGTGAATTTAAATCTGCATTCTATGTTCATTATATGAATGCTCAATTTTTTGTCAAAATCAAGTCAAATTTGCATTTTATGAAGTTTTATAGTTCTGTTCATAAAGCACAGCAAGATTGTTCATAAAGATTTGATTGAATAATATCATATGATGCTTTTAACATGGGTTGAAAATTTTAGTCGAGTTTCATGTCAATCTGATCTAAAGTGTTAATGTTCACTTGCTTAAACAAATCTGTTACATTGGGTTAAAATTAGCAAAAGTTTCATTATGCTTTCAAAGTCAAAAGTTAAAATTATTCCACTTTGATTCAAACCCCCCCCCCCTTAGAGTGAATCCACTTCCAACAAGTGGTATTTGAGCGTAAGGTCTTGAATTAGGTTTCATACCTAGGATTGATTCTGGTCTTGGAAGTCTATTTTTTGGAGTGTCATGGAGTATTCATCATGGCTAAGTGCAAAAGGAACAAAGGTCAAAAGAAAGCTACTAGTGTCAAGAAAACATTTGATAAATCAACCCCTTCCAAGTCTAGTGAAGTTTTTTCAAATTAATTATCCCTTCCAGGTAATACTAAAATTAATCTTGGAGTTGGTGAAGAAGATCACTTAGTAAGTGGCTTTGAACAAGAATTTGGTGAAAAGGATTGTGAAGGTGATGATTTTGAGGCTGATTTGGAGGTAGAACTACTTGTTGCCTTAGAGGAGGTTAAGAGGATTAGAAAATAAAATTAGGATCTTAAGGTATGCTTATAGGAAAGTGTCAATGTCAATAAAGTTGTAATACAAGATCATAATGATGATAAAAAGATTATTCAATTTCTGAAAGTTGAAATGGTTGATAAGAAAAATACTTAAGAGGGATTAGAAGCCAAGTTAAAAGAAAAGAATGAATTATGTAATAAACTAGAAAAAAAGGTTCCCTCATTAAAGAAATTTTCAGATAATCATTCCTTGTTAAAAGAAATAACTCTTAAAGATGACAGGATTATAAGACAAAAAATTGAAATTGAAGAATGTAAGAGGATAGAAGATGTTGTAAGGTCTGATTCGGAAGTTAAAGATATTGGATGTCTAAAAATTGAAGGAGAAGTAGTTGCATTAAGAAAAAATCTTGAAAGTATCAAGGTTCAATTGGATAAAAATCAGAAATTTGATTGCAATACTAATTTATTGAATGAGATGATTGGCAGACAAAAGCATTTTAAAGATCCTACAGGAGTGGGATATGAAGTTGGGCAAAGCTCTGCAAAAGAATCTAAATATGAGTCAATTTTTTATACTACAGATGGAAAGACGTTTACAACCAAGAAAACACCAAGATTGAAGGTTGATCTTGGTCACCATATTGTTGTTGCTTAGACAGAAGAAAAATGGGTTGATGAAAGGACAAAAAGACCATCAAGATATATGTTTATCAAGTATAACCACTCTCAATTTCATGGCTATTTTTATTGTTGTAATTCTTACAGACATAGAGAAAGAAATTTTTGAATGAAAAAAAGTCATAATCATGTGAGAAATGTCAAGAGAGGTTCATACAACATGCCTAGAAGAAATTATTCTCTCTTTGGTCTAGACAACACTATTATATGTTATAGGTGTAATAAGTTTGGGCACAAAGCATAGTGGTGTGAGAAAAAATTGTTAAATCCATATAGGGACTACATGTTCAAACAAAAGGAAAAGAATACTGTGAGTAAGGAGAAGACAAAGCCTATACAAGTATGGAGAAGAAAGTAAAAAAACAAAAAGGAAGAACTAAATCTTGTGCATGCTGCACAAGAATCGTTTCTAAGCATTTGAAAGGCAGTATGAAGACAAGGGGAGATGATTAGTGAATTTTGAATAAAACCCCTTTGATATCAAATAAAAGGTAGTAGAATATTTTTGTTTCATAACCTACTTATCATCAAAATGAAAGACATGGATTTGTTTTATTGTTTATGCTAGGAATAACATTGGCAATGAGTTCATGATAATTGTCTTAATGGTATGGTTCATTTATATCATCATTATGTTAGAAGATGATTTCTCATATGAATATTCGTCTTGCAGTTATTGATGCTTTTTGTTTCTCTGGGAGTGTCCATAGTAAAAGATACTTGTGACACAATTATGCTTTCCACCATTTGTGGAAAAATTGTTATTAACCTTACTTTGTTGTAATGTACTATTTGGGCTAGAAGGATCAATATTTTTCTTGTACTTATCAGTATTGGTGATGGTTTGTGTTACTCAAGAGATTCATGAGGTTAAGATGCTTGAACAGTGAAGCAGTGCTCATTTTGTCTTTGTCATAAAATATTGTTATATTGTCTCATCATTGTTTGATACATTGAAACCATATCTAACAACAACTTGATACAATACAGTGCATTATTTTATATGAATGATGTTTCAGCAACAGAGCATGTTAAGACAGTGAGTTGTTTGAGGTCTTAAATGAAATAATGATAGAGGCAGTTAGTTGAAAAATATTAATGGTAAATGCTGAGTTCTGTAGTTTTGTGCTTCGAAAACATGAACAACATACTAAGTATTTTCTATAAAATCAGTTTTCTAGAGTTGTGGTTGTTGGTGCAACATTTTTTACATTGATTATGTTGGTATAGAATATGTGTACTTGAGAATAGTCGAACAACATTGATATAATTTTGGGTATTCTTGGATGATGAAGATTTCAATACGCATCTAATGATCAATATTTTCTTTTGACAGTTGATTATTACGTGATGCTGATAGTTTTGTGACTTGAGACTTATGTAGTGGACTGTATGCTATAGATTTGGTTGCTTTGTGTTATTGTGGTGGAAGATGTTATTTTGAAGAACAAGGTTAGTTGCAATGAAAATGAGTTGGCCTAATAATCCTACTATTGGTTCATTAATAAGCTATTGAATCAACAATAAAGAGTCATTGATTGAAGAATATTCACATTTTCAATAAGTTTGAGAAAAGAAATGGTGTCTTACAGATCATAAAGGAATTTTTGTCAAGATTCTTTATGAGGGGAGCTTGTTTCTATGGCTTCTCTCTTACATCTTTCTTATCTTTGTTTGATGCTCTAATTGTATTTGCAGTAGGTTTCATTGGTTGTTTGGCTTTCAAATGTTTATCATGGTTGTTTGTCTTTGGTAACTATACTGGCTTTGGTGACACATTTACATAATCTGGGAGGCACATAATGTGAATAGTTGGTTCACATGTTTCATGGCAAGCACTTTGTTTTTATATGTTGGTACTGATGTTTTCCATATGTTCATTACAACAAGATATGCATTTGTGCATGGTTATTCATACTGGTAACAATGTGTTTACAGTTGACAGTGGAGGATAAAGTTTAATATGACCAAAAGGTGGTATGTTCAGGTAACTGATCTTCAATCTTTGTTGACAAAGATCACCATGACATGTTCAGATGGTTTTGTCATTTCATATCTGCATGGTTCTTTCACACTGTCTCAGTGATTGATATATCTGAAGTCTTCATCCAGTTCATATGTTTCAAATTGGCTTGAAATCATAATCGACATCTAAAGATGAAAAATTGATATTGATTAATAGTGATTTGTTCTCTAATATTGTTACATAGGAATAGTTAGCCTTGATGTGCAGTTTTGGTTATGAATCTTTGACAGGTTGCTTGGATAGTGGTAGTACAGTGATGTTCAAATTTGCAGCCTTATGATGTTTTTTCAATCATTTTTGGTTTTCTCCTGATGTCAAACCCGAGATTGATACATTTATTTAAATTCATGACATTAAGATGATATCCATTGGAATTCATGGTGTGGCAACTTACAAAACTTATTTCTTAGGATATTAATGCTTCCTATTCATATTTCTCCTTCACAGATGCTTATGTTTTTTGTTGGGCTGACAGTGAGAATTATGCTACAGGTTGTTCAAGATCATGAATTTAGTTTATGTTACAAGTCACAATTTTGCATGGGCATGTATTTTTTTCACATTTGGCTTGGTATAATAGGTGACCACGGTATTGGTTCTTGAAAAGAAGATTCATCTACATCCACATCAAAACAAAGGTGCTTGAAAGTATTGGTTCATTGTTTTCTATTCATTGTTTTGGTGATCATCATGGCTCATATTCCTACCTTCACCAAGAACCATAAATTGTTTTTGATTCACTTGGCTTATGGTATTGGGTCTGCATTTTTTCTGCATTCTTTCTCTATCTGCAACTAGGTATTGGTTGGTTGTTGTATTTCATGGCATTTCACTAGTTTCTTCCTTTGTCCTTGTGACAAAAAGGGGGAGAAAATGGTGGTTCAGATCGTAAATATTTTTTTCCATCAAGGACAAATGGGGAGTTTTTTGGCTTCTTCTGTGGCATTTTTCCTTGATGTCAAAATTTCCCTGGGTTGGTGCCTTGGCATATCACAACTTGGTCTTATTATGGCATTTGATTGGCACATTTGATATTTGGTATTCATTTGACATTGGCATAGTTGGTTTAGTTTCTTGTAAGGGTATTGAAAATGATCATGGCACACATGTTATCGATCATGTTGAACAATTGTAGGCCTAGTTTGCCAAAACAATCAGTAATTCAAATGTAAAAACATTCATTTTTTAGGTGCTTAAGGGTTTCAAATTTTATGGTTTTGGTTATCACATTTTATTGTGTTTTGTTTATGCACATATGTATATCTCCTAGCATATATGCTTGATATTATAATTATGTAATCAGATATTAGAAAATGGACATCAAAGTATGTGGATGAAATCGACATCAAAAGGTGATTAAGAGGTTTGCATGGTTTATAAGTGATATAAATTTTTGGTAAGTTCCTTGGTCGGTATTATTTCATAGCACATTTTAAAAGTGCACTCAAGTTTACTATAGCTCTTTTGTGATCGGGTTGTTTATAGTTGACATGGTTCACTGTTATTGGCATGGTTATATGGAAAATAAAGGTCATATATGAAATCGAGTCTTATGTTTAAATATTTCATTAGGCCTTAAGGCTGGCAACAAGTATAAGGTTTTGATTATTTAAAAGCCACTATGAAAGTGACATGGCTTTGATTTCTTGGTAACAATGATGGATAAGGTAATTGACATTTGTTTTATGTGGTCATATCAAATTATTTAAGACTTAATTGTGTTGGAATTCTTACTTGATTAATCATTGAAAATTAATAATGATGATCAACGGTTTGTATGCATTCAGAGGTAATAATATTGTCGGTATGCATTGCATTGGCTTGTCCATGGAATTCATAATGCATTATGAGGTTTCTACTTATGACTTCAGTCCTTTCAGACTTCAAACTTTATCAATACTTGAAAAGTCATCGATTATTTGCTAAGGAAATTTAGGTCATTCTTTTTGCTTTACAAGCTTGAGGGTTTGGAACCCTATCTTGGCCACCACCATAGAGATCTTCTCACAGTTATTACACAGTGTTTGTTGGGTTTCTTCAACTCTTTAACAATGAATGGGGGTATTTTCAAGATCCTTTCCTTGGTCGATGGCTGTGTCAACCACTTGTCACTGGATGAAGGCTCGAACCTGGAAGAAGTCCTTGTTGCTTTTCTACTCTATCGGTCAGGTAAATATCTCCATGACAGTTTCTCTATCTTTCTCCTCAAGTATTCACATTATCAACTGTCTTTTGAGGAACCTTTACTTCTATTGGAACAAATAATTAAAGACAAGTGTTTGCTTCTTTCTATAAAATGATAAAATGGGTTTATTTGTCCGTGGTTATAAATAATGCAAGTTAGTTTCTAATAATTTGAAATGCATACCCAAATATTTTATCATATAATTTTTTCTCCTACTTTAAGGGATGGTGTTTTTGATTTGTGGGAAATCATGCTTTTTGCAAATCATTTCTGTGTTTCATTTGGATTCGGTGATAGTTTTTTTTGAGTGCACAAAAATGGAGTTTCGGTTATTTTGTTGTTACAATAGTATTCAAGGGTTATCATTGCCTGTGTAGGCTCCTTGTGTGGATGGTGTTTAGTATTCTTTCTAAAAATGCACTTTCCTTGACCATTCTGTCATAAACAAACCTCCATGATGAGTATTCTTGAGAATCACTAAAATTCCTAGCAACAAAGTTCTATATAAGTTGGGTACATAAAATTTACCTTTGTTGTTTTTGAAAAATGAGAAAGACTTACTGTGTTGTAATTTATTGAGTTGTAATGATGAAATATGTGTAAGAAGAAAAAGAGAGTGAGATTAGTTTTTGAGGTTGATGAAAAAGAGAGAGAAAGTGTTAATTGTTTTAGAACTATGTGAAATGACTAAGAATTATAGTGAAAAATCACAGCTATTATATTGAAGAAATATTGAGTTTTGAGATTGAAAATCTGAAACATGAGCTCAATATCAAGTTGTCTTAAGTTTTGACAATGGCTGGAATAATTATGATATTGCTATAAGGATTCAACCATGTAGTTTTCGAGTCAAACTTATTGACCCATGATTCATGAGTAGTGGTTCACAAGAACCCATCTCTCATAACATTGAATCATCCACTTAGCACTCATCGCATCTAGGTGATGCTCAGAGAGGTGAAGCATTGGTCCATCCCGAGAGGTCACCCATCGCAGTACTGCTCCAGCTCAAGTGCACTTAACCATAGAGTTTCCCCCAAAGTTAAGCCCACTTAGCTTGCTACCCCATTTTCAAAACCTTTAGCAAGTGTTATGCCTTATTAACCATTCATTATAGAGCCCCTTTAGCTCATCAATTGATAAGTAGGAGGTTTCTTCCATAGCGTGTCAAATTATTATATTGCTATCAGGATTCAACTGTGTAGTTTTTGAGTCAAACTCATTGACCCATGATTCATGAGTAGTGGCTCCCTAAGAACCCATGTCTCATGATAATGAGTGGTCCATGTAGCACTCATTGCATCTAGGTGATGCTCATAGAGGTGAAGCATTGGTCTATCTTGGGAGGCCACCCATTCGAGTACTACTCTAACTCAAGCACGCTTAACCACAGAGTTTCCCCCAAGATTAAGCCCACTTAGCTTGCTACCCCATTTGCAAAACCTTCAAAAAGTGTTATGCCTTATGAACCATTCATTATAGAGCCCCTTTAGCTCATCAATTGATAAGTAGGAGGTTTCTTCCACAGCATGTCAAATTATGATATTGCTATCAGGATTCAACCGTGTAGTTTTTGAGTCAAACTCATTATCATGAGAGATGGGTTCTTGTGAACCACTACTCATGAATCATGGGTCAATGAGTTTGACTCAAAAATTACATGGTTGAATCCTGATAGTAATATCATAATTTGACATGTTGTGGAAGAAACCTCCTACTTATCAATTGATGAGCTAAAGGGGCTCTATAATGAATGGTTCATAAGGCATAACACTTGTTGAAGGTTTTGAAAATGGGGTAGCAAACTAAGTGGGCTTAACCTTGGGGGAAAATTTGTGGTTAAGCATGCTTGAGCTGGAGCAGTACTGGGATGGGTGACCTCCCGGGATAGACCAATGCTTCACCTCTGTGAGAATCACCTACATGCAATGAGTGCTAAGTGGACCATTCATTATCATGAGAGATGGGTTCTTGTGAACCACTACTCATGAATCATGGGTCAATGAGTTTGACTCAAAAACTACATGGTTGAATCTTGATAGCAATATCATAATTTGACATGTTTTAGAAGAAACCTCCTACTTATCAAATGATGAGCTAAAGGGGCTCTATAATGAATGGTTCATAAGGCATAACACTTGCTGAAGGTTTTGCAAATGGGGTAGCAAGCTAAGTGGGCTTAATCTTGGGGGAAACTCTTTGGTTAAGCACGCTTGAGCTAGAGAAGTATTGGGATGGGTGACCTCCCAGGACAGACCAATGCTTCACCTCTGTGAGCATCATCTAGATGCAACGAGTGCTAAGTGAACCATTCATTATCATGAGAGATGGGTTCTTGTGAACCACTACTCATGAATCATGGGTCAATGAGCTTGAATCGAAAACTACACGGTTGAATCCTGATAGCAATATCATAATTTGATATGTTGTGGAAGAAACTTCCTACTTATCAATGGCTGGAATTCTGAATGTTCATTCTTGAACTTTGAGGGTTTTACATATTGTCTGTCGAGAGACACTTGAGAGAAAAGAGAGAAACAAAGAGATCCTTTGTATCATTGTATTTCTTATTGAAAACATAAAAGGGGTTGGTGCTCATAAATCAGCCTATAAGGCATTGTCAAAAGTGGTTTTTAAAAATATAAGCCTAGAAAGGCAGCAATTTAGGAGTGGTTTTTCTACCCCAGGAGGGTTTTCCACTCAGCAATTTCTATGTCTCTGTTTTGTGTGATTTGTGTCTAGCTTGCATAATCTTTCTTTCAATCATTTATGTTATTGTGCTTATTTAGTTGGTCAATGCTCTGATACTTTAAGGTTGTTTAAAACTTTAATGTCAATTTGTTCAAGTCTATCATGCAAATTTAGTTTGTGCAAATCTGATGCAAAAATTCTTTGATAAAGTGAATTTACATCTGAATTCTATGTTCATTATATGAATGCTCAAAATTTTGTCAAAAGCAAGTCAAAATTGTATTTTATGAAGTTTTATAGTTTTGTTCATAAAGCTTTGATTGAACAATATCATATGATGCTTTTAACATGGGTTGTAAATGTTAGTCAAGTTTCATGTCAATCTGATCTAAAGTGTTAATGTTCACTTGCTTAATAAAATTTGTCACATTGGGTTAAAATTAGTTAAAGTTTCATTATTCTTTCAAAGTCAAAAGTTAAAATTATTCCATTCTGATTCACCCCCTGTCTTAGAGTGAATCCACTTCCAACACAGGTGGTATGTAGAGGATTGCAAGGTTATGGTTAGTCAGACCATCTTACAATCAAGACTTAATTTTGGATGTTCTAAATGCTCATATTGAGCATTGCAAGATAAGATTTGAAATTCTAAAAGATATTCTACCTAAAGAAATCATTGAGTGCAATAGAGAATCAATGGGTTCTAGAGACAAAGGCAGAGAAGAAGGTGAAATTATCTCTCACCTGAAAGAACAATTCAGACTATCTCTTGATAAGCTTAAAAATAAAATGAATGAGTTAAGGATGTGCATTGACTCAGCCACAAAGGTTTACAACTACTGTCTCCACTAGCCTCATGCAGTCAACAATTACAAGGAGAAGTTGGATCAGATTGAGACAAAATTGAACGACATGGGTAAAAAATTTGATATGTCTCAAGATGCGAATGGAATCATCAGAAGGAGAATTTGGGAATTGCAGGCAGCTCAAATAAAAATTCAATTGTCCAAAAATGTTCTTCTGGACTCCTTTTGGAAGGTAGAAGATTTAGTTGAGTGCAAGTTGGAGCAATTGGTGGAAATTCTAAAAAATGGTGAAAATTTGGAAGAAGCAATCACAATTCCTGAGTCTCTCATTTAGATTATCAACAAAACTTCCAAGAACAACAACTTGATTATCAACATTGGAACTAAAATTGATAGTTGGGAGAAGTTTCTTTTGGAAGTGAAGAAAAAAAACAAGCTAATTTTCTAAAGATAAGCAGTAAAGTGTTTTCAAGTTTTTTCAATTTTGTTTAAAGGAGAAGAACTATAAGCATATATATGCCAAATTTCTTAAAGGATTGATGATTTTGAACACGTGTTTTGTCACCTTTTTTGTCACCTTTTTGGTCAAATTTTTGTTATATGGCATCCTAGCTTTGTCATTGATGTCAAAGGGGGAGAGAATGCAATGAAAAATGCCTTATAAGGGAAGAAAATTCCTTATGAATCTCAAGGGGAGAAAAGTGTAGCAAGCAGTTTTGTAGTATACCTGTAGTGATTCCAACACTTAGTCATTTTTCACTAAGTGTTTCCATCAATGCCAAAGGGGGAGATTGTTGGCATATGGCTAAGGAGTTCTACTTGTAGGTTTTTCCATTGATGGCAACCTAGGTCATGCAACTCTAATCTTGCATCTAAATGAGCAACACTATTTTTGGCTCCTATTGACAAAACAGAGCAAAGAACAGGAGATCTGGTTAAATTGTATAAAAGTTGGTCTAATCATCTCACCGAATAGGTATTTTGGGTTATGAATCCTTGAAGAAGTTTTTTAGAGGCTTGTAGTATCCTAGTTTTGATGTGCAGTCATTGGTAAGTGATCTAGGAGGTACGATGCATTAATCTTTCAATTATCTATGCTAGAAGACCGACCCGACAAAGATGGAATTCATGGATGTATAAGATGAAATTAATTATAAGTTTAATTATTCGATTAAGTATTGTTTGGGTCATCTCTTGGTCTTAACCAACTTTGGAGGATGCACATAAAGATTTTTTGGTGGATCCGGCCAATAAGTTAAAATATCTTAATACCGAATGAAGCCAACTATTGAATTAATTAATCTATGATTGTGGATATATATAAGAGATTGATTTCATCATTTAAGTGTGAGATATGTGTGAGATAGAAGTGGTGTTTGAATATAAAGTGTGAATTGCGAGTCATAGTAGAGCAGTAATGTGAAATTGAAGTGAAGAGCAGTAATGAGTAGAACAGGGCAAAGCAAAAAGGAAAATCAGAGAGCAGATCTAGAATAAGATTCGTGCGCTTCATCGAAACTATTTCTTGGCATTGTTAGATGCTATCATCTCAGTTCACCTCTTTAGATGGTTTTAATCTGAATTTTGTAGGCAATGAGCCTTTATTTTTTAGTAGTGAGCTCTAGGAAGTATGCCTGAATGTAAGTGCATTCCTTTTATAAACACTATACTTTGAGTACTCAAAATTGTGGATTTATCTCCACCGTGGTTTTTCCCCTAGCAAAGTTTCCACGCAAAAAAGTATGTGTGTCATAATCTTGTGGATGTTTACTTTCAATGCATACATATTTTCCTTAATGAAATGATGAAATGCTTTCATGTTTTGAATGGATGAAGTTTTGAGTATTATTGAACACTGATTCACCCCCCCTCTTAGGGTTCCCTTGAGTCCAACATCACCAAAACTGGAAGGCTCAAGAACCACTACTATTGGTACAACTCTCTAGCATCAGGATCATCGGTGGGGAACCAAATTGGTGTGTACCACATTCCACTTGACCATGTGGACTCGAAGGCCCACCCCTCATGCTAGGAGATGACAAAAAGACCCACAACCATAAACAACAAGCCAAGATAAACAATGCTAACAAGGCTCCATCATAAAGTACAATAAACACACACAATCAATAAGTAAAAAAAACACAAGGAGCCTTCACTTCCAAAGACACAAGAATGACAAAGAGAACCAAAAACAACCCTGGTTTCTAAAGGAAGGAGTTTCATCACCCAAAATTCAAAATACAACCACATATAACTCTTCCTTAATCAAGTAGATTATCAACATATATTCTCATTTATAAACCTAGCACATGCAAATGATACATAATTCCAATTGAAATAATGACAAAGTTTAACAAATAATTCATACCCTACTAAAAAACTAACACAGTACAACAATACTTGTCTATGAACACACTAAGTATGCCATTTTAAATAATCAAATAGATAACCAAAGTGATAAATTCAAGAACACTTAATTCATCACTACATTTTATCTTTACATTCCTTGAGAAATCATTTAAAGTAATTAAAGATATTATATAAACATGTTAAGATGAAGCACCATGACTAAATCACTTTCCTCAATAATCTTTTTTTGTTTTTTGAAAATGACAAAGGATTCAATCTAACAATCACAACCATGCAAATACTTGCATACCCAAACTTATACACTAACACACTGATAGTCCCCAACTAATTTTCTTATAGAAATAATTTTAAAGGTAACCACCCTTCCCAAAAGATATAATTCAAAAAAATTAATCAAAACCCTTCATTTGACAAAATAAAAATAACCAATTTTTCCCTATTAATTCTCCCTAGATCCCTATCTACATAATTTCTTAATTCACATGGGTAAACTACCACATTATTAAAAACCCATAGTAGACATGAAAACAAAAGTCTTAATAATAATTCCTAACTATTTATACAAGAAAGACTCCACCAATAAACTATACAAGTTGTAATATATAAGCCGATCAATATCCAATCTGTCATCTCTGGTTCACATCAATATCTATAATTATTACTTTCCATACAATAAAAAAATGAAGAAATACTTATTTTTGGAAAAAAATAGCCAACTGAGAGGGGGGGTGAATCACTTGTTACAAAAATCAAACTTATTCAACATTAATAAACCTTTAATCTCAAATTTGATAATTAATAGTGCAAGAATAAATCAATAGCACATTAGAGACACATTAACACAAATATTTTATACATGGAAACCTTGTTCGGGGAAAAAACATGGTGGATGTTAGTCACAAGATTATACCTTGTTAAAAGTATAATGAAGAGTAAATAGGAAATTCACATGCATTTAGACACACTTCTTAGAGCTCACTACTCAGAGGAAGGCTCACTACCTTACATAAAAAAATCAGATTAAATGCATCTAATGAGGTTGAACTGAGAAATTAGCTTCTACAAAAGCTGGATGACAGTTCCGGTTAGGCACCAAAAAACTTCTACACACTATGGTCAAACTCTTCCACACTCTGCTCAATCTCTTTCACACTCTACTATGCTCTTGAATGTTTTGATCTTTATTCGAACATTTACTTCACATACACACATCGAGCATACAACAAAATGAGAAAAAAAAACCACTCTTATATATCCGCTAAATGGATTTATATTAGCTACATGGATTTATATCAGCTACTCTATCGGCCACAAGTAAAGAATAAATTACAACAGTTGGCCTCAATACATAAATAAATCTTAATGCACACCAACACAAGTTAGTCACAACATAGTCAGGACCCAAATAAAAACATTTGAATACACCAAACAATAAGGTATTAATCCATAGAGATCCACAACACGCTATCACCATCATGTTGGCCAAGAACATGAGAAACTTGAACACACAAGGAAAAATATTCAATCACGAACACTCTGATCAATGAGGACATAATGAACTGATAGAGAGTGATGGAGAAAAATTAGTGAACATCTTAGAAACATATGCAACAACCAAATTCACCACAATTGTAATCACATCTTTTAGAAACACTTGCTACAAAAACTGAATAATTGTAGGAACACAGATCTTCATAACTTTCTCAATTCTTGATGCATAGCACTGAAATTTTTGGACAACATACTAGATAGAATCAACAAAAAACCCTTTAGTGCACGACATAAAAAACTCAACGTACATAAATTTTCACCACTTGGATCTTAACAACATCATAGACTACCTTCAATATATTTTTTACAATTTTCTCAATCTCAACATATACAACCTTCAAAATTGCCAATGCTAATAGTGTTGACATTAATGAAAAACACATATCAACAATGCAACCACAACATCCAACAATATCCCCATTTGGAATTGATGGCAACACATGATGTGAAAAATAATACCATCAACACAATAGGTTGTTCATAAACTTCTTTTCCTTTGATTTGTAGATCTCCTCTGAAAGTTCTTCTCTCCCTTTCTTGACTCTTCTCCCCCTTCAAGAGTTTTTCAAATTGTTCTTCTTTCCCTTTGAGATCAATGGAAAATTTACACATGCTTTTATCCTCATATTTATCACATTTGACTATTCCCTCTGAGTAGAAGCCACCAGAACATCAATTCAGAATTGGATATGGCTATGAATTCATGGATTGATGCAAAGACCTACATCACTTGGTTCTAATCAGGAGGGGAAATCACCCCTAACTTTCCTTTGAGGTACTCAAAAGTATCCTTAGGAAATGTCTTAGTAAATATGTATGCAATTTTCTCCTTGGTAGGTATATACTCTAGTCTAACTTCTTTGTCACTTACTTTATCTCCCAAGAAGTGATATTTGATGGATATATGTTTTGTCTTTGAATGTAGAACATGATTCTTAGAAATTTTTATGGCACTTGAATTGTCACAATTAATGGCAATGGGTTCTTCATAATAAATTTTGACATCTCTCAATATCTTCTTAATCCAGAATACTTGAGTACAACTTTTTGTAGCTGTAATATATTTTTCCTCAGTAGTAGATAATGAAATGAAATTCTACTTTTTTCTTAGCCAAGATACCAACTTCTTCCCTAAGAAGAATTCACCACCACTAGTACTCTTCCTATCATTCACATCTCCTACCCAATCAACATCAATGAAAGTGCTCAGGATAAGATCATCATCCTTAGGATACCAAAGACCAAGATCAACTATCCCTTTTAGGTATCTGAAGATTCTTTTCACAGTAGTCACATGAGACTCTTTTGGATCACCTTGATATCTAGTAACCATTCATAAAACATTCATTATATCTAGCCTAGTCTAAGTCAAGTAGAGTAATCCACCAATCATTGGCATCATCATCCTTAGGATACCAAAGACCAAGATCAACTATCCCTTTCAGGTATCTGAAGATTCTTTTCACAGTAGTCACATGAGACTCTTTTGGATCACCTTGATATCTAGTAACCATTCATAAAACATTCATTATATCTGGCCTAGTCTAAGTCAAGTAGAGTAATCCACCAATCATTGACTTGTATCTTGTTTGATTTTATTTAAGAGAATCATCATTCTGTGTAAGTTAGCATCCGGTTACCATAGGTGTACCAATTGGCTTTGAATCTTTCGTACCAAACTTTTTCAGTAACTCTTTCACATACTTAGACTGAGATATTAAAAATCCATCATCTAACTGAGTAATTTGTAGTCCTAAAAATAATTTCATCTCTCCTATCATTGACATTTAAAACTCACTTTTCATTTCATCAAAAAATTTTATATATAAATCATCATCACCTTAAAAAATAATGTGATCAACAAAGACTTCAATGATCAACTCTTTATTTTGATCCAACTTGAAATATTGATTGCTATCAATAGTACCTTTATTGAATCCAAGCTTCAACAAGTATTTATCCAATCTAGCATACCAAGCTCTAGGAGCTTGCTTAAGTCCATATAGATCCTTCTTCAATTGGCATACCATTTTTTCTTTGTTGGTTAGTTGAAATCCACCTGGTTGCTCAACATAGAATTCTTCTTCTAGCTCACCATTTAGAAATGTTGAATTTACATCCATCTAATAGACTTTGTAATTCTTGAAAGCAACATAAGCAAGAAATAATCTTACAACTTCAATTCTAGCAACAAGGGAAAAAATTTATTCAAAATCAATACCTTCCATCTATGAGTACCCTTTGTAAACTAGTCTTGCTTCGTTTCTGACCACTTCACCTTGTTCATTCAATTTATTTCAAAAGATCCATTTGGTTCCAATCACATTTTTGTTCTGAGGTCTAGGAAGAAGATCCCATGTATCATTTTTCTCTATATGCATTAGTTCTTCTTTCATGGCTTCCATCCAATATTCATCTTTGCATGCTTCATTGATATTGCTAGGCTCAATTTTGGAAATTAGACAATACTCTTCTAAAATTCTTCTTCTAGTTTGCACACCTTTGCTCTTATCTCCTATGATCTGACTGTCAAAATTATTTCACCTTACATACTTGGAAGTTTTAGGATTTTCTCTGACTTCTTGTTCTTGTGTTCTTTCTTCTGCACTTATGCTAGTTTCTTCTTCTTGATTCCCTTGGTTCACCAGAACAATTTGAAGTTGATTCTATGTCTGAACATTATTTCCATTGTTAGTACTATCATGCTGATCATCTAGATCATATCCACTACATTTGGATGGTTTATCAATATCTTCATCAACTTTGACATTTGCACTTTCAACCATTTTCTTCAACCTTTTATTCAAGCACTAGTAAGCTTTGCTCCTAGTAGAGTAACCTAAAAATATTCCTTCATCAATTCTAGCATCAAAATTGCCCATATCATCATCTCTCTTGATGTAGCATTTTCTTCCAAAAGTTTTGAAATATTTGACAGTAGGCTTATAACCAAACCATAGCTGAAAAGGGGTCTTACCATAATTATTGTTGACATTTACCTAGTTAATGGTATACATAGTAGTGCTTACACCTTCTCTCCAAAAGAAATGAGGAACATTTTCTTCTAGCATCATGGTTCTAGTAGTGTCTAGAATAGTTATGTTCTTTCTTTCAACATCTCCATTTTGTTGAGGGGCCTAGGGAGAAAATAGTTGTCTATGGATTCCATACTCTTCACAGAAAGAATTGAATTCTCGGGAAGTGAATTCACCACCTCTGTCTAACCTTAGGAATTTGATCTTTTGAAATTTTCTAATGCTTCATGTTTTTCTCTTAAGAAAGCAACCCATACCATTCTAGAGTAATCATCAATAAGAAACATAAAGTACAGGTGTTGATTTTGTCATCAGTGACCTGGTGCTATATGATTCTATAGAGCAGGGTGGGATTGATGCTCTCCACAAAGTTTTTTAGGATAATCGTATTTGTCGGTATGAGATTCCATGTCATGAGATGGTGGATGCATATTACACTCTACCTTTATTACTTGTTGGTTTCTTTGTAGGGTTCCTTTGTCCTAATCATAGGTCAAAGGGACATTTTGTTGGTTGGGGTCATTGTTTGGAGAGTATGATTGTGCATGGTACCAAATATGCATGGGGCATGTGTATGATTGCCCATCTTTATCATGATTTGCATTCGGTTTTCTACCTCTGAGGTCATAGTTTTTCGGTGGTTGTTACATTATTACAGGTGTGGGAGTGGAAACATATAGTTACACATCTAGTGATGGTGAGACAAAGGCCATATATGCACATTTATGTAGGTCACCTTACTCAGTCTAGACTAGGTAAACTAGAGCATTGGAGGAGAGTATTGGATGATGTTGAGGCTGTCACTTGGCATCCTTATCTTGACTGTGAGTAGTGGGATGAAAATTTTATTCAGATGTTGTATCTCTCTAATTCATTACTACTAATTGGTCAGATGCATTGGGTGTTAGAGATATTTTTATTCAAGAGGGTGCTCAGACAGTATCATATCATATAGGTCATGCCCTAGGGTGTTGTACATTACGGTTGACATCTAATGGATGTTGTTGATTGGGGACCCTGTATCTCTTATAATGTTTCAATACATGAGTACCAAGCTCTACAACCTTTAGTTTGGGACATTCATTTGGATATTATTGAGGCACCTATTACAACAGACTATACAAAGTGCCTATCCCTTCAACCCTTTCCATGGATTACTATTTTGGATGAGCCAATGCCCTTACCTTTAGAGGAGGATAGTGATGATGAGGGAGATGGTGATGGTGTTGGTGATGAGGGAGGTGGTGGTAATGGAGGAGGTGGTGGTGATGATGATGAGGGAGATGGTAGTGATGAGGAGGAGGGGGAGGATACTGGTGGAGATGATGATAATGGTGGTGAGTTGAGTGGAGGGGTTGATGTGTGAGAGTTTATGGTTCCTCATAAGAGGTGATCACTAGTAGCTCCTTTTGAGTAGTGTGTGCATATTGGTGTACCATCTCAGTATCAATAGACTCAGATTGTGAGTCTACAGGTGCACGTACATACTTTTCAGGGGTAGTTAGTACTGGCACAGGGTTTATTAGTTAAGACTCAGATGCAGACCTAGGCCTAGGCTCATGCAGAGGATCTCTCACAAGTATAGGGACACCTAGGAACTGCACAAGCACATATTTCCACTTTGATAACCAAGCAAGATGTAGCTAGGTAGGTTGCAGAGCAGGCACAGAATACCACTGAGAGACTATAGAGATTAGCAAATGGGACCACTGTGGGTGATTACATGCGAGAGGTTCTCTATGTGGGCAGAGGGGAAAAGTTTTATAAATGTCGAAACCATGATGTTGTCCCCTCTAAGTAGAGAGTCAGTTATGCGTAGTATAGATCAGGTAGGACCCATTCCAAGACTATTAGCGTAGGTGTGACTCAACCTCCATGGAGAGATCCGAGAGACCATGGTACATCTGGTGGTAGAGGGACTGGACTAGATATGCCTGCACCTTCTGGAGGTAGCACTACATAGCTGCATGATGTGATTTCTCAACATTTGAGACTTGGTGGTGTATACTCCAGTTTTGATTCATAGCCATTTTTGATGTTGTATCTCTATTTATTTCAAACATCACTATATACTTGACATTATGATTTTTGAGATCTATATGATATGTCATGGATTGATCGCTCTATATGCATTCTATATGGTTTTATGATGAATACATTTAACTTCTTTGTTCTATATGTTATGTGATGATCTATATGATATGTTATGGATGCATTTAATGATTATGTGATATGCTATGATGTTCAAGAATAATGATTATATGAATAATGATGATGTATGGATGTAGGATGTATGTAGTTGTTACGTGGATCAATAGATGCATGATGATTTGTATATCTAAATTACATGATAATGTAACCATATGCATGATTATGAATGTGATGTTTTTGATGGTAGATGAATAATGCAGATATATGATTTGATAAATGCATGAATGAATGATGATAATAATAATTATTCTTTTAATGTGTGATTTATGATATGATAAATGGATGAATTAATATGTGGCTACGTGATAATGATGATGTTTTTGTTAGATTTTCTCATTCAATTTTAATGATGTTATGATTTGGATAATATGATATGATGCAAAATATATGATGGAATGTTTGAATGATGAACTATTATAATAATGTGCTCTATTGTATATAATGGAAAGGATTATGTAGCTATATTATAATGATGATGTTTTTTATTAATGTCAAGTATGTTCAATTTGTTAATAAATAAAGTTAACATTGTTTATGAATTGATTACCCATCTTTGAAACAAAATACTCTACAGATGCAAAACTAACATAACTGCAACCTAATGTAATCATGAAAAAGTACATATGCAACAATTTTCATCTCAATAGTCTTTTTATCATGCTTTTTATTATCATTGAGCCTTTCAAATGTTGAAAGTGAGTACAAGAATCAATGGTATGAGTTAGACCATGATGACCTGAGTACTACTTTCATGATTTTTGATATTTCAAGTGAGCACAAACATCTAGGTATAATTAAACTGAGATGACTTGAGAATTTCTTGTGTAAATAGACAAAAATTGAATCATTATACTATGTAAATTCAAAATGTCATCAGTGATACCTTGTAGAGAACGTCTCACAACAACTCACACAATAAGTGGTCAATTCACAGATAGAAAATAAATAAAATACCATTGTCCTTCCTAGATTCTCTAGTTCAATATATCATCAAGTTGCTCCAAAGAAATGATAACAATAATCAAAGTACAACATGCTGAACATTCAAGCCTATAGCAATAAAATTATAATTCAAAAGAAATATCATCCCCCTAAAGTTTGTCTCAATTTGATTCCGATTTTAACTATTTGATATGGATGGCTGATTTCTTGAAATGTTCTGACGTTTAATGTATATTCAACGTTGTGTTCCACTGTGATCATTGTGTTTGTTGTGTTTGTCATACTATTGTTTTCCTATTCGTTTAAGCTCATTTTTATTGCCCCTAGTGAGTTCAGTATTTTTCCCCCAAGCTAGGGTGAGACATGACCACATTTGCAATGATATGATATTAAATGGAAATGATGGTGAAAGTGAATGACCATGACATGTCTCTAATAGATGGAACTTATGGTTTAAATCACAAGTAGTGTATGTTTCTAGGTTTTCACCACATGTTTTTATTGCACTTTTTCAGACTTTATGTTTTTTTTTTCCTATTTTCCATTTTTTTTTTTGTATTTTGCATTTTTCTTATTTTTATTTTGGTCTTGAATCATGCACTAGGTGATTCAGGTGTATAAATTTTTGAGATGGATATTTTTGATAGACTCCTAATCCATAGACTAATATGACAACAAAAGGACCTAGCCAGTTAGGTTCAAATTTCCCTTTCTTTTCCTTGTCTTATTGATTTCTATAGTTTTCCTTTAGGACAAAATCACCAACCTGAAAGACTCTAGGATTTAACCTATGATTGTAGCTTCTATAAATTCATTTTTGGTATTCCTTTAAATGATTGACAACTTGTTGATGATGTTCATCCAACCATTCTAGTTCTTGCAGTCTAGATACCCTATAATCCTCATCTAGAATAATTCCCTTTAGTGACACACAGAGTGATGAAATCTCTACCTCAATTGGTAGGATGGCCTTTGATCCATATACCAATGAATATGGTTTAGCTCCTATAGGTGTTCTAATGTTATTTCTATATGCCCATAGCGCAGGGTTTAATTGACTATGGAAATCATGTTCAACATCATTGACCACTTTCTTTAGAATTTTTAGAATTGTTTTGTTAGAGGCCTCTGCTTGGCCATTTCCTTGAGGATAGTATGGTGTTGAAAAATGATGTTGGATGTGAAACATTTCACACAATTCTTGGACATTCTGGTTTTTGAAAGGTCTACCATTGTCTATGACAATAGACTAGGGTATGCCATACCGACATATGAGGTAATTTAGTATGAACGAAGAAATATGTTTCCCAGTGATTGTTGTTAAAGGAACCACTTCTATCCACTTTGTTAAGTATTATGTTGTTGTGATTGTGAACTTGTGTCCATTGGATGAAGACAAATTAATCTTTCCTATGAGGTCCAGTCCCCACTAACAAAAAGGCCATGTTGAAGTAAATGGTTGCAATTCTTGTGCTGGTGCATGGATTAGATTACCATGTATCTTGTACTTCTGACACTTCTTAACAAACTAATAAGACTCCTTCTCCATATTCAACCAGTAATACCCCAAACAAAGGAGTTTCTTGGCTAGAGTTAGTCTTCTTGAATGAGTTCCAAAAATACCTCCATGGACCTAACATAAGGTTGTCTCAGATTTGTTATGTTCTAGACACCAGAGAAGAGTACCATATAGACCTTGATGATAAAGTATTTTGGTTATTAAAGTATGTCATGTGGTTTGGTGGATGAAGTTGCGTTTCTGGTTTCTAGAAAGATCAGGAGGAAGGATATTGTCTTTTAGGTAAGAATAGGTCTTTCCATAGATTGAGTGCTCAACATCATCTAAATGGCATATGGTTTGCGAGTCAATATTATCATAGGTAGGATTAGACACTTGTTCCACCATAAACTCATAATGATCACGTTTCTCTAGTAACTGCAAGAGAGAGGCAATTGTTTCCATAGCATGTGCAACTTTATTTTCTACCGTTGGAATTTGTTGAAACTTGATATCCATAAAATACTTTTTGAGATCATCAACTAGTTTCTTATATGACCTCATTTTTTCATGTTTCATCTGATATTCATCATTTACTTGATAAATGACTAGTTTTGAATCTCATATACTTCTAGCTCTATGATTTTTCATTCAATTGCTAGCTTGGTGCTGATGATTAGTGCCTCATATTTAGCTACATTATTGGTATATGAAAATATGATTCTATAAGACCTTTGGATGGTGTGTGCTTGAGGTGTAACAAGATTCCCACACTAGACCCCCGTTATATGTATGACCCAGCAAAATATAGCCTCCATTGTTATGTTGTCATAGTAAGAATGTATGCATCAGAAACTCAATTGTCATAGGATGATCATCGGTTAATGAAGCTTCAAATAACTGATCAAAAATCACTTGACCTTTGATGGATCTCTTATCCACATACTAGATATCAAATTCACTTAACATCATGACCCACTTGGCTAGTCTCCTTATTAAAGTAGCCTTGCTATGTAGATATTTTAATGGATCAATCTTTACTATGAGTCTAACTATGTCAGTCAACATGTAATGTCACAACTGCTAAGTAGAAAATACCACTACCAAACAAGCTTTCTCAATGAAGGTGTAATTTATCTCATATCCATTCAAAGTCCTACTGATATACTAAACAACTTGTTCCTTTCCTTTGGGATCTTCCTACGCTAATAGCGCTCCTAAAGAAATGTTTGCTATTGAAATGTATAGTAGCAATGGTCTCTCTTTTGTAGGTGTCATAAGTATGGGTGGTGACATCAAACATTTTTTTATTTGATTGAAATTTGTTTCACACCCTTGATCCCATTTGAACAAGACATTATTATGTAGCAATTCATTGAATGGATGACTTTTATCTACTAACTAGAAGATAAACCTCCTGATTGATTGTAGCATGCCATGTAGAGACCTTAGTTGACTTATATTCTTTGGTGTCAGCGTTTTCATTATAGCCTTGACCTTGGCAGGATCCACTTCGATACCCTTCTCTGAAACTATGTATCCTAGGATTTTTGTTGATGTAACACCGAAGATACATTTTTTAGGATTTAATTGGACCTTGAACTTTCTAACCTTGTAAATATTTTTTTGAGGATCTCTAGATGACCTTCTCTAGTATATGAATTTGCTAAGATATCATCCATGTAATCCTCCATAAAGGTATGCATCATGTCATGGAAGATAGTGGTCATTGCTCGTTGATATGTGGCCCCTGCATTTTTCAACCCAAAGGGCATGATGTTCCAGAAAAAGGTTCCCCATGGAAAAGTGAGTGTTGTTTTCTCTTGGTCATCTAGTGCTATCTTGATTTGATTGTAAGCCAAGAAACCATCCATTATTGATAGCATGGCATGTCCCATTGTTAAGTCCACAATCATGTCAATATTTGGTAAATAACAATCATCCTTTGGACATGCCTTATTTAGATCTCAAAAATTTGTGCATATTCTTATACTATTGTCTGGTTTAGATACTAGTACAATATTAGATATCCATTTTGCATAATCGATAGACCTAATGAATCCTGCATCTAACAACTTTTTCAGCTCAGCCTTTACCATCAAGGCAATATGTGGATGCATTTTCCTTAGTTTTTGTTTCATGGATTTTATCCCAGATGGTAGAGATAAATGATTCATTAGGAGATTTGGATCTAAACCTTGCATATTAGAGTATGACCAAGCAAAGTTAATGCTTCTATCCTCAAAGAACTTGACAAATTCTATCTTTTCTTGGTCTATCATAGATGCTACCAGATGTAAAGTCTTTGTTCTTTTTGTTGTGCCAATATTTATAGATTGTGTAGGCTCCACTAGTACTAATAATTTTTCATGATAATGCTGTGGAAGGGTGTCAAATCCCCCATTTTTTAGTGCCTCGAAGAGTTTTTCATTGTCAGGTGCGTTCTTTATTTTTACTTTTTCAAGATCTAATGTTGTCATTAAATGATTTTCACCATTAGATCTAGTATTCTTTTTTTCAATTTTGCAACTAGAAGATTTGACACCCTCCTAAATGAATTGGTTGTTATGATATTTATGATTAGAACTCATGTCAAGGTCATCACAGGAAAGGAAATTTATGATAGCGACATCATTTGAAAAGATGGGTACATTGATATGTTGTCAGTGTTGTCAATTGTGACATCGAGTTCTATGATATTACCTTCCTCTAAGTCATCTAGCCCAATTGATGTTCATTCATCCTCATTTGAGTCATCGATATTTTTTGATTCAAATACAAGTGGTCTAGTCCCTGAGCTTTGTCCCTCCTCACATGCGGGTGCATATTGTTTTATGACATCAATCTCTATGTCTGTGTACGACACATCAGATAAAAGTTCCCACTCATATTCATTAGAATCTACTTCAGAACTATCTCTCATTTGAAAGATTCTTTCAACAACTCTATGAGTCATTTCTTTTTTTGTTTCCTCTATATAACCCAGTCATGTTTTGTCCTTTGGTTGAAGTGTGAGAGGTTGAATGGATTTTCTGATACCTTCCTTTCTTTTTCCAGTAGGACCTTGTCCTTCATACCCCATTTTCTCTAAGATAACTTTTCCCTTTCCATATTGATATGTCTTTATGCTGGAATTCATTGATGTTGATGATTCTTCATCTTTGCATATGCAGTTGAGGATGGCCTTGTCTTCTGATTCATCTTCTAGAGTACCTGCTTTTACAAATATTTCATCTAGATTTGTGGTAGGTTGTGATGATTGATGTGTTGTTGTTGATGGTTGCCCATATGATTTTGGAGATGGCAGCAACTATGAAAGACATAGTGATTGCCCAATGGAATATTCTCCCATGCCTTTGTCAGTTAACTGGACCTTTTCTTGAAATTGTTGTGATAGAGTATTTAAGTGACCCTCATTATCTAATAAAGTGGAATTAGCAAAAATTGTCTCTTTTGATTGGCTCTTTTTCTCAACCCATTTAGATACAAAATCTAGTTTATTTTCACCATTTGATTACGTAGAAGTGCTTGTTTCTCTATTATGGGGGACAAAAGTATCTTGACCTGTTTTAAGTGTGTTTCAATATTGGGGATTGTTGTAGTCTACTAATATTGTCACTTCTTTTCCATTGACTGGAAATTTTAAACACTGATGATAATTTGAAGGCACTGCTTGCATTTCATGAATCCATGGTCATCCCAAGAGTATATAATAGGTTAGCTCTTTCTCTAGCACTTGACAAACTATATTCTTCACAATTGGTCCTACTTGAATAGGAAACACGATCAATCCCTTGGAGGATCTCTCTTCTTCGTCATAGGCTTTTATTGTTATTTTCCTTCTGTTATCAATAGCATCATCAGAATAACCTAGTGCATGGATCAATTTTAAATTGAAAATGTTTAAACTGGCTCCCCCATCTATTAGGACACATTTAACACGATGTTTATGGATTAAAAATTTGATATGTAGTGTTGCATTGTGTGGATGATTAAGTAATACATCGTCCTATTAGAAAAATGAAAGACAATGAGGTGTGGTTAAATGTCCTAGCATAGCTTGAAATTGACAGACATCCAGATTATTGGGTACTTTGGTGGCCATAAGAGCTTGTTCCAAAACCTCCTTATGGGATGGTGAGATTGTAAGGAGTTCTAATATTGATATTTGTGTTGGTATTTTCTATACTTGATTGAAAATGTTGTATTGACTTGAAGGGGGGGTTAGTGGTTTTAGATGCAACTCCTTTCAATATTACCTTGGATTTCCCCCTTGTCATTACGTTGATCAGTTGGTAGTCTTGCTTTTGCCTAATTTTTGTGACATTGATCTAATTGTTGGACGTGTCTATGTTTGGGATCGAATTTAATGGTATAATGTCATTAGTTCCAATGTTGTAAACTTGATTTTTAGTGACAACATCATTCTCAACCACAAAAATACAAAATATTGTGCCATCATAAATGTAGTTTACATTTTTACCTTTACCATTTGTAGAAGAAGATTCTCCCTTTTCATAATTTGGTAAAGGATTCTTAAATGCACTATGATCATTGTTGGTTTGACGCCCTTATATGAATACCTTTTTACCATCAATCAAATATTGGACTAGATTTTTTAACTACATACAATAATTTGTCTTGTGTCCTTTATTATTGTGAAAGTTACAATAGTCTATGTCATTCCACCAAGATGGTTTCACTTGTGGTTCCCTATTTCTTGCTTCTGGTAAGGTGATAAGTCCATTTGCAATAATTTCTCTCATTGTTCATTCTATTGTTTATCCCAATGATGTGAATCTTCTTCGGTTTGATGACCTTTGATATTATTGTGGTTTAGATTCTCCATTATTCTAATTTTTGTTTTGGTCATTATTTTGATTGGTCTTTGGTGTAGATGTCGTCAAATTAAATACTAGTTTCACATTTAATGTGTCATTTGTTGCATCATTATTTCTAGTATTTCTATTCTTTTGCCAAAACTTTGGTTTATCATTGTGGGCATAGTGATTTAAGGAATTTTGTATTGTTTGACCCTTCATTGAAATGTTTTATCACACCTCTTTTTAGCAAATCTTCTTCGATCTTGAGCTCATTTTCAATTACTTTCTCAAATGTTTGTGGACATTGTAGTTCAAGCCTATAGCTCATGTCTTTAGTTAGGTTGTCAATGAATAATCCCATCTTTTCTTCTTCATGTATAGAACATGGATATCTAGCAAACAACCTTCGCCATCATTGTAGAAATGAGAGGACTACTTCCCCTTTCTTTTGTTTCATGTTGTAAAGGTATTTTATTGTTACCTTATGTTGAATATTGTAGGAAAATTGTGAGATAAATATGTTGACTAGTTCTTCAAAAGTTTGAATCCCTAGTTGTATTTTAGAGAACCATTCCATACACTAACCTCCTAAGCTTCTTGGAAATAACCTCATTATATAGGTTTCCTTTTGTGAAAATTCTAAACTCATGGTTCTAAATTCCCTCAAATGGTCAATTGGATCTATTTTACCATTAAATTTGTCATATTTCAGGAATTCGCAATGTCTAGGAAATGGTATCATGTCCACACTTGGATCAAAAGGATAAGGAAAAATTTCTTGTAGTGAGTATCGTTTAGTGTTTCCCTTTTGCATATCTTGAAGTTGTTGTTAAAATTTTTTCATTTGATGTGTTAGGGCAACCACTTGATCTATTTTTTATGCATTTTTTGTTTATGTTTTGGTTTCTCTAGGTGTCTCTTTTAATCGATTAATATTGAAGTCTTTTGGAATTTTTGCACCTAGTTCGACTAGCATCAAAATATATTTTTTCATATCTTGTTCTAAGACTTTCTCCATAAATTTATGGAAATTTGGATCTTGTTGTGTTCTTTGGATGTCCTCTTGGGTTATTTCATTGGTTTCATTTTGGTGGAGTCTCCTCCAAGGATTTTCTTTGGCCATGGTGTTTTGTGTTTCAATTTCCTTTTCTCTAATTTTATGTCTTTGTAGCCTCATCAAAATTGGCATACAAGTGTTTGTTCTTCTCACTAAACTTTGATCTTTTTGTTTGGATGAGTGTCAAGGTATTAACTTAAGTCAAATAGAATGATAAATTCTATTGATGAGACTAAGCTAAAAGTCTGATTATTTTGTTTTGTTTCTTGATTGTGGGATGACAAAATCCTGATAAAGAAACTTGACATAATAATCTAGAATTTTTGTGATAGTCTAGACACCTTAAGGTTGCAAGATCTTGGTTAAATTTGATAAATTTTGACTTGTAAGTCCTATCTTTCCAAGTTTAAGACACTATTTGGACTAAGGAAATGTTTTTGGTCTGACAAAAATCTCGGGCTTTTATGTTATCAGTGTGATAATAGTTTCAAATAGCTCTTTGTTTTCTTGTTTTGTGGATGTGCTATAGAAGATAGTGAATGCACTAAAAAAAACTATGTAGGTGCTAGAAGATATGTTGTATGCACTAAGAAAAACTATGAATACATTAAGATACTGGTAAATAATGGTGAGAAACTGTGCAGATGCACTGTAAGATATGATAGATGCACTGTAACAGTGGTTGTATGCGCAAAAATAGATGGTGGATGCACTATAATAGGTGGTCCAAGCGCTAAAATATAATATGTATGTGCTAAAATATTGGGTGAATGAGCTAAAACATATTGTGTATGCACTAAATTGGAAGTTGTTCAGATGTTCACAATTTTGTCTATTTGTTCTATTTTTTTTTCTCAGTATGATGATTAATTCCAGGGTGTCATTTTCTAACTAGTGAAGATAGTGGATGAGTGTTGTGATTGTAAATCTCATATTTTGATACTCTATTTGGAAGATTCCTTCAAAAATGACCACACAATATAGTTAGACTGTAAATAGTTTGTTTTAGATTCTATTAATTAAACATATAGTGAGTGTTCTAGAATATGGTCTGATTCTTTCATTTCCATAGGTTTGACATAAAAAAAAATAGTTCAAGAACTTTTCTAACTCAAGTAGGTCACTTAGAATATCACATCCCATAGCTTGCAACTATGTTAGCTCACACAACCTTGTCACCCCCTAGAGGGTGCTCATGTTTTTTCCTTTCCCGAGTCTTAGCCAAAGTTTAATCCTTCACTTTTTTCTAGGGTCTCTAATAGTTATATGGTGAGTTTCTTGGGGGTAGATTCTTCCCTCCCCTTGCACCGCGATATAATAAGTGTTTGAAAACTAACACAATTGGATTATACACTAAAGTTCATAGATAGGGTATCCATTCAGAGTGGAAATTGATAAACTCCCTTAGGAGACCTCCCAATCTTTAGAACAAAGATTTTGGGGATGCTTATCTTGCACACTTCCATTGAATTTTGGGTTTCTCCAAATTCAATTTTGATTATAGTGGGTTGGAAAACCTAGCTTTGGTTGTTCCCACTTAGATCGTTCTCATAGGGTGTGTACTTTTTCCCACTACGGTAGGCCTTCTAAAGGATTTAATAAAGTGTTAATAGAAATTCTCGAATTTTTATCACCCAATTAAGGGGAGAGCGTAGCCCTATTGCTTTTGAGACATGGAAAACATGGGGTTCAAACTATTTCTTTAATTAATCTAGATGCACCATTTTAACCAAAGAAAAAGAAACTAAAAAGAACTTAAATCCCTGCAAACATCAGTAGTAATTTTTGTGAGTTTTGTCTTTGACCGTCGTATGTTTTCTAGCAATTGTCTTTGACGAGTGTATTTTGTACCTGGAACACAAAAAATAGTGATCACGTTTCAGATTTTTAAATTTCTGCAAAATTAAATAGATGCACCACAACAGTGGTTAGATGCGCTAAAAAATAATTTAAATGCGCTAAACTAGAAGTCCTATGTGCTATGAAATTTGATGAACATGCTAATACAATAAGTCTACGTCCCGAAAGAAAAACACCACTAGTGACACTGGAAGTTTGATGCGCTAGAACAGTTATTGAATGTGCTAGAATAATCTACTGATGCACCTGACTACTTGGTGAACGTGCTATAGTATCTGTCGTATGCACTGTAAGATCTATCAATCATGCTAAAACAATCACGTCAGAATCTTGCAAGAACACTTTTCAAAAATAAATATTAAAAAAATGGGGTTTAGGCCCCATAGAGAGCACCAATTTATGTTTGAGTAAAATATGTGTAAATGAATAATAAAACACCTAATAAGACATTATATCAATATATTTAAGCAACAATTAAACTACTAAAAGATAGAAATCCATTGAAAGCGTCTTATTGCTCTCTATCTCCAACGATTTATTAAATCATTGTGGCTCTCAGATTGCGTAAGCATTGTGAGTGTTAGAATGAAAATATAGAGAATGACATGTTGCTAAATGTAGTAAATACAATCCTGTATTATGAGATTAAAATGATATTGATGTTACAATAAACTAAATTAACATGAAAAGGATAAAAGAAACTACTGTAAACTAAGATGCAGCTAAATGAAAATCCATGGTTATGATTGCTACTCTAAAATGATTTTCTATTGCTATTGCTTAAATGCTTGATTTCTCTAATACAATTTCTGCATAGTAAGATTGTACAAAGTTATGATCTTTTTCCTATAGAGAGGGGTTGTGTTTATAGATTTCTGACAATAGATTTGTGAAGGGGAAGCAAAGCAGAGGTTTGGATTTGATCATGAGGATTCAATGGTGAAGGATGAAGGATTTGGAGCTGATTATGGACATTGTTCCTCCCCTCAAAAAAATTCAGCAAGATGATAGGAAAAATCCATGGAATAAAATGAATGAGTTGGTTACAAATTTGTCTCAAATTTATCTCCAAATTTGCCCATGAAGGTTGAGATGAATTAATTAGACATGTCATATCTGATTTGGTAGGTAAATATGATTAGTTGTAGAATTGAATATTTGGATTTATTCAATTTAGGAAGGATGATATTTAATTTAATAAAACAAAATTTAGAAGTCTATGCTTATTAAATAAATATAGAAAAAATGTGATAATTGATAAAATAAAATAATAATGATAATTAAATAAAAACAACATATTAAATTTGTTTATTTAATTAATAAGAAATAAAATAATAAAGATATAAGAATTAAAAGTGAACTATGTAAATAAATATTTCTATTTATTTAATAGTAGAGGAATTAAAGTTTAATTAATCAAATAAATGTATTTAATTAATTAGATTATCCAAACCATTTTTAGGTGTATACAACTACCTTTCACCTTCAAGACTTCTACTTCTAGATGGACCACATAGGTCAGTATGTATCAAGTCCAGTACTCCATTAGAGTTATATTGTTTGCTCTAGAAAGAATTTCTAGTCTACTTTCCCATCTAACATTCCTTGCACATAGTGCTAGTAGGCTTTACTAACTTAGGAAGATCTTTGACTTTTTGACTAGAGCTTATCTTTACAATGTTATCAAAGTTCACATGACACAACCTCCTATTCCATAACCAGCTTACATCAACTTGAGCAATTAAACAACTTTCACTAGCAACACTCAAGTGAAAAAATTACCTCTTGTCTTTGTACCTACAACAATCATATTTCTAGAACTTCCCCTTATTCTGCACTTACCATCCTTGAACTATAGATTGTAACCCTTGTCTACCATTTGTCCAACACTCAACAAGTTATGCTTTAAAACTTCTACATAAAGAACATCATCAGTATTGTGCTTACCACCAAAACAAATAGTGCCTCTACCACGAATCACACCATAAGTGTTGTCTCCAAATCTTACATGTTGGAAACAAGCCACACTGAGAGGGTGGGTGAGTCAGTGTTATGCAAAAATTAACTTTAGTATAGTCTTTAACTTTAAATCATAAGTAACATAAATTCATAATGCATGAACAAGAAATAAAACACAACACCATAACACCAATATGTTTACATGGAAAACCTGTTAGGGGAAAAACCACGGTGGATGGCCAATCCATAAGTATGGTTCTGAGTATACTCAAAAGTGAATATTACAAGGGAATGCACTTGCATTCAGGTGCATTGCCTAGAGCTCACTACTCAAAAGAAAGAGAGTTCAGATTATAACCATCTAAAAATTTGAACTGAAGGATTAGCATCTAGAATGCTTGATAAGGATACAAAATTTGATTGCAAGTTTAATAAGATTATGCTTTAAGTGCACATCAATTGATTTGTTCTTTAACAAACTGAATCTAGAATTTTGTTATGCCTTGCTTATGCTAATTAACCTAGATCATCTATGCACAAGTGAAACTGCGCATTATTGCACCTCTGATCTACTCTAACTCACTGATCAGACAATGAAACACCTTATACACCATACAAAATGATACAGAGGATCAAGTATATATATCTGCAATAGAGATTTGTTTTACATACTATCGGCTCCAACAAAACACAAGATAATTACAACTTTCAGTTCATATTATAGGAAATATATAATGTGTACCCACAAAGGTCGGCCACAACTTGGCTAGGACCCAAATAATGACATACAAACATAGATATACTTAATTACCTAGTTCCCATACATCTGTGACTATGTATATTCAAGTAGTCGGCCCTAATGCAAGAAAACCTGAGAACACTACAACCAAATCCTCTATCTTTCACATAATCTGGTATGAGCTATTGCACTTCAATATAGACAAAGATGATATGCCAAAAAATATTCCTTGAGATGCACAAAGAAAATTAATAACCTATAATCGTCTTTTAGATCGATGAACACTGTACTGTCGGATACTTTGTTCTTGCTTTACAGTCTTCAATTTTCTTATCGGTATTGAAAAATGGTGGTACACGGATCTGAACATAAATTATGGTTGCCATCAATGACAAAACCAAGTGATCCTCATAGTGTCTCTTTCCAAAAATCTCCCCTTTGTCATTTATGGCAACACTTAGTGAAAAATGGCTAAGTGTCGGATCAGTACCAAGATAGACTGTATCGATCAACAAAAATTCAAATATATGATTCTCCAATTCTCCCCCTCAGAAGATTAAACATTTTTCACTCTATTGATTCTCCCCCTTTGGCATCAATGGCAAAGGTGGGAGTCAAATTTCCAAAAATGTATCAATACAAGGACAAAAACTATTTGAGAAAAAACACTAACTTACATGAACTGAAAAATATAAGCAAAGTCTTTCTTTAGTTGATCTAGATTTGTGTCCCAAACCTTTCTAAGACTTTCCGAAATTGTGATGTGACCACATATTAGAAAGGATTGAGTCTTCGCAGACTCCATGTTTGATGGATCTGCAACTTTTAAAGACTCCTCTCCTTCTTTGAGAGCACTTGATAATATGCCAAGTTTTGGATAGATGGTGCTCCAGAGTTCACAACTTTTGGCAATAATTTTATCATTTTCATGTTTCAAACCTTGTATATTACTGAGCAGATACATCACTTCTCCTTCTATTTTCTCAACACTACTGGTTACCAGATAAAATGCTTCTGAGATGGCATTTAATTTGAGTTCTCGCTCCCTGACCTTTTCATTTTCCTCTCTAAATTTTGAAAAAGATAGGCATGCTTTATAAATCTTTCCACCTTCGGATAAAGATTCCTTCAAATTCTTGGTGCATGTAGCCAAGAGTACTTTATCTTGATCAATTAGTTCTATCATGCTACTAAATATTTTAGCATTGAATTCTTTCTACACTTTTGTTATGGCTGATTTTTCAAATGACTCAAAATGAGTGTCAATAGAGTTGATTAGCCTTCTTAGCTCACATGAGGATGAGATAGCTAGATATTTTACATAGGATGGCATTAGTTTCTCCAATACCCCAGATGCCAGATTTAATAGTTCACTTTCTTCAACATGAAATTTTAGTAACTCCTCTCTTGCCTAAGCTTGAGCGAGTGTAGCTATTCTCATATTCTAAGTTGGGCTCAAGGTAGATAGGTGAATGGGACCATTGATCAATTCAACATCCAATTCTTCCTTTTGTGCATCCAAATATCGCTTGACAACTTTAGCAGTATCTCTTTTAGAAACTGAAGCTTCTTCCTTTTCTTTGACAAGTGTTTCCTTAGCTGAAGGGGCGAGATTTGCTTTAGATTTTTCAACTAAAATATTTTCAGGTATTTCTACCTTTTCAACTGAAATATTTTTAGGTGCCTCCACTTCCGTGGGAATTTTAGTGTTAGCATCAGTAACAACATAATTAATAGTATTTTCATCAATATTTCCTTCTCCTACTGTATTTTCCGAATTAGGAAAAACATTATGAACATGGGTTTCCTCAGTCATAGTATCAATTTTTTCACTTACTAGTATTTCTCTTAAAAATTTATTTGTTTCCTTTGTGACTCCCTCTGTTTTTCCAATCATAAGTTGGTTAACCCATTTTTTACTTTTGAACTTATTTTCTAATTTGTTTAGGAGTTCCTTCATTTCATCTAGAGACCTAGCTAGACATAGTTCCACTAGAACCCTTTCTCTCATTTTCTTTTCTTCATTTCTGGCACTTAACCTCTTGCCTTCCAAAATGTCAAATTTTTTTTCAATAGACTAATAATTATTTCAATCAGAACTTTATTGAAGGAATTCATGTGTTTTATAGTTGCCCCTTCTGGAATTATTTTAGTAGAAATATTGAAAGACCCATACCATTTTTGAAGTGGTTTCAAGTTTCCATCTTGAACCATAGCTTTTTCAATAGCTTGCTCAGTCATACCTAATTCATTTTCCTTTGTTTTCTTCTTGGCTTGATCACCTTCACTAGAAGGATTCCTTTGAGTGACTGCAATTTCCTTAGTTCCTTGACTCTAGATCTCCTTTATTTCTTTATCAAATTTTGTCTCCTCATCATTTGAGATAGCCATATATAGCCTTTTAATTTTCTTCTTTCCTTCCTTTCCGGATCTTCAAGGCTTATATTTTATGGGAGTGACCTTTTTCTACAGGGGATGACTGGGATACAAAGCTTCTTGTAGTCCTAGCTTTTTTGGATTACACTACCAAACCATCTGATTTTTTCTTTGATGCCTCTTTGGCAGCTTGTCTTTTTGCTTCATCTTTAGCATTTTTCTATCTACCCTTTTTGATCAACTCTGGAGATATTCCCATGCTTTCTGCAAAAATCTCAACTTCTTTTTTCATGCTTAGTCCTAATAGGATGTCTTATCTCACTATGAACTTGTTTATTCTTTTCAAAATATGTTCTGAATCTTTCCTTTGTTGGATCAATTGGTTTTCTCAAGATAATTTGAGCATACATGTCTAGGACTGCTCCATCAACTTCATAACCCATAGGAATAATCTAGACCATTCTGCAGTCAGCGGATTCCATCATGCACTGATCAATGCTCACAATGAAGCAAATAGAGTCCTTGTTTTTTTCCATAATAGAGGTAGGAATCCTCTCTCTTCCTTGCATCATTTTTTGGAATTCCTTGATTTTGTGTCCCCGGTACTATGCTGTTATTTTTTTTTTCAATCACTGGACTGTCTTTCTTCCATTGAACTTTTCCAATTCTTAGAACCTCATTCATGAAATAATAGAACAAGCATAGAAGAAAGGTACCATATTTGAATGATTTTTTCTTTTCCTCCTTTATTTTGGCCATATTTTCCATTAGCTAGATTCTCAACAATTCACATAAATCATATTCAACAGTTTCTTTAATCATTTGGTAGGCTGCATAAATAGTTGTGTCAGATACTGAATTTTCTCAGCTAGAGTGGTAGATTTTGTAACCAACTACCATGCAAGAAAAAAATACATTTGTATCAATGCTTTTGTCTATAGTCATAGCCCTTTTGTCGTAAGTCGATCTAGTTGCATCTCTGAAAATTTTGTTTTTCACATATTTGAGAATGGGAAACCCACTAAAAGAATTCAAACCGGTCACAACAATGATGGCTTATTTGGTGATTTTAAATGGGATGGTAAGCCACATGAATTCATCATGTAATTAGATTAGAATATATTAGACCCATTCCAATTCCATAAAAATGGGAAATTTAGCCATTTATATAAATTTCTTTGTTTCCAAAATCTTATGCTCTAGCTTTACATGGAAATCTTCATCAACAATGTGATGTCTATACAGATCCAAAATTTGGGAACTACCCAGTTCTTCAAGATTCACATGGATATAAACCCTAATTTCCTCTGTATGCAAAAGTCCATGCGGGACTGTTGAAAAGGATCCTAAGGGGTCAATCTCAAGAGATTTATAGGGGTGCCATTTTAATTTTGGTTGAGGATGATCCTTGACTTCTACTACCAAAGGAGTACTCATTTTTTCAAAATCACAAATTTTAAGAGTTTCTATAAAATACCTTTTTCACCGGATCACAATTGAAATTTTGAATCTCTTATGACGCTTGAATTTTTCCTTTGATTACCAAAGATCACTTGGGAGCTCTCCAAACTTCTTCTTCTTCAAAATACAAGGTGAGAAATGAAGTGTGAAATGAACTTTTATCCTTTTCTCACCTAACACTTTTATTCGCAATAAATGTTATAACCCTAATACATCCAGTTACATTGTATATGTACATAGTGGTAAGAAAAACATTTGGGGACCTTCATTTCGGCATACTAATCCCTCTAATGAGTTCAATACTATCTGTTGGTTGATTATGCATCTATTGAACTCATATGCATCCTTTGTTACTTTTTGGTTAGGGGCTCATCTGATTTTCTTTAACAACTCCCCCTAGGCCGTAAGCTTGATACTAATTCTCGAAGGAATTACTAGAAGAAGGTTCTGATGTTGGCACACTTTCTTTAGTAGAAGGTTATTTCCTTATCCATTTCTTCTGCATTTTCTACCTTATTGTATCTACAATGATTTTTCCTTTTCCTTTGATGTCTTCCTGCATATTTTTCTTTCGGTTTACCGAAACCTTTTCTGTTCCAATAGTATGTTGCTATATAACTTTTCTTTCTCCAAATAAATTTTTATGTTGATTTCCTCTTGATCTACATTGGTTGATAGTATGACCAAATATATTTCATGTGGAACATCTGATGTGAAATTGATTCATCATGATTCTAAATTCATGTGACTTATGACCTATCTTATGAAAATTGAAACATTATCCTGAAAAATGTGGTCAACTTTGATTCATCCTACTTCTAAACTGAGAATCCATATGTCCAAACTTATTACATTTGAATCAATATCGAATAAATTTTTGAGCATTAGGTTGTCTTACCGGATACCTTCCATGTTTGTTTATTTGGTTTCTTTTCTTGAATTGCTTTTGTTCAAAATCCTTTCATCTTGATTTTGAGCTTTCTCCTTTTTCAAATCTAAGACCTCTTTTATCACCATGATTTATCTAATTATCAATTAGTTCATTGAGCATGGATGAGCTAGATTTGAAATTTTCTTTATATTCTCTTGCATCAGCAAGTTCATTTCTGACATCATCCAACTATTTTTCAAGAGCTTCTTCATTATTTTTAGATACTTCCAATTCATCATTTAATTTACTACATACCTCAGATTTATATTTTAGGAATTGAGCCAAAATTTCTTCATTCTTCTTTTTGTCTTCAATTTATTTTTTCATCTTCATCATGATGGATTCCATTTCAAGCTTGAGAACTGTATTATCTTAACTAAGCTTTTCAAATTACTTTGTCTTATCTTTGAGAGTTTTACTAGACTAATCATCTTCATCATTCTGTTGAATTTGATCATAGAGCTCCTTTCTCTTTTCTCTTGACTTATTCTTTGTCTTTCAGGGACTCAATGCATTTCAATACATCTTTGAGATTTTCTTGTAATTTCTAGACTTTAGATTTTAACTAATCAAGGTCATCTAGAGCCACCATAATCTATTGTTAAATATTGCTTGAATCTATTGACATATTTTCCAAGATCTCCCCAAGTTGTTAGACTTCTTCTTCTTTAGATGAACTATCTCTAATACCAATTTTTTTAAACAAGCTACACTAAGAGGGGGTGTGAATCAGTGTTATGAAAAAATTAACTTCAGTAGTCTTTAACTTTGAAGAATAAGTAACATAAATTCATAATGCATGAACAAGAAAGAAAACACAACACCATAACACCAATATTTTTACGTGGAAACCCTGTTAGGGGAAAAACCACGGTGGATGGCCAATCCACAAGTTTGATTCTGAGTATACTCAAAAGTGAATATTACAAGGGAATGCACTTGCATTCAGGCATAATTCCTAGAGCTCACTGCTCAAAACAAAGAGAGTTCAGATTAAACCATCTGACAATTTGAACTAAAGGATTAGCATCTAGAATGATTGATTATAGTTCCAATTAAAGCACATCAATTGATTTTTTCTTCTATAGACTAAATCTAGAATTTGGCTATGCCCTACTTATGCACATTAACCTAGATCATCTATACACAAGTGAAACTACACATTGTTGCACCTCTACTTTGCTCTAACTCACTGATCAGAGAATGACACACTTTATACACCATACAAAATGATACAAAGGATCAAGTATATATATTCGCAATATATATTTCTTTTACATATTGTCAACCCCAACAAAACACAAGATAATTACAACTGTTGGCTCATATTATAGGAAATATACAATACGTACCCACAAAGGTTGGCCACAACTTGGATAGGACCCAAATAATGACATGCAAACATAGATATACTTAATTACTTAGTTCCCATACATCTATGACTATGTATATTCAAGTAGTCGACCTTAATACAAGAAAACCTACGAAAACTACAACCAAATATTATATCTTTCACATAATCTTGTATGAGCCACTGCACTTCAGTACAAACAAAGATGGTATGCCAGAAAATATTCCTTGAGATGCACAAAGAAAAATAATAACTGGTAATTTTTTTCAGATTGATGAACACTATGCTGTCAGATACTCTGTTCTTGCTTGATAGTCTTCAATCTTCCTACCGGTATGGACAAATGGTGGTGCATGGATCTGAACATCAATTATGGTTGCCATCAATGACAACACCAAGTGATCCTCGTAGTGTCTCTTGCCAACATTACAACACCACCATCATAGTTTTCCAAGCTTACAAACTTTATTTTATCACCAGTCATATGATGTGAGCATCTGCTGCCAATTACCCACTCATCCTTTTCTTCAATTTTTGTTGCAAGAGATTTCTCAACATTCACATTACTAGTAGATTTAGTGGATACCTGACCATTTTCTATGATAGAAATGAATACCTATTCATCTTCATTTCTAGTTTCTTTATCAAATTCATCATCAGTAATACCTTCTTTAGCATAATAGAATTTATTTTGAAATCTAGTCTTAGCAGGCTTATACTTAGAGACTCTTTCAGGACACCTTGATGCAAAATGACCTATTTTACTGCAAGAAAAACATTTGATAGGAAAATTTCCTTTGTACTTACCATGACCTCTAGCTTCTCTTTTCACAATCAATGCTTCAAATTATTCAAATTCTTTTTCTTCATCTTCAATCTATTTCATCTCATCTTCATAGTTGAATGTCTTTTTGGAACTCTCTCTTGAATCATATCTCTACTTTCTTTTTCCGGATACAGTAGCCTTGAATATAGATTTAGTCTTAGGAGTAGATTCACCAAATTCACTTAACTCAAGGGCAGAAAGTTTTCCAATCAACATGTCTCTTGCCACATTTGTCACTGTCCTGAGTTCATCAATAGCATGAGCTTTTGTTTTGTAGGAACGGGGCACAAATCTAAGTATTTTAGCCATAATATCTTCTTCATCCAAGACTCCACCGGCACATCTAATGCTCATTACCAGTTCATTTATCTTTTGAGAGAAAGAGAGGATGCTATCATCTTCACTCATCTTCATGTCCTCCCACTTTCCTTTTAGAATCTATAGCTTAGCAACTTTCACTAGTGCATCTCCTTCATACAATGTTTCCAATTTTTTCTAGATCTCATGCATAGTCTTTAGACCTATCACTTTTGTCATCTCTAAATCTATCAAAGCACTCAACAATGCTTCAATAGCCCTGGTATTTTTTTTAGCTTCTTCGATTTCATCATCAGTAGAGGGACCATTATGAGGAATAGTATATGCACTCTTAGTAATCTTCCAGAAAGGCTCACCAATACACTTCAAATGAAATTCCATTCTGATTTTCCATAGAGAGTAGTTTTCTCCATCGAATCTAGGAGTATCCTTCTTCTAAGATGTCATCTTAGATCACGTCAAGTTGTTAATCTTTCCCTTTAGAGCGTACTCTGATACCAATTGTTGGAAAAACAAGGATAGACAACTAAGAGGGGGGGTGAATCAATTGTTACCAAAATCAAACTAATTCAACATTAATCAACCTTTAATCTTACATCTGATAATTAATAGTGCAAGCATAAATCAATAACACATTAGAGACACATGAACACAAAAAATTTATACGTGGAAACCCTATTAGGGGAAAAACCATGGTGGATGTTAGTCCACAAGATTATAACCTATTTAAAGTATAATGAAGAGTAATTAGGGAATGAACATGCATTCAATCACACTGCCTAGAGCTCACTACTCAGAGGAAGGCTCACTACCTTACATACAATAATCAGATTAAATCCATTTGATGAGGTGGAACTGAGAAATTAGCTTCAACAAAAGCCTAATGATAGTTCCGGTTAGGCACAAAACAACTTCTACACACTCTGGTCAAAATCCTCCACACTTTGCTCAATCTCTTTCACACTCTACTCTACTTTTCAATGATTTTATCTTTATTCACACATTTACTTCACATACACACACTGAGCATACATCAAAATGAGGAAAACAACCACTCTTATATAGCCACTACATGGATTTACATCAACTGCTCTATTGTCCACAAATAAAGAATAAATTACAACTATCAGCCTCAATAATAAATAAATCTTAATGTGCACCAACACAATTCGGTCACAATATAGTGAGGATCCAAATAAACACATTCGAATATGACAAATAATAAAGTATTAATCTATAGAGATCCGCAACAAGCTATCACCATCATGTCGGCCAAGAACATGAGAAACGTGAACACATAGGGAAAAATATTCAATCATGAGCACTCCAATCAATGTAGACATATTGAAATGATAGAGAAATATCTAGAAACATACACAACAACCAAATTCACAATAATTATATCACATCTTCTAGAAACACTTGCTACAAAAACTGGATAACTATAGGAACATAGATCTTCTTAACTTTCTCAATTCTTGATGTGTACAACTGAAATTTTTAGACAACATACTAGATAGACTCAACAACAAACCCTTTAGTGCGCGACATCATAAACTCAACATAAAAAAATTTTCACCACTTGGGTCTTCACAACATCACAAATTGCTTGCAATATACTTTTTACAATTTTCTCAATCTCCTTGACATATACAACCTTCAGAATTACCAATGCTAATAGTGTTGACATCAATGAAAACCACAAAATCCAACACTTATTTCTTAATTAATGGTCACATTTTTATTAAATATTCTTATGGATCTCCATTCAAGGATATAAACAAATTTACATGGTAAAAATATAATTCCAATGTAAAGTAATTGCAAAAGACACCCAACATTCATTAACTAGTCCAAAGACAAATCTAGATAGATCTATTAATTATCTAATTACCTATACATATATAATTATATATATATCTTTGATAATATGTTATAACTAAATTGTTGTTTCTAAATTGGGATTCAATAGGAAATCACATAAATATGCATACATATATTTTCATCTATTTTATCACAGGCCTTTTATTCGAATCAAGATTGGTAGAAGTTCCTACGACATCTTTTAACAATATAAACCTGAGTATATTAAGATTCAAATAGGATTTAGACAAAGCTCAACACCTATATGAGATGTAAGGTAAAATTCAAGAACATCAATAATTTCCTTTACTAATATCTTACTTCCCTATCAATCCGAAAGCTAAGCTATTTGGAAGGAGGAAATAGTTTGAATATGCTTAGAATGCACATGTATAGAAGAGATTTCATTTTAGAACTTAACAACCCTAATGGTAATTGTAAATCAAGGAATATAAGAATTTATTATATTTATAAGCATTCAAGTGGAGAACAATTCATCAGTACACTAGAGCATTAAGATAAGATTGTAGAAGAGTGACATTATGGAGAAATCGGGAACAATCTAAAGCTTAGAATGTAGATTAAAGCAACAACAAGCACACCAAAGGAAGATTCCAAATGCAATGAAAAAAATCAAAACCCAACTAGCATCGTATGCATTGAAATCCCAAAAGTGGAATGCATCGATTTCCATTTAATATGCAAGTTCATTGAATATAAAAATATCAATTCCCCAACCTAAAGTATAAGCATTGCAAAATAGTTATGAAATATCAAATGCCTATAATACAATATATGTATCGAAACGAAAATATGATGGAAGGTTTCAAATGACAAACATAATATTTATACATCAAATTCTATGCATGTAGTATATTCATTAACTTTCAAACTTAAAACATGTCAATCGAATACCAAACAACATATATATCCATCGACTATGAAAGGAAATCATATGAGCATCACATGCAATCCTCAAATACCAAATGCCAAAAATCCATCAATGCCCATGATAATATATCGAATATATGGTGCAAGGATGAAGTCGTAATCCAAAATATAAAATCGCCATATACCGAATTCAACAAAAATTTAAACATAATGCACCAAGCATAATCATTGGAAATTAAAATCATCGAATGGAATTCAAGGTGTCAAATGCCAAGCATACAATGTAGGTGAAACAAGTATTGGATTTTCCAAGCACATGGCATATGTAGTTCGTAGTGTCGAACGGAAATGAGAAAACATAATCATCGGTATAAACATGAATAGAGAATGATTGTATGAGAAATTTTTAGCCTATAAGACTTTATATATGAATACATAAGTAAAATTAAATTGGCATACCCATGTGTAGCATTATTTCTTTGGAAATACATATAACATGAGATTTGGATAACTCACTTGCATTCTTCCAAAAAAAAGAAGAAGAAAGCATATACCGTTTAGATCCACACTAATCATAGGTTGCAACAATCTTCCTGGAAAAAGATTTACTCTCCAAAATCTATAGACCATCCTTTCTTTCCCAACCCAAACCAGAATGAAAAACCCCCAACATATCAAATTTCTTCCAGACAAGTTTTCTTTTTGAAACCTAGAAATCCATGATCCTCTCAGCCTTCTTTTCTTTTTCACAAAAACAAAAGTTTTTTTTTCCCTTCCAAATTCAAGACTAACCCTAGAGACGTTTTAGACAACAAAATCTGTAAAAAAAGAAAGTTTCGCCTATTTTCACTCAAAAATCCAAAAAAAATCAAAGCATAACTAAAACTAAAATTAGCAATTTACACAAACTTTCATCACTTTGAAATGATGCATGTATTTGCATGCGAAAACCTTCCTCAATAAATAATGAATAATTCAAATATAATAATTTAAATGAATCCTATTATGTAGGCATCAATTTAAAATTTAACAATATTAAAACGTTATTCCACTTTACTATACATAAACAAAAATAATACAACATTATACTTTTAAATCTACCAAAAATTAAATCTATAAATTAAATTTAATACTTTAATTAAATGCATAATACTTTCCCATATTTCACTAATAATTAATTTTACTTCTTTAAATAAACATCGTTAAGTTAAATTAACTAATTAAACAATATTTATTAAAACAACCATATTAAATGATTAAACAACATTATAATCTAACGATGGTATTAGATGGTTAGGAAACATTAATAATACCTTTAAAATTAATCAATATGTCGATCCAAATAAACACTTACACAATTGACCTAAGGACCCAAGCAGAGAGTCAGAAAAGTTAAATGAAAAGAAAATTTTAGAAACCAAGATCAAACATGCAAACCAAAAGGCCTTCCACAGAAGAGAAAAACAATAAAAAGAAAGAGCTTTGCATGAAGATGTGAAAATTGATATATTCAGAATTAAGATATTACAAGAGATTATTTTCTTTATAAAAGCAATGTATGCAACCCTAATGTTAACCTACAAACAACTCAACTAAATAAAGCTTACTTATTAATTAAGTAAACTAATTATTACCTAAGAAAAACCTATGTAAACTTAATAAAGTGTAATTAAATAATTAATTACACCAACACCCTCCCTTAAGTGCAACTTAGGGAGACTAAAAAAGCATGCACCTAAAACTAAGATGAATGCAAGAAAGCATGAATGGATCTTGAAAACAAGGCTTGATCAGGTACCCATGTACAGATACAATGAAAGAGTAAGAGAAAGAGGAGAAAACCCAGTGAGACAACCCCCCCCCTCAATGAGATGACTAGATGTAAAGAAGCACTGGAAGAACATTGTGGAGTAACACTGGAACCTCAATTTGGAAAGCAAGGAAAGATACTTCTATTTACAAGAAACCATATTGGAATTATAATAATGCAACAATAGACCCGATGCCACAGAACATTGGAAAACTCCAAACGAGAACAACCCTAGAATCTATGAAGTAATAGTAGATAAAATGAATGATGTGATACTAAAATGAAGTGTCAAGATGCAAGTTGCACCCTCCCAACTGCCAAAATATCCAAGTAATCTCGAAAACACCCATCATGCCAAATCTAGAATAATGATAAACTTGGGACATATACAAAAAAACTGCATAGACAGCAACATAGAGCTCCTCAATACCTTTCCAACGCTGCAAAAATATCAAAAAATGAAGATCGTGGTAAAATGCTATGAGCTCAAAAGTGATAAATGAACATCTGACTTCAAACATAAATAAATGCACTAAAATTGAAAACTACTAAAAAATAAACTACTTCACTGGAAAGTTCTCGGAACCAACTTTCTGGTGATATCTAGTTTGCCTGATTTCGATACCGTATGCCCAAGTTATGCCAAAAACAAAAGAACTTTGAAGGTAAATCAGGGCTAGGAGGGGGCAAAGAGGGTCGTACGACCGTTGACATCATGCCGACATCATCATTTCCTAAGTGTAAATTTGATGGCCATCTGACCATTGCCAGAAAAAATTGGACCCCTGTAAAAAAAAATCGGCCCCTAGTCACACATGTGACTAGCGACGCAGGGCAGGGGGCTGGATGTCCGGTCGGGAGCTGGGCGCATAGCACCCGATACCCCATGTGATTGACGCTTGTTTTGACTAGCCTGTGGGGGTTGCAAACTGGCCAGCAATGCGATGACAGAGGACGTTGGCGGCCGCCTGGTTGTTGTTCGGTGGCCGCGCGGTGGCGCATTTCTTCTAAACTATGAGCGTTGGCCCACAACCTGAAAAATGCATTTTGGGATTTTTTTTTGCATTTTTTTCAAAAATTGTGCCTCAGAGTGCGTGATGGGGAGGCCGTATGGCCTCCCTAGTGAAAAGAAATTTTCCTTTCAGATCAAGTGCTCAAAAATCTACCAAATGACAGGCATCCTTAGGGTTTTTGGCCGTTGCGAACACAATGGTGACTTCTGTTCATGCTCAAAATGGTCTGAAAAATCAGCTACCTCCAGAGCTTGCAAAAAATCAATGATGACCAAAATTAGTAAAAAGAAAGCCAATCCTGACTTTTTTTAGCACTCTGAATCCAATGGTGAAGCCCGATCTGATCCAAGACGCTGCATAGATGAACTCAAGGCATGATACCCTCAAGGATCCCCGAATGAACTCTACAATGATTTTCTCTAGAATTTGAGAAGGGGTTGCTTGTCAAGGCTTTGATACCATGTTAGAAACCAAGATCAGACATGCAAACCAAAAGGCCTTCCACATAAGAGAAAAACAATAAAAAGCAAGAGTTTTGCATGAAGATGTGCAAATTGATATATTTAGAATTAAGATATTACAAGAGATGATTTTCTTTATAAAAGAAATGTATGCAACCCTAATGTTGACCTAAAAACAGCTCAACTAAATAAATCTTACTTATTAATTAAGTAAACTAATTATTACCTAAGCAAAACCTAAGTAAACTTAATAAAGTGTAATTAAATAATTAATTACACCAACAAAAAATATAAGATAAGATAAGATAAGATAAGATAAGATTAGATCACATGACACTTAATACTTCTATAAATATTCTTAGATCCTTAAGTAAACTTAACATGTAAACATTTGTGAAAAGGACCTATTAGGTGAACTAGTCAAGTAAAATACCTTCTTCACACAAACATGAAGTCATTTAAGACTCATGCAAATTATTTTACTCATGTAAAATAATTTACATGAGTAACCTCTTTAGTCATAACAACTAGGAATTTATATTATAAACCTACATGTGCATGTCAGGTCAACCTACAAAAATATATCAATTTTTTTGTGCAGTCATTTTTTTCCCACAACTATGATAAACAAATCAAAATGAATAGGTTACTACTAATAGAGGTTTCTTCATACTATCCAAACATCCTAATCCTTTTGTGCTACTTTAGATTTGTAAATACAATATAGATTAGTAAGACAAAAAATGTGTTTAAATTTCACATGATTTTTTTCCCAAATTTTTAGCTTGAGATTGTTTTCTAGTGATGGTGGGTGTTCCCACAATGCTGATTTACAATTTCTAGGAGATTCTGATTTTTGCTAAAATCACATATTTTTAGAAAATATAATGATTTAAGCCTTAAAAATTTCCATTTTAAGGATTCAAATTGAAGAGGGTTTGATAAATCCACCTTAGATCAAACCCCCTTGGATAGAACCCCACTAGTATTAAACCATGCCTATAATAGAGTCTCCTTTACACCTATCAAATTGCTGATAAAAACCCACTTTTGATTTACCTTTTGGGGGATCAAATGAATTCATTTAAAATTTAGTTTTTGTAAGTATGTAGTCCTTATTATAATCTCCCCCAAAAGTATAATTTTAATTAAATTAAATTAAATTATTATATTTATTTTTTATTTCTTGTGAATATAGGTTTTTCACTGAAAATCAAGCTCTTTGTTCTGCACATGTGGAAAAATAATAGATTATCAAAAAAATAAAATTAAAATATCAATGCGCTAGATATTGAAGTCCTTTATCCAACAAAAAAAATTGGATTTCGATACATACAATTTTTTTTATGTTGTATATAGTCCGCCTATGTCTAAATTGTAATTGGTTTGACTTCAAAACTTGGTTAAGGAAAAAATATTCAATAAAACACTATGAAACCAAATGATAGTGCTAGATATCATAGTTACAAATCTAAATTAAAAAAAAATAGAACTTTATGTTTCATGGAAATAAAGTTATGTTGTATACGGTGAGCATCACTCCTTAAAAATGATGTTTACTAAAAAAACTAGTTTTCAAAGGAGATGCAAAAATAAGTGCAATTTGATTCCAAAAAAATTGAAATAAATATATTTGGAATCTATAGAAAAAATGTCACAAATCACTAGTTTGCATTATCTTGAAATTTCTCATGGTTTAGTCATTATAGGAGCCCAAAAGTGAAGATTTAGTTAGAAAAAAATCAGTTCAGTGTCCAATTTGGCCAAAAATTGTAAGCCAGTATTGTGGGATCACCCTAGTGGTGAACATAATTTTATAAAATTATTTGATTTAATTTAGTGAAAGAATGATATTGTGATAAAAATTTAAATTGCAGAGTAAATGAATGTAGCATAGAAAAAAGTAACCCTTTTTCACATTTAACTTGGGAATGAATAATTAATGATAAAATGGACTTAATTGTGCCTTATTTAAGGTGTAAATTTATTTATTATACATTCACACAAATCTAGGGCTTCATTAATTAATTGAGGCTAATTAGAGCTTAATTGGCCCAATAAATTCAAATCCAAGCCTAGTTTATTATATTTTTCAAAGGATAAATCCCGACTCTCATTAATAATGTTCCATAACACTTAATTTGTCAAGGTTTGAGTCCTAGGATAGTGGCCTAGGACTCATTCGCCACCTAGAAAATGGGTCCTCACTATGTCCTATGACCCCCTTTTTACATGTTATTTCACATCCCTGAAACTTGGTCCTATTTAACTATGCTACGACCCATTTGCCCTAGGTGGTGAATGGGTCCTCCTTACCTAGGATGCCCTTTTTGAACTTATTCTTTGCAAGATTTTAGTGATTTTGAATCATAGATCTAATGTTAGCTTGTGTTATTTGAATTTAGAGATTAAATCTTAAGATAAGTATAAATATAAGGTTAATTCATATAGTTTCATCCAAGCATTCAATTATTCAAGCATTATAGAAAATTTATGATCAAGGGATCACTTCAAGAGCATTTCAAACGCATTCAAGATTAGATTATCAAGGTTTTATATCATCATATAAAATCCTTGCATGTTGTTGAGCTTATGTGTTGATTTACCATCGAAGATCCATTTTAAATAATTGTCTCACATCCATATTCAAGATCAAGATCTAAATTCATTATGGCCATTTCATCCTAAGTTTTAGATTTTCATTCCAAGGTTCAATTGAGGATTAGTGAGTTGTTACACATTGTTTTTCATTCATCTTTCCTTTTATGCATTATTTCAATTAAAGGTTTAATTACCTAAATGGGGTTTGACTTGTTGGATGTTGTGGTTGCATTGTTGATATGTGGTTGTCATTGATGTCAACATTATTAGCATTAATGATGCTTAAGGTTATATATGTCGAGGATATTGAGAAAATTGTAAAAATAATATTGTTGGTAGCCAATGAAGTTGAGAAGGTCAGAATGTTGGAAAGTTTTGTATGTTGAATATCTGAAGGTGCGCTTCAAAGCGTTTGTTTCTGAAGCATTATAGTATTTTGTCAGAAATTTTCAGAGGTTCGCATCAAGATTTGTGGAAGTTATGAAGATTTGTGTTCCTACAATTATTTAGTTTCTGTAGATGGTGTTCTTGGATGAAGCGGATAAAATTTTGGTAATTTCATGTGTTAAACATGTACTTGTGACATTCATGGATGAGTCTATACTATATTCTATCATTTTGGTATGTCCACATTGATCGGAGTGTTTGTTATCAGAGATTTTTTCGATGTGTGCTAAATTTTTCATGTTCTTGGCCGACATGATGGTGTTAGTGTGTTGCGGATCCATGAAGATTAATATTTTATTGTTTGGCGTGTTCTAAGGTGTTTTTTTGGGTCCTCACTATTTTTTGACTGACTTGTGTTGGTGCACATTGAAATTTATTCAGGTATTGAGGCAGACAGTTGTAATTTATTCTTTATTTGAGGCCGACTGAATAGTGGATGTAAATCTGTGTAGCAAATATATATATGAATTTTTTTCCTTATTTAGAGGAAATAATCAATGTCTACAAGTGATGTACATGTGCGAATAAATTTTAGATCATTCAAGAGCAGAGCATACTATGAAAAAGTTTGAGTAGAGTGTGGAAGAGTGAGAAAAAAATTTTGTGTGCCTAACAGGAACTGTTATTAGGCTTTTGTAGAAGCTATTTTATCATTTCAACTTCATCAGATGGATTTAATCTGATTATGATATGTAAGGTAGTGAGCCTTCCCTCTGAGCAATATGCTCTAGGAAGTGCACCTGAATGCAAGTGTATTTCCTTTTTATTCTTCATTATACTTCTAACAAGGTATAATCTTGTGAACTAACATCAATCTTGGTTTTTCCCCTAACAGGGTTTCCACGTATAAAATATTGGTTTCCATTTGTTTCTGATGTGTTATTTATTTATTCTTGCAATATTATTTATCAAATCTAAGATTTAAGGTTGATTAATGTTGTATAAGCTTGATTTTGGTAACAACTTATTCATCCCCCCCTCTCAGTTGTCTATCCTTTTTTTGCCAACAATTGGTATCAAAGCTAGTTCCTCTAAAGAATCCTAACAGATTGAGGAGATCTGAGATGGAATAATACAAAAAGGATAGTCCTAAATTTTATGGTACAAAATACTCTTTATGGAAAGTCGAAATGGAGTTTCATTTGAAGTGCATTGGAGAACCTTTCTGGAAGATTACACAAAGTGCATATACTATTCCTCAGAATGGTCTGTCCTCTAAAGATGAGATCAAGCAAGTAGAATCTAGTACTAGGGTTATTGAAGCATTGTTGAGTGTTTTGACAGATTTGGAGATTAAAAATGTGTAAGGATTGAAGACTGCATACCAGATCTGGAAAAAGTTGGAAACATTGTATGAAGGAGATGTGCTAGTGAAGATGAGTGAATATGAGAATATCCTCTCTTTTTTCTCAAAAGATAAATGAACTAGTTATGAACATTAGATGTGTCGGTGGACCCTTGGATGAAGACGAAATTGTGACTAAGATACTTAGATATGTGCCTCCCTCCTACAAAATAAGAGCTCATGTTATTGATGAAATTAGGACAGTGACAAATATTACATGAGACATGCTGATTGGAAAAATTCTTGCCTTTGAGTTAAGTGAATTTGGTGAATATTCTCCTAAGACTGAATCTACATTCAAAGCTATAGTATCTAGAAAAAGCTAACAGAGATACAATCCGGGTGAGATTTCTAAAAGGACATTCAAATATGAAGATGAGATGGAAAATATTGAAGATGAAGAAAGAGAATTAGAAGAACTGGAAGCATTGATTTTTAAAATAGAAGCCTGAGGTCATGGTAAGTACAAATGAAAGCTACCTATTAAATTTTTTTCTTGTAGTAAAATAGATCATTTTGCATCTAGATGTCTTGAAATATTTTCTACTTAAAAACCTAAGAAAACTAGATTTCAGAGGAAATTTTATTTTGTTGAAGAAGGTGTAACTAATGAAGAATATAATAAAGAAACTGGAAATGAAGATGAATGGGTATTTATTTCTATCAAAGAAAATGGCTAGGTGTCCAATGAATCTACTAGTAATGTGAAGGTTGAGAAAGCTCTTGTAGAAAAAATGGAAGAAAAGGATGAGTGGGTAATTGACAGTGGATGCTCACATCATATGACTGGTGACAAAAGCAATTTTGTAAGCCTAGAAGACTATGATGGTGGTGTTGTAAGATTTGGAGACAACAGTTCTGGTGTGATTTGTAGAAAATACACTATTTATTTTGGTGGTAAGCATAATACTGATGATGTTCTTTATGTAGAAGGCTTAAAGCATAAATTTTTAAGTGTTGGACAAATGGTAGACAAGGGTTACAATCTGCAGTTCAAGGATATTAAGTGTAGAACAAGGGGAAGTTCTTTAAATATGATTGCTTCAAGTACAAACAAAAAACGTAATATCTTTCATTTGAGTGTTTCTAGTGAAAGTTGTTTGATTGCTCAAATTGATCTAAGTTGGTTATGACATAGGAGGTTGTGTCATGTGAACTTTGATAACATTGTCAAGATAAGATCTACTCAAGCAATTAGAGATTTTCCTAAGTTAGTGAAGCCTATTAACACTATGTGCAAAGAATGTTAGACGGGAAATCAAACAAGAAATTATTTCTAGAGAAAATAGTATAGATCTAATTGGGTATTGGATTTGATACATACTGATCTATGTGGTCCATCCAGAATCAAAAGTCTACAAGGTGAAAGGTATTTTATGTTTCTCATTGATGATTATTCTAGAATGATATGGGTTGTTTTCTTAAGACAAAAACATGAAGGATTAGAAAATTTCAAAATTTTCAAAGCTATGGTAGAGAATGAGATAGGTCAAAAGATCAAATTTCTAAGATCAGAATGAGGTGGTCAATTCACTTCCTAAGAATTCAATTCTTTTTGTGAAGAGCATGGAATCCAAAGACAATTATTTGCTCCCTGGACCCCTCAACAAAATGGAGTTGTTGAAAGAAATAACATAGCTACTCAAGACATTACTAGAACCATGATGTTGGAAGAAAATGTTCCTCGTTTCTACTAGAGAGAAGTTGTAAGTATTGTTGTGTATACCATTAACAGGGTGTATGTCAACAGTAATTTTGGTAAGACGCCTTTTGAGCTATGATTTGGTTATAAGCCTACTTTCAAGTATTTCAAAAGTTTTGGAAGCAAATGTTACATCAAGAGAGATGATGATATACGAAATTTTGATGCTAGAAGTGATAAAGGAATCTTTTTGGGTTACTCTACTAAAAGTAAAGCTTATCAGTGCTTTAATAAAAGGTTAAAAAAAATGGTTGAAAGTGAAAATGTCAAAGTTGATGAAGATATTGTTGGACCATCCAGATATAGTGGATATGATTCAGACAGATCAAAATGATAATACTAACAATGATGTTCAAACACAAAATCAACTTCAGATTGTTCTGTGAACCAAAGGAATCAAGAGGTAGAGACTAACAGATGTGTAGAAAAAGAACACAAGAACAAGAGGTCAGAGAAAATCTTAAAACTCCTAGATATGTAAGGTGAAATCACTCTAATAGTCAGCTCATAGGAGACAAGAGAAGAGGTGTGCAAACTAGAATAATAATTTTGGAAGAGTACTATCTAATATCCAAAACTGAGCCTAGAAATATCAATGAAGCATGCAAAGATGAACATTGGATGGAAGCCATGAAAGAAGAACTAATGCAGATAGAGAAGAATGATACATGGGATCTTGTTCCTAGACCTCAAAACAAAAATATGATTGGAACCAAGTGGGTGTTTCAAAATAAGTTGAATGAGCAAGGTGAAGTGGTCAGAAACAAAACAAGACAGGTTTGCAAAGGATACTCACAGATGAAAGGTATTAATTTTGAAGAAACTTTTTCTCTTGTTGCTATAATTGAAGTTGTAAGATTATTTCTTACTTATCCTAATTTCAAGAATTATAGTCTATCGGATGGATATAAAGTTAACATTTGTGAATGGTGAGCTAGAAGAAGAAGAAGTCTATGTTGAACAACCAGATGGATTTCAATTGACTGATGAAAAGGACATTGTATGCCGATTGAAGAAAGCTCTATATGGACTTAAGTAGGCTCCTAGAGATTGGTATGCTAGATTGGATAAATACTTATTGAAGCTTGGATTCAATAAAGGTATTGCTGACAACAATTTGTATTTCAAGTTGGATCAAAATAAAGAATTGATCATTGAAGTCTTTGTTGATGACATTATTTTTGAAGGTGATGATGATTTGTGTATGAAGTTTGCTGATGAAATGAAAAGTGAGTTTGAAATGTCAATGATAGGAGAGTTAATATTATTTTTAGGATTTTAAATCACTCAATTAGATGATGAAATTTTCATATCTCAGTCTAAGTATGTGAAAGAGCTACTAAAAAAGTTTGGCATGGAAGATTCAAAGCCAGTTGGTATACCTATGATAACCAAATGAAAACTTAAACAAAATGATTTTTTTTCTAAAGAAAATCAAACAAGATATAGGTAAATGATTGGTGGATTACTCTATTTGAATCAAACTAGGCCAGATATAATGAATTTTGTATGCATGGTTTCTAGATTTCAAGTTGATCCTAAAGAGTCTCATGTAACTGCTGTGAAAATAATTTTTAGATACTTGAAAAGGACAATTGATCTTGCTCTTTGGTATCCTAGGGATGATGATCTTATCTTGAATGATTTTAATGATGTTGATTGGGAAGGAGATGTGAATGACATGAAGAGTACTAGTGGTGGTGTATTCTTCTTAGGGAAGAAATTAGTATCTTGGCTAAGCAAAAAGTAGAATTTTTTTTCATTGTCTACTACTGAGGTAGAATATATTGCTTCTGCAAATAGTTGTACCCAAGTATTGTGGATGAAGAAAATGTTAAGAGATGTTAGAATTGAGTATGAAGAACCCATTTCTATATTCCATGACAATTCAAGTGCCATTAATATTTCTAAGAATCTAGTGCTTCGTTCAAAGACAAAGCATATATCCATCAAATATCACTTTTTGAGAGATAAATTGAGTGAACAAGAAGTTAGACTAGAGTACATACCTACCAAGGAGAAAATTATAGACATATTTACTAAGACGTTGCCTAAGCATAATTCTGATTACCTTAGAGGAAATTTAGGGGTGATTTCCCCTCTTGATCAGAACTAAGATGCATGTTTTTGCATCAGTTCATGAATTCATAGCCATATCTTATTCCAGATTGATGTTGTGGTGGCTTCTACTCAGGGGGAGTAGTCAGATGATTCAAATATGTGATCAAAAAATGTGTACCTTTTCCATTGATTTCAAAGGGGGAGAGAAGAGAAATGTGAAAAACATAGGAGAAGAAGGAAAAAAGAAAGAGTGCACAATCTCAGGGGGAGATTTTTGGAGAAGAGCTAGTTGGGTTGGTGACATTATTTTTCACATCATATGTTGCCATCAATTAAAAAGGGGGAGATTTTTTGATGTTGTGGTTGCATTGATAATATGTGGTTTTCATTGATGTCAACACTATCAAAATTAATGATTCTTAAGGTTGTATATGTTGAGGGTATTGAGAAAATTTTAAAAATAATACTGTTGGCAGCTAGTGAAGTTGAGAAGGTCATATTGTTGGAAATTTTTGTACGTTGAAGATCTGGAGGTGCACTTCAAAGGGTTTGTTACTAAAGCTTTCTAGTATGCTTTCCAAAAGTTTCAGAGGTTCGCATCAAGATTTGTGAAAGTTATGAAGATCTGTGTTCCTACAATTATTCAATTTCTATAGATGGTGTTCTTGGATGAAGTAGATGAAATTATGGTGATTTCATGTGTTTCACATGCACCCATGATGTTCATGTATGATTCTATATCATACTCTATCCTTTTTTTATGTCTTCATTGATTGGAGTGTTCATGATAGGAGATTTTTCCGATGTGTACTCGAGTTTTAATGTTCCCGGTTGACATGATGGCGTTAGCATGTTACAGATCCATGAAGATTAATATTTTATTGTTTGGAATGTTCTAAGGTGTTTATTTGGGTCCTCAGTATGTTGTGACCGACTTGTGTTGGTGTGCATTGAAATTTATTCATGTATTGAGGTTGACAGTTGTAATTTACTGTTTATTTGAGGCCGACTAAATAGTGGATGTAAATCCATGTAGCGAATATATATATGAGATTTTTTTACTCATTTAGAGGAAATGATCAGTGTGTACAAGTGATTTACATGTGTGAATAAAGGTTAGATCATTCAAGAGAAGAGGAAAGTGTGAAGAAGTTTGAGTAGAGTGTGGAAGAGTGAGCTGAAGTTTTTGTGCACCTAACCGGAACTGTAATCAGGATTTTGCAGAAGCTATTTTATCATTTCAACTTCATTAGATAGATTTAATCTTATTATTGTATGGAAGGTAGTGAGCCTTACCCTTGAGAATTATTCTTTAGGCAGTGCGCCTGAATGCAAGTGCATTCCCATTTTATTCTTCATTATACTTCTAATAGGGTATAATCTTGTGGACTAACATCCATTGTGGTTTTTCCCCTAACAAGGTTTCCACGTATAAAATCTTGGTGTCCATTTGTCTCTGATGTGTTATTGATTTATGCTTTCACTTTTATTTATAATATCTAATATTTAAGGTTTAATAATGTTGTATAAGCTTGATTTTGGTAACAATTGATTCACCCCCCCCCCTCTCAGTTGTCTACCCTTGTTTTTCCAACATGACTAAGGAAAACCCCTATTCCCTAACAAATAATATTTTTTCTTCTTTCTTGATGTGTGATTGTAAGATTTAGGTTGAAGATCAAGTGGAGAAAAAAATTTGCAAAGTTGTCAAGATTGAAAAGTTGCAAAAATTTTCATCCTTATTGCAAGATCACGGAAACAAATATACATAATTTATTTTTTACTTTTGAGAGTTTATCACCTAGGATCTAGGAGTGTAGATATTGTACAAAAAAACCTAGAAATCACTTTTCCAAAACCCTAGGAGGGACCTATTCACCACTAGGAGAATGAGTCCTTGGTGACCCCCTAAACAACACTTCTTCAATAAGTTACATATTGTTTTAGCATCTTCAAACCTTCTCTATTTTTGTTATAATAGTTAGGATTGATTTTTTATTGTTATTTATGCATTTTACCCCTCATAATTGAGTGAAACATACCCCGAAGGAAAATTAGGTTCATCCATTTGGTGAATCTCCTTTTGGGTGAACCTTGTTTTCTATGTTTCATTTTGGTGAAACCGACATATTGAACATTGTAATGTTTTGATTTTGGGAGTCTTTATTTTCATCTTAAGCTAGATTTTACATTCATTTTCATTGAATTAGATCTTATTTAGGGTTTCTTACTTTGCATTCAATTTTCCATCTCATTTAGGGTCTTAGAATTGCATTGTTTGCATTCTTTAAATGTGAAAAAAAATTACAAAAAAAACATCAGGAATCTTGCATATCATTTAGATCATATAAAAATTCATTTGAAAATTGAAAACAAAATTGTATATCAAAATAGGTGTTTTAGCTCATCATTTTGTCACATTTTGCACTCAAATTTTACATTGCATATCCAAAAATCTGAACTTGGAACTTACTGTAGCAAACTAAATATGAAAAATATTAGAAAACACTTGGAAATCAGTAAAAATTTGTTTCCAAAACATAATATAGGACCCATTCACCATAGGGTGAATGATTCCATGTTAGTGATACCAAGGAAAAAGGTTTTCAAAGTTCATAAGCTTCAATTTCAAATTCAGAGTTTCTTGGAAAAGCATACCAAGACCCATTCACCACTAGGTGAATGATTCCTTGGAGGCCTACAAAAACCAACTTTTTTGAGCTTTCTAGTGATTTCGTGCACTTCCTATGATAGTTCAAGTATTTTTATTTTATGTATCTAGGTCAAATCATCCATTTAGTGTAGTCATTTTTAAATCATTTCAAAAACCATCTTAGTATTAAAAATCTTCAAATCTATAGGACAATTGTTGAAATTTCATAAGCATTGCATAATTTAGATAGCTTACTTTTTCATGTTAGCATGTTTTATTTTCAATCATTTAATGTTCATAGATTATCACATGGCTTGTATGATTCTATTTTCCCTAGTCATGGGTATAATCTAGAAAACAAATTAAAACCTTTGACAAGCATGTTAATTACTCTCTTAGTATCCATAAGATTTGTAAGAATTTCATAACATAAGAGGATGAAAGCATACATAATCATGAAAATCATAGTTCTTCTCTCGATACCTCTCATATTAGTGATGAAGGTATATTGGTGAAATAAGATACAATCATTGAGAATCATGAAATTTTTGTTTATGCCTCTCCTCCTCCCCCTTGGGAAGGTATTATGAAACAATAATATGAGATCATTGACACTAGTTTACCTAGTCTCCATTCATATCCCAACACCTTTGCTTCTTGTGAGAATGATTTAGTGAAAGAAGATAAAATCATGAACGATCATGAAAAACACATTTCTGAAGAGGCTATACTGGTGTTAAGAGATCTAATGATTGAGGTTTATAGCATTATTTCTCTCTTTCTTAATGTCCCTAACATTTGGTAAGGTCTATTTGAACAAAAGGATCCAATCATTGGCAATATTGAACCTCATAATTATTCTTCTGTTGATGCCTCACCTTTTTTGTGATGAACCTACTAAAAGGTCTCCTAGTAGGGTAGATATGATGGCACAAGAGAATGAGACCTTAGAGAAAAAGGATGAAATCATGGACAACCATAGAAATCAAATTTGGCCTTCTAATATTTCTCCTATTTCTAGAGAAGATATTGTGTTGCTAGAAAATCAAACCAATGAGAGTTATGAGAATCCTATTTGTCTCTCTTCCCCTAGGGAAAAAATTATTGAATAAGAGACTTCCATCAGTCATAAGCAATAAAATTCAACATTTTATAACTCCCTTACTTGTGATGAAGTCATTTTAGAAAAACCAACCTTTGAATGTCATGAACATCTAGTTTTTTTCTCTCATAAAAACTCTCATAGTAGGGAAGATATCATGGTGGAATAAAACAATAACAATGACACATGTCTTTAAAACAATATTTATGTGGCTTCCTTAGATGAAGATGATTAAGTAACATTAGACTCCCATTCATTAAGAGAAACTAAAAATAAGGATAAGTGTATTGAGTTTATGAATATTAGGACTCCCTCAAGTCCTCTAATTCTTCGACCTCCTACAAATCCTTTAATTATTGGACTACCTAGGCCTCAACTTATCATTCATCCACCCTCACAACAACAAAAAATTCAAAATAAACCCATCCTTATCCAAGAATCATGTAAAAGGTAGCTTGATAATGATACTTTTTTGTAGCAACCGAGTTACAATACCATTTCTCATATATACAACAAATTTTATAAATCAAAGCTGACCCTGAACCTGAAAGTTGTTTGCATATCAAGAAATAAAAATAAAATCATATTGAAGAAGTGACAAAGTTATTGGAAGATTCTTGGAGTGCCTTTGATTTCACACCTACATTCATGGGAGAATACAAGATCATAACAAAATATTATGAAAAGGGAAAAGAAAAATTAGTAATGTCAAATTTTTTTTTGAAAGCATCCACTTTAACCACTTTAGAATAAAAGACAAAATACATGATAGAATTTGATAAAGTTGATTATGAGCAACCATCGAATTTGAAAGAAATGAAAATGATTTATGGAAGAGGTTATGAACCTATATAATAACTTGGGTATAGTGGAAAATGATGTGGTGCTAACATGCAAGAAATGACTAAGGGTCTTTGTTATTGTCCATCAAAAGGAACAAACAAGCCTTCACTCAATGTCGAAACTCTTACAAAATATTCTTCCAAAAAAACTTTAAATTTGGTGCATCCTAAACTAATAGATATCTCACTAGATATACATCAACTTGATACTTTTTTTACCCGCCATAATTAATAGTTGATACTCCTTTCCATGTAATATTTGTAGGATCATAGCATACTCACTATTGCAAGTTTTATATTCATTGCAAATCATTTCCTTTTTGCAAGGAGTGACATATCATCACCTATCTTGGCTCATCCTTGTCTTGCACTTAGTGGGGTTAAGGGGTTAATTATCCTTGTCCTAGTTTTGGTATTTTTTGTTTTCCCTTCATCTAGTTTCCCACTTAAATCGTTTATACTGACCGAGATTGAGATGTGGATGACCTGCTATAGCTTGACTCACATTTTCCTTACTAGTATTTTCTTTGTTTCTTCATGTGACTGCATGTGCATAATGTGATCCCTTATGATGTTTTGTTTGGTGTATCTTTCTCCCTTTTTGTGCATTCCTCTATATGTATCTATATTCTTCTCTATGCTATAAACATTTTATCTCATTTGTCTTGTGTTTTCCTTTTAGGGATGACACAAGATGTTGAGACATTTATGTCTCTTCGATGTTGACCCAAAATCTTCTCATCTATCTTTTTTCTTGTCTTGTGTTTTCCTTTACATGATTATGCAAGGCATCAAGACATTTAGGTATCTTCGATGTTGAACTAATAGGCATTTTCTTTTTTTTCTCTATCTTTGTGTCATTCTTCCTGTTTTATCAATATTTGGGGAATGGTGATATTTGTGAGATCTATGAAACAATTGTAGAAAAGACATCCTAACCCAAAATCCATAGATCCCTTATGTATTTTTGGGGGAAATCCCTCCTTCCTTTTTCATGATGTAGATCTATTTCAGAAACATATGACTTGGCAAAGGGTTTTTCAAGGAAATCTCTCATGTCTAAGGAGAAAAAATTGGCTACTTTAAAGCAGTTGCTCACAGTAATTGTGTTCGCATCTGCTTTAAATTTGGGGCATACATCAATGACACCTTTCGACATTTTTCATATTTCATGGTGTGGTTTTATTTTTCCTTATGACGTATCCTTTTCTTGGTGGTGTCATTAGGTTTGATGCCCTTCAAGAGTATGATATTTCTAAGTGTATGATTTCCCTTGGTGGCATGATACGAATGAGACATCCCATAAGTGGCAATTTTATATTCTTGACTTGTCCTCTCTTGGAGACATTAGGAACAATGTTCCCTAAGAAGAAGGCCTTTCATGAATGAATAAAAATCCCCTTTAACTAAAACCTATAGAAAAAACATTAAAAAGCATAGCATTGTGGTACTTTATTGAAGTTGTTAGGAAGATAAATTCAGTATGGTATCAAAGGCTAATATGATTCTCTTATTTTCCACCTAGCTGGGACAACTCACCTAATGGACAGCTTGAGGTTCAACTACCCTAGAGTGAGCATGCATGTTATCAATAAATTGCCTAGACCTGGTCCACATTGTGTTGGATAGACTATCGAAGCTTGACCCTTGTTATGGACAAACAAACGCATTCCACATCATGTTGGAATAATCGAAGCTTGACCCTTTTTTTCCTTTGTTTTTCTTTTCTTGGTCTTTGATACGGTATGGTTATGTATATTTTTTATTGTTGCATACTTAAGTGTCTTTAATGTCTACTTTAGTGCTATTTTGACATGGGGGAAAACTCTCACTAAAGTGGGCACAAAATGTAGCATAGAAAAAAGTAAAACTTTTTCACACTTAATTTGGGAATGAATAATTAATAATAAAATGGACTTAATTGTGCCTTATTTAGGGTGTTATAAAGTGTTCTCTTACACTTTCACACTAATCTAGGGATTTATTAATTAATTAAGGCTAATTAGAGCTTAATTTCCCCTTAAATTCAAATCCAAGCCTAATTTATTATTTTCCAAAGGATAAATCTCAAAAATCATTAATAATGTTACATAATGTTAGAAACCCTAGATCATACATGCAAACCTAAACACCTTCCATAGAAGAGAAAACATCAAAAAAGCAGATCTTTGCATGTAATGTGCAAAATATTATTATTCAGGAATTTAATATTACAATGAGATGATTTGCTTTATAAAAGAAAAGTATCCAACCCTAATGTTGACCTAAAAATAGCTCAACCTAAGTAAAGTTATGCAAGTGTAATTAAATATTAATTACACTAACACCCCCCCATAAGTGCAACTTAGGGAGACTAAATAAGCATGCACCTAAAACTAAGATGAATGCAAGAAAGCATGAATGGGTCTTGGCAACAAGGCCTGATCAGGTACCCATGTACAAATGCAATAATGAGGTAGAGAAGGAAAAACTCAGTGGGACAACCCCCCCTACAATGCGATGACTGCTGCAAAGAAGCACTGGAAGAACGCTATGGAGTAACACTAGAACCGCAATCTGGCAAGCAAGGAAAGATACTTCTACCTACAAGAAACCATATCGGAATCATAATAATGTGATAGCAGACCCGATGCCACAGAACACTCGAACACTCCAAACTGGAACAACCCTGGAATCCATAGAGCAACAGTAGATGATATGATGATGACAGAATCTGGAAGCTGTGAATCTCGATGTTGATGCCAAACTAAGACTAAAACTCTTCCATGGGAAAAAGTACTATACAGACTCGGGAACAATAACCACAAATTTAGTGGCCCTCAAACTGAGATGGATCCGATGTAGATCACTAACCATAGGCTATCAATCTAAAGTGTGAACCAAAAAGAATCTGATATGTGTCAAGCTAAGACAAAATATGGCCAATAAGAAACTGAGAAACAAGATTACAAACCATTTGAGTTTTCATCAAAACACAATGAAGATTATTATGCAAAAAAACCCCCCGATGGAACTTTATATCAGTTCATTTATTACAATCCCCAATGACTGAAAAAGGAGAGAATGCCTAACATGCATAAAAATAAAAATGAAAATAGACCTCAGATCTGTGTAGAGGACTAAACCAGCTTTCCAATGCCGTAAGAATGGCGAAAAAAGGATCACCGAGTCAAAAGATATGCCCTCCGGAGTGAAAAATAGAAGTTCTGAGTTCAAATACCTGCAAAATAAATCTGGATAAAAATCTAGAAAAACTAAAACTTTGAATAGATCGGTGCCGGAATCCACTTTCCAATGGTATCTCGTTTGCAAAAAATGGACACCGTATGCAAAAGTTACGCCCGATTTTGTAAAAGTGCTCCAAAATGGCCAATAAGGCCTACAGGCAGCCCAGGGGGCTAAAAAAATGGGCCCTTGGTCCTACATGCAACCAGAGGCTGGTGGACAGGGGGCTGGGGCAGAGCCCCTGGTTCTCCATATGACTGCGCTGGGGCTGACGGGCCGGCCCGACCACGACCAGTGCAGATAAAGCCCGCGGGGGCTGGCGATGGGACCGACGGTGGAAAGGGGTGGCGCCGCCCGGGGGCCGCCGCTCCTGGTGGCCGCTGGGTGGCACGCCGATGGTGAGATCCTTAAAACTGCGGGTATGAAAACCGATGGCCATTTTCCATTTTTTCTTTGATTTTTGTGAAGAAAAATGCCTCGAAATGCGTGTTGGGGAGGCCGTACAGCCTTTCTAGCAAATTTTTTTTGCCTTCCGGATCAACTTCACCAAAATCAATGAAACGAAAGGTGATTTTAGGGTTTTTGGCCACTGCGATCGCAATGGTGACCTCCGTTTCTGCTCAAAATGCTTCAAAAAAATGGCGACCTCCAGAGCTTGCAAAAAAACACCCAACTTGAAACCCTCACAGATCTGGCAAATCATGGCCAAAATCTTCAAAATAAAAGCCAAACCTGACTTTTTCCAGTGCTCTGAATCCAATGGAAAGGCCCAATCTAATCCAAAATTCTGCATAGATGAGCTCAAGGCATGAAATCCTCGAGGAACCCTGAACGAAATCTGTAATGGTTTTCTCCAGAATTTGAGAAGGGGCTGCATGTCAAGGCTCTGATACCATGTTAGAAACCCTAAACATACATGCAAACCTAAACACCTTCCACATAAGAGAAAACATCAAAAAAGTAGAGCTTTGCATGTAATGTGCAAAATATTATTATTCAGGAATTTAATATTACAATGAGATGATTTGCTTTATAAAAGCAAAGTATCCAACCCTAATGTTGACCTAAAAATAGCTTAACCTAAGTAAAGTTATGCAAGTGTAATTAAATATTAATTACACTAACACATATCACTTAATATGGCAAGGTATGAGTCCTAGGATAGTGACTTAGGACCCATTCACCACCTTGTGAATGGGTCCTCACTATGTCCTAAGAGCACCGTTTTACATGTTATTTCACCTCCCCAAAACTTGGGCCTAGTTAATTGTTCTAGGACCCATCTTTTCAAGGTGGTAAATGGGTCCTCTTTACCTAGGATACCCCTTTTTGAACTTATTCTTGGTAGGATTTTAGTGAGTTTCAATCCTAGATCAGATGTTGGATTGTGTAATTTAAATTTTGAGATTAAATCTTAAGATAAGGATAAATATAAGGTTCATTCACAGAGTTTAATATAAACATTCAAGTATTCAATAATTATAGAAAATTGAAGATCAAGAGAGAACTTAAAGAGAATTTCAAAGGTATTCAAGAGTATATTATCAAGGTTTTATTGTATCAATCAAAGATCATATCATCGTATCAAATCCTTACATGTTGTTGAGCTTATGTGTTGATGTAGCATTGAAGATCCATTTGCAAGAATTATTTCACATCCATATTCAAGATCAAGATCTACTTTCATTAGGGGCCACTTCATGCTAAGTTCCAAATTTGTATTCCAAGGTTCAATTAAGGATTGGTGAGTTGTTACGCATTGTTGTTCATTCATCTTTCCTTGTATGCACATTATTTCAGTTAAAGGTCTAATTACCTAAATGGGGTTTGACCAAGGAAAATGTTGTTTCACTAACTAACAACATTTTTTCTTCTTACTTGATGTGTTATTGTAGGTTTTAGGGTGAGGATCATGTGGAGAACAAAATTTACAAATTTGTCAAGATTGAAAAGTTATAAAAGTTGTCATTGTTATTGCAAGATCACAATAACAAATCTACAAAATTTATTTTTGACTATCGGGATTTGGTTACCTGGGAGTTGCGAGTGTCTACATTGAAGAACAAAACCCAGAAATCACTTTTCTGGAACCCTAATAGGGACCCATTCACCACTAGGCGAATGTGTCCTTAGTGACCCCCAAAAAAACATTCTTTCAACAAGGTACACATTGTTTTAGCATCTTAAAAAATTCCTTATTGATTTTATAACAATTAGGATTGAATTTTGATTATTATTTATGCATTTTACCCCTTATAATTGAGTGAATCATACCCCTAAGTAAAATTAGGTTCATCCATTTGGTGAATCCCCTTTTGGGTGAACCTCTTTCTCTATGTTTCAATGAAGAAATAAAATAAGTATAAAGTTGTTGGAAGTTCGAAAGTCTGTCATTGTTGATGTACCTTGGAAATATGAGAATGAAGTTTACATACATTCATTGATTTGGTTGTCCCAATGTTTTCATTAATGGCAACATTTTGGGGAAGCATTTTTGGTATTACTTGTACAAATACTAACTATACTAGAAAGATTATCTATCAGAAGTTTATTTAACTGTTCTCTACTAATGGTGTTGTGGTCTAATGTGTCAGTTTTTGGTTCCACACTTCATTTCACAATGAGGTATAACTCTATTCTTGTATCCATATCACTATGATTGGTTCATAGAGTTATATTCAAGATCTTGAGAAGTTTTGTGAAGAGTATTGTAAGCTATCATTGGAAAATTTCAACTCTACATATCGCTATCATCTCTCTATTTAGTATACCAGCATGGCATATTTCACATTCTCTTGAGAAGAATGTTTTAATGTTGCAATTCTAAAGGTAGTCTCTCTTATGTCAATGAATGAGAACCTGAAGAAATATCAAATTTGAAATGTGTGTACGTAGAGAAGCATTGTATGATTAGAAATTTTTGCATTTAGGTCCTATTCTTGGCCGACCTATTGCATGATAATTTTTTGTGAAGATTAAATATGTATTGTGGTTGGTACTTGGATCCTTTTTAGGTCCATGATGACTTGAAATTAATGATTACATGTTTTGTCTGGGTATGAAGGTGATTTTAAATCTTGTGTAGTGCTGACAAGAGCTATTTTGGATTATTTTGATTACATCTAATTAGGTTGACCTAATTGATGTGTGTGGATGTATTTGGGTATATATATTAAATATTTTAGAGTTGACGAAAGAGTTATAAAGAGTGTAAGAGTTTTTAAGAGTGAAGTAAGTGTGAAAATTATGGATGTGCAAGCAAAAATGAGATATCAGATCCGAGTAGTGGTGTATGATGCAAACATATTAGTTTAGTGGTAAATGCTTAGCATTATAGTAGAGTTATTGAACAACTACTAAAGCAGAGAAAAAATTCATATTCAAAGCTTCAAAGGAACTAAAATACAACACACGATAGGTGCACTTTGCATCAATTCATACCTTGGTAATGAGCCACCATTTTTGTATTGTACTTAACTCTGGTTGTGAGTCTTTTAAGGATAGTGTGTCCTAGCAATGAGCCTTTATAATATGCTATATCCAGATATAATATATTGTGAGCTAATCCTCATTGTTTTTTTTTTCCCATTTTGGGTTTTACACATAAAAATCTTGGTGTTCATATTTTTTGTGGATTTGTGGATGATTCATGCTTTCATTTCTTATTTTAGTTATTATGGTTTGGTGATTGAATTTATTGTGTTTAAAAAGTTATAGAATAATGATTCACCCCCCCTCTTAGTATTTTGAATGTTCAACAAAAACACACAAATATTTGTTTGGAAAACTTAGTAAAATTATAGTAGGAAAGAACCACAAGAAAATATCTTTAGTATTTTATTAAATTTGAAACAATATCTTATACAAAAATCATCAAACTATAAGGAAAGAATGAATTCACATGGTCCAAGAAACCTATTGTGCATTTTTTTGCACACACGCCCCACCTAAGGTGGGGACCCTCTTTTCTTGCTTTGTTACCTTGTTTTTTGTCATAGGGTCTTGACTTCATCCCCTTACAGGATACGTCTCTAGGTCTTGGTTTTGTTTCACCTATGCGCTTAATGATAAATCTACATTTGGGATGCCTTTTGCAACATTTGAATGATGGCTCTACTTTTGGGTAATGGATCTACACTTGAAATTCTGAAATTTGAGGAAAAATTGACTAAGTACTAAGAAGGTTCAGTAATTCCAAGGTACCTTGGATTACTCGAGCCTTTGTCCGGTCAAATAATCCGAGCACCCTTGGATTACTCGAATTTGGCTTCACTTCACATTTTTGAGCTTCTAGGCCATCCCATCGTGCATTAATGATGTTCATTTATTGAGTGGAGAAGATTTATATGTGGATTTTGATTGTCATTTTGGTCAGTATTCATTGTACAAGCATTCGAGTTTGAGGGTTCTTGCATCTAGTGCATCTTGCTAAGGGAGGGTCGACTGATTGGGCATAGCAGGTGATCTTTCTTCACTTTGGCTTGGGTTCCTTCACCCTCTTGCGTACAAGTTCAAGGTAGGATTATTCCTCTCAATGTAATTTCAGCTCATTCTTTTTGAGTTTCCCTATTTCTTGTTTCAAAGGGTCTTCCTACTGGGTCTTTTCGTGTATGAGAATTTTAAGTGCTTGGGGACATTTATTTTGGGAATGTCTTTTAGGTATTTCATTCCTTTTGGTGTGCATTCAGGGGGTATTGATGATTGATGTCGATTTGATGAAGGATTAGCATTGAGATTTACAAAAGATTTAGAGTTTATCATTATGGGATATGTTTTGTGATTAATGATCAAATTTAAGAAGTCATCTTGTTTTGGAAAGGAACCCTAGTCAAGTGTAAAGATTTTAATGAACGATAAAGGCTTTTCGATTCTCGTACATGATTTAATTTTTATAGAAATGTAGAATCATTTTCATTCATCATGTTGGAGTAAGGGAATCTTGACACTTAGCAAATTTTGGGCACCTGAGCTAAAACTCGATGATTCTGAGGTAGCTCAGATTTTTTGTGCTCTAATCCACTCGGATAATCTATTCCTCTTCAAATTACTCAAATCTAGAACACATCTAAAATCCCAAACTCGATGGGTGAATACTTAGATAATTTCAATCTCATCCTCTTGCTCAATAATTTTGAGCCACCTCGGATTACCTGAATGTTAGTTCACCCAGGTAATCTAAGGACCCTTGAAATACTCGAGTCCTATATGTCAAACCTCTAGTACATGAAAAAAATCTAATTTTGAATGGAAGCAATTTGTTGAGTATTTTCACGGTTATCAATGATTGAATGTGATTCAATGCAACAATGAAATTCATCTATTGAATGTTCAAATGGTCTAAGGAAAAATGTAAGTAGTGTTGTGACTTTTGGGGAGTCCAAGCTTGCTCAGATTACCCAAGGTATAGTCCATCTAGGGAATCTGAGCCTACTCAAATTACCCAAGATCTTTCACGGGGTTTCAAAATTCATGTAATAATCACCATAATTCTTGCACAATATGGTTTTATGATCATTGCATGGGATCTTGATTGATTTGAGTAAAATTTATATGCATGTGTAATGTGTTGATGAAATATTTCAAAAGGAATTGCTTGACTTATATTGCCATTGCAATTTAACTTATTATCATTTTGATTTGATGACATTATTATTACTTATATTGATGGTTTATGGAGTTGGTGTAATAGATTATATTGGTGTTATCCATTTTTGGTGATCTTGGTCCTTTCTAATAGATGCAGGCAGAGCTAAGTCCCAACAAGGCATCCAAGTCAAAGGTTGCTTTAGTGCAAGAGGAGGCAAAGAAAAGATCAGGAAGGATGAATTGTGACTTCAAAGGAATATGGCCAGAGTCCAAGATTTGTTTTGCTTGGTCAAAGATCGTGGATACAAATATGGGACACATTGATTATGATGACTTTTAGCAAAGGATGTTTAGAAATGTACCAACTCAGTTAGTACAGGTTATCACCCATATTAGATTTGCTCAAGTAGCAGGATGCCCACCAACACAACTTTGCCCAAAGTTGGTCCTAGAATGTGCAAATTACTACGACTCTAGAACAAGAATCATAATTGGCCCACAAGGAAGAGTCATGGAAAATTTTATTAAAGAATCCATAGCTGAGGTGTTCAACATTGCATCACATCCCAAGCTTATTGAGGAAATTAGCATTTGGGAAGCAATAAAATTCTATGATCAAGACCCCAACAGGGCTTTGGAGATCATGGACAACTCTTGGATATTACATCCAAAGCCTCACTATTCAAAGTTTCCTAAACAATTGCACGAGAGTGATTTCAAACAAGAATATCATGATATTATAACTCTTTTGGGTAGGTTCATGGGAGTTGAAGAGGCCCATATCTTTCATACATGAATGTTTTACCCCATCACATAGATAGTGGCCAATAAGCATTATCATTGGGAAAAAATCATCAACAAAAACTTGAATGCCTACTTGAGAAGTGTATAGGAGACCCATCAATTTACTATGACTTCATACCTCATCTATATGTTGGCACACAAAACTAAGTATAGGGGTCTCAACTACAAAGAGACTATTGGGAAAGATAAATTATGGGATATTTATGTGCAATTATAGGATAAGACAAGAAACTACAGAAGAGTCAATGATGCATTTTTCATGTATATTCATATACTAGTGTAGGATGCTCTTCACACTAGGATCTACTCTAAGTCCATGGAACTGATCAAGAAATGTGGTCAATTGTTCATTCAATTTTAGAGATTCACATACATCTGGATACAAGGATCCCCAGTTGTTTATCCCAGATTGTCGAGGTATCCAACCAACAAGCTGCTAATGCTGGAAGTGACAAGACAAATGGTAGGCTTTGAGGAGATCCTACAATAGGTGATGAAAAAGAAGGGTCTCGGAGCTGAATTCCCTTGATAATACGAACCTTGGAGGCATGTTCTTCTATTCAAAGTGCATACTATTCAAAAAATGAGATAGCATAGTTTGAGCTATACTCTCACACAAATAGAAATAGGTTTGATCCATATGGCAGAGCTATGAGGCAAAAAAGTAGAACTTTCAAGAACAAGGATCATATTGAGGACTATTGGGCTAACTATCGAGATGAGTTTTAAGCATTAAGGAGAAGATTCTCTAGGTTTCCCTTGAATTCAATACGATTGTACAAATTTGTAGAGTTGCTTGATTAGGTGCAAGAGGATGATGCAAACTTAATCCAACATCATGATTTCAAGCATTATGAGAACAAGCCCTTACCTCCAATCAACTGGTGAAAGGAGGAAATAAAAAATTTAGATCAGGTTACCACTCTAATCAAGAAGTACTCAAGGTTGTGGGTGAAGCATAAGATATTGGAGCTAGAGGCGGATGGCACCAGACTCACATATGATTTGATGGGGGATCTAGAATCCCAATCTAAAGAGGATATTGAAGTTGAAAAAGGTGATGATACTGCTGAGTCTCACAAGGAGGATATCCAAGAAGAAGAAGGACCTATGTCAATAAAAATGAAAACTAGGAGTCATAAATAGGTTAGAAGAGGAGAGAAGCCCTCTCCTAAGGCAAAGAAGGTCCCTGAAGCCAATGTTACAACTAAAAAGGGAGAATCTTCACAACCTGTGAGGAAAAGGAGATTGTTCATACAAATACATAAGTCCACCAAGGCAAGGAAGGGTGAGGCCACCATAGATGCCCCTTCTTCGGAAAAGGTTGTTAATGTGGAGAGTTCTAGGGAAAAGCCCCAAGTCTATATCAGAAGAAGCTCCCCAAAACATAAGGCATCTCCTGTAAAAGAAATGAAATTTGTAGAATAAAAGGCAGAGAAGGAAGAGGCACCTACTGATGATGTTGAAAAGAGAGCAGGTACAAGAAATAATTCCCCTCCTCTTTCTCCTGCCAACATAAAAATTTTAGAGAAAATTGTCCACAAAAATGTGAATATATCAAATGATCCTGGGCATCATGGAGCTGAAGATGAAGAAATTTTTACTCCTAATAGTGGAGAATGGAGGAAGTTCATACATGAAATGAATCAATATACCTCCAGAGTAGACAGCAAGAATGTAGAGTCTGAAATGGTACAAGAAAAGTCACATAAGTCTCCAGAAAAGGTAATAATTGAGGAATTGGGAGACCATCTAAAGGAGGAAGAGGATATGGAGGAAGTTGCTAATAGTCCTTAGTAGGAGAATGATGGACAAGAGGATCAACCAGAGACTAAGAAGAATGTTGAAGAAAATGTGGTAGATAGTCCAAATAAGGAGGTAGCTCCAGAGCAGTTCACTGTCTTGGAGTGGTTAGAGAAAAGGCTTAGCAAGAAGCCAATAATTGTGTAGGAGTAAGCCCCGAGTTGGGACAAATTTCTCAAACAATGGGGGCAACCCAAGCAAAGAAAAAGGTCCAAGACTATCTCTAAAATCTCGAGAGATGAGTTCAATAATAGGGTTTTCCATGTTGCAGTGCCTACAAGTGATAAGTTCAAGGATGAGGTTAGGCCTTCTGATTTTAAGGTAAAAATTATTAATCTAGGACCAACCACCAAGGAGCAAGAAAAAGAAGAATTTGAGGAATCTTCTTAGGCTATTTTGAAGAGATTGGAAAAAGAAACTAAAGAAAAGGAGAAGCTACAAAAGTAGCTAAATGAAATTTATAAATATGTCCAACACCTAATGAAGCTTCTATAGACTGGTGGAAGTGAAGGTAATGTTCCTAAGGGGTTGCTACCCAAAGAAGCTATGTCATAGATAGAAATATTGAAATCCACTTCTTGCAACACCCATGAATGGTTGTAGGAAGTCAACAAATGGGGTGATGAATCAATTAAGTAGGTCTTTGACATTTATTCCAAGGTTGTTGAATTTATTGAGGACACTTCATAATTTGTTGTAGACTATAAAAATATTGATGAATCAACTGTTGATGAGTTGAAGAAGATTTTGCATGTTCCTGGGATGAATTGGTAAAAATGAATATTTTCTCCTCAGACAAAATTGGTAAGCTAAAGGAGTGGGTAGAAGTCTGGAATTATAGGAAGGAACTCCTCTCCAAAGTTTTGAAGAAAATCACAAAGTTGCAAGGGAAAATGAAAGAGATATATGATAGTTGTATCAAGTTTTCTAGAGATCATAACTGGAAGAAGGAAATTTGGATAAAATAATATGAATTTCAATAGGTTGTAGTCATGGTGGCATGAAGTTAATGCTCCTTCTGATAGTTATCCAATCACTAAGGATAATTTAGAAAATGCTGCAAAATTAATATTTCAAAACTAGATAAATATCATGAATTACAGATTGAATGGAATAAGGTAATGCCCCAGTATTTAGAAGAATATAAAAATCATAAGACAAGGTTTAAGTTTATTCCACTTCCAGATCCAGCTGATTTGAAGGAGATTTTGGAGAAAGTCAAAGAATTATCTAATAAATTGTAGACCAATAAGGAGGGAGAAAATAGCCAGCTTGCAACCGCCTAGAAGTTTGTGTCAATCATGTGACAATACAGCTAGAGGGTGACCTTGAATTTTGTGCAATCGAAGAGAGATATTCTGGAGGACTCTAGACTGACCTAGATTATGCTTTAACATTTAATGTAATTTAATTTTATTCAAATCTCTCTAGGTCAAACTATTGGGCCGACCTCAACATGTAAACCCTAAGTTTGGGGGTGCTTTTCTATAAATTGAGACTCCAACCTCATTTTTAGGGGTTAGAATTAGCAAGATATAGTTGCCAGAGCTAGAATTAAGATAGGAGTTAGCACTTTCTAATAGAAAGTGTTGATACATTGAGAATACTTGAATTGTTGCAAAGTTTGGGTGATTCAATATAAGTAAAGACATTATTCTTCAGTGCTCTTTCTTGTGTTGTTTTTACCTTGCATGGTTCTTGTTGTTCCAAATCTTTAAGATTGCTTCAAGATTATCATTTTCATGCTAGATTTTAGACATAAATGTGATGCAATGGTGTTTATGATTTAATATTTGAAGTGTTTGAGCAATCCATGGTCAATAATTTTAGCAACTTGTTGATTGTAAGTTGCTATGCAAAGTTAGCCTGGGCCTTAAATTTGTGTGCTAAGTTCAATTTTGGGTATTTATTCATTTCAATTGTCAAAAAAGGTTGATTTGGGTGAATGCTTCATGATCTAAAAATATTAAATTCCTTAGAAGATTGCAGATTTATTCTAGGTCTAGTAGGAATTAGTTTTGAAGGATTGGTCCACTTTGAGTGTTTAATCATTTACATTGTTGGTCATAGGTTTAGTTTACCTTTAGAAATCTCTTTAAACCCTATATATTTTGTTATTTCTTGTAAATTTGGGTCATTATTTGGACTAAAAGTATCAATAATATTGCAAGATCTGATGAATTGAAGTTTCTCAGCATTTGTTTTGTAAGGTACCTTGTGATTACCAACATTTTCACATTTATCACTGAGTTGGTTTTGCATTGTCAATAGCTAACATTAGAGACCTTGGGGTTATATCTTGAGGCTTGATGATAGAGATTTACCTTTCAAGAGAGATAGGATATTATATTCTATCTGAGTTGTTGTTGTGCAAAAAACACCATCAACAAAACCTGAGTTGTAGAGTTCTTTTTAAGAAAGCATTCACAAAAGTGAAAGTTTTACTCATGCAATTGCATGTCAAATATTTGTCAACATTACTAAAAATAGTACTAAATTTTTATTATTCATCATTATTAGAATAACAATAAAATTGAGTTCACATTCTGAAAATCTCTTACTTGAATTCAAATTTCTAACTTATGAATACATCCTCATAATGAAAGACTAATTCCATTAATTCCAAGTCTAATGTAAAATATAATCCTAGAGAAGTTCTACACCAAATGAAATTCTCTCTACTAATGGGATTCATCATTATATATGTTTGGTTTACATTAGTGTTTATATATATCCTCCTTCTATCACCTCATTTACAAAGTGATATTGAATATCAATATTCTTTCTTGCATGATATGCTAAGTCCCATGCTATGTGTAAAGAACTTTGGTTATCACATTGTAAAAACCATGGAATCTTGCTTTACATGAAATTCACCCAAATTGTATGAACCCATATTTCCTCCTTGATAGCCTATGTTGTCATATATTTAGCTTCAGTAGGAGATAATTCCACCACTATCTATAAATTTGATACCCATATAACTACTCCTCTAGGTAAGGAGAAAATGTAACTTGAAGTGGAATTTACATTATCCTTGCCTCTAGAAAAATATACATCCACATACCCATTAACTTGAAGACTAATCCCACTATAATAGATAGTGACATTAGAATTTCCCCTTAAATACTTGAGAATCAACTTAAAATTGTCCAATTCTTAGTACTTTGATTTTCCATGTAATAAATGTCTACTCCCACTACTTATGCAATGTGTAGTTTAGTGAACATCATGGAAACCATAAGACTACCAACTAATAATTAGTATTGTACACAAGAAATTTATTGATTCTTTACTTCTATTCAAGGGAAATTTTTCAAAGAATTTTAATATGAACAAGAAATTAAATGATAAGTAGTTGTGCATTCTACCTATTGAAATGTTGTAGAAACTTCTCCACATAAGTTTTTTCTGACAACCATATTTTCATATTTTTTTTATCTCTAAGTATCCTCATTATAAGAATATAATTTTTAATACCTATTTTATGCATCTCAAAATCCCTAGCAAGAAGATATTTAAAATGGAGGATTTTGTACATGTTACTACCTAATACCAACATATAATCAACATACAAAATAGCACTTACCCTTAGTCAAGAAAAAAATAAATGATAAGAAATTGACAAATTGATAATTGTTGCAACACACTAATTAGATTTATATTCCTTAATGGATTGAAGACATTATACTCATCACTACCAATGAGAAATTGATACTTGATTTGAAGTATTGCAAACGTTAGTACTAAAAAAAAAATAGATACGAAACAAAAAAAAATTAACATGGAAATATGATTTATTGCTAACATGATGCTTAACTGAAATAATATTGCTATATAATTATGCTCTTGATTGCTCTAAGGATGTTCAACTGCTTAATTAGTTTCATTGGGATTTCAAATGGTGAAAAGGAATCAATTTATATGTATCTCTTTAATCTCCTACAAATTAATTACCAATAGCTAACAAATGACTTCATATTTATAAATATTAAAATTTCAACATCAATATATTTTTAATTGAGCTAAATAAGTTGGATAAGGGCAATATGTACCCAAGCCTAGACCTATCATTTTGGGGCCTTAAGCATCAGTAAATGAATATTAAATCCTCATTCTCATTCAACCTCTTATTTTCCAAAGATTATTATAAAATAGGAAAATTAAATGCACAATTGGGTCCAAGCACATGGGGGGAGCTAAACCTAGTGTGAAATTGTCAAGGGTGACAATTTAAGATGCCACATTTAGCCCTCACTTTAATGAAAATATGAAATTATGATCAGATTCACAATAAAGTAAAGAAAAATCAAGAATAGTTCAATTATATAAACATTGAAGAGATAAGAGGATATTAAATCTAGGGGGTGAGCTAGCTGCTAGGATCAAGATCCTATGGCACAAAAATTTAAGGGTAATGGAACACATAAAAATGAGGTTCAATGCAACATGTAAAAGATAAAGAACACACAATGAAGAAACACAATATAACATAATGCAAACATGAATATGATACAAAAAATAATGAAGATACAAAAAAAACATAAAGAAAACATAAAAAATACACAAGGAAAATATATAACAATCACAATAAAAATAAAAGAACATGGTTAATATGATGTTAAACAAGATAGTTCTCTCACAAGGACCAGCTAGCTACATTATGCTAGACCATTTATGAGCTATATAGATCTACTTGGTAGAAAGCTACATTATGTTAGGTTTGCATGCAATATGATGAGTTTCACAAGGCTAGCAAGCTAAATTATGTTAGTTGAATTATGAAACACATGGATCCACTGGTAATCAAGTTATGCTATGCTACAACATTAAAAATTCTCAAGTACATGAATTATCAAGTTGTGTTATGTCAAATACATGGATTATTTTACAAATCATACCTCAACTGGAGAGCACTTCTTATAACACAAATAGTGAAGATATTTTAAGCACATGGATAGAGGAAGAACCTAAAGTGCACTCTTGAAGAATTACTAGGTTTAGAAGGATATTTATGATAAGGAGGCACATGAGAATTTGTTGCATTCTACCCAAGTACATAAAATGCATTATGGGAAGGTTTCTTAAACTTAGGATATTGTGAGAAAAATATAATTAGAATAACACATCAAATTAACTGCATATTACATGGAATTTCTCATATTAAACTAACTAACTATTTGGGCATAGGGAACCTACTATCATACATTACAAAAATAGAATAAATTTTGACACTGAGGATTTAAGGCTCAATATATTATAGCACACACTCATTTGCAATGCTGTAAGTTTGTGCAATGCACATAAACAAATAATTAATGAAAGGGAGATATTTAAAATATTAATTAAAACAAGATACCTACTAGAAGAAGGTGAATGTATTGACATACCAAAATATTGTGGTGATATCTTATTGAAGTACCATTTCAATACTTATATACAAAGGTGTGAGAAAAGGAATGATTATGATGAAAGATTTTATATTCCACTCTTTTTCTTTATACTAACTTTGGTTTCCTAGACTTGGCACATAGATCAAGAAAGAATAGGAGAGATGAAATCTTGAACTAGGCTTAAAATAGATTTCCTACATACCTTTTCTTTTCACAATCAAAATAGCTAGATACATACCACACTACTTAATATGAAGGAAATAATATTCAAATAAGGGATAAACAATAAAGTTTTGGTAGCAAAACCTACTCCCCCACCTCTGTAGATAGAAGTAATATGAAATTATATTGAGTGGTTGGACAAGAAAATAAATTTCAGTGAAATAATATGTTTCATAACACAACAAGAATACAATAATAAACATAACATGGATATAGAGGTAAATCAAGGGGAAATAGAATTGGAATCCACTACCTAATCTAAGAAAAATAATATAACCAACTAATTAGGCTTAGAGAGGAAAAAAAATTCAAGGAAGGGGACACTAAGATTTCAAAGATAGAGGAATATTAGGATAAAAATATAGTAACACAAGTTGTAGAAATATCATCAACATTTAAACAATTGTTTCCTAGAACATTTACATATTTGAAGGGGATAAAAGAAGAAGCACATGTAATGAATATACAACTAAAAGTGGGGGATAAAAAGTAAAATAAAATACCATATAAACTTAATCCAAATATTAAAAATAAAGTAAAAGTTGAACTAGATAAAATGCTTGATAGATGATTTATAAAACAGATAGAATATGTAAAAATGAATAAGTCTTATAGTCATACAAACTAAAAATATAGGGGAGATAATAATGTGTTTATTTAAAGGATTTGAATAAAGCTTGCATACATGATCCCTTTCCAACACCCTTTAGAGAAGAAATATTAGAATCAATTTTTGGAAGGGAGATTTATTCATTTATTGATGGGTTCTTCAACTATCATCGAGTCAAAATAAGGGAAGATGAATTTCCCAAAACCAAATCTAGCACATAATGGGGTTTCTACATGTATACAATAATGCAATTTGGATTAAAAAATGTACCTACAATATTTAATAGAATAATGATAAATACATGCAAGGACTTAATAAATTAGTTTTAGGAGTATATTTGGATGACTACACAATGTATGGATTATTTAGAAACCATATAAATGTAATTAGGATGATGTTGAATAGGTTCCAAAGTATAAAAATATCATTGAACTTAAAGATATGTATGTTTGCAATACTTTAAAGGACACTATTGGGGCACATGATTTATGAAGGCCTTATTATGACACTACCACCTCCCAAAATGGTTATGGAAGTTAAAAAAATATTGGGATACATTGGTTATCACTAAAATTCATAATAGGCTGTGTTGGTATTGTCACACCAATGGAATTATTATAAAATAAATTTGGTAAGAATATCAAATGGAATGAAGACTATCAAACCATATTTAACACATTAAAAGGGAAAATTACTAAAGCACCCATCTTAATCATTAAAAATTAGAGCATACCATTCCATGTACATGTGGATGCATCTGGGATAACAATAGGAATAGTTTCAGCCCAACTTAAAGGAAAAATTGGTTATCCAACAATGTTTGCAAGTAGAAAACTATCAAAAGAAGAGAAAATTTACACTACAATAGAGTGAAAGACACTAGGAATGGTCAATGCACTACAAAAAATTAAATATTACCTACTATCTACACCTTTAATTTCTTTATAAATCATGATCCAATAAATTATCTACTAAAAAAACCTATTATAAAAGGTTAGATATGCAAATGGATACTCCTATTTTAGGAGTATGACTTTAAAAATAGTGGTAAAACTTGAGAAATAACAACCAAGTACTAAATTATTTGTCCAAAACATAAACATGGGAAGAGTTAGAGGATCATCTAAAGGATATCCCTCATGCATGTTTACTCAAAGTAAATGTTGTACCAGAATAATTACATGGAATTGTTATACAATTATCAACTATTGAATTCTCTTAAATTATCTCACCACGAGATAAACAATCACTAATATCAAATTCCATGCATTGCACATTAATAAAGGAGAACTATATCACATAATAAGATACAAAATTATGAGTTCAGGGTTTTTATGAACATGCGAGAGAATCCATCCTAAGGGAATTACATGAGAGCATAGCTAGAGGACATAATTGTAGTTATACCACAATAAAAAGAGTTCAATGAGAAATACTTTGATGGAAAACTCTTCACAAAGATCATGTAAATAATTACACAAGGATTTGTGATATTTTTCAAAATTTAGGAAAACCTACGGCAAAACATCAACTTCCCTTAGAATTGATACTAGCACAAATTCCTTTTTAATATTGATTAATAAAATTTATTGTCCGCATTGATCCCCCAAAAAATCATTCAAAAGTAAATATTCATAATAGCAAGGATAAAATATCCAACTAAGTGGATAAAATAAATACCTATGAGGGATTATACCATAAAGACTATCACAAGATTTTTATATTTAAATATGATTAATAGATATGGATGTCCATTAAATATTAGAAGTGATCAAGTAAACGCTTCAAAAATAAAATGTGAGCACTCACCCTATCATCTTTAAGAAAGTGAGCAAATTTAATCTTTAAACAATTTAATTGGGACAACAATAACTAAGATGTGTGATAGAGATAGGTCAAAATGGGATATAAAATTACCTATAGCACTCTGGGCCTACCACACATCCTATAAAAGAACCAACAAGTTAACAACATTTCAACTGGTATATAGTAATTATGTCATAGTTCCCATGAATTATAATCCATAATCTATGTACCTCAGTGGTATATAGTAATTATGTCATAGTTCCCATGAATTTTAATCCATAATCTATGTACCTCACTTCTTTGTCATTAGACAATGATGAGTCTTTAGTATAAATTATAGATTGATTAAATAAATTAAATAAAAATAGGTGCATATCCCTATATAACTAGTAGTAAGAATTCAATTGATAAAAGGTATGCCATGATAGAAACCTTCAACTCAAAACTTTTAAAATAAAAAATTTATTCTTACTGAATGATAGAAAGTTCAAAAATAAAGGGAAACTAAAAGTAAGGTGGTTAGGACCTTGCTACATACATGAAATTATGGAATTAAAAGTTATAAGATAAAGAAAATTAGATGGATATCATATAATAGGCTATGTGAATGGAGCAAGACATAAGCATTATCACCAAATTGAAGGATAGAATATAAAGGGAAGTATTAAAATATTATACATTATGTATTATACACAAATAAATGATAAAATCAAACAATTAATAGTCAAGGGTTACAAATAGATAGACAATCCCATAAAACTTAATAGGAAAAAATAATGCTCATATGGGTAACTCAAAACCTACTTAATACCTAGCTCATTCACTTAATATTTATCTTACATTCAAACACTAGTGAAATAGTGAACTAATCTCTAAAAATTACAAACCTTATAAATCTTAAAATGCATAATGGAAAGACCAACCCCTTTGAACAATTTTTAGAGCTGCACATGAAATAAGAAAAATGTCCATTTAAGGTGATGGAAGTGGATAGGGATGGAGAATTTTCTAGTATTTTAGTAGATGTGGTGTACATAGAAAATGTAAGGAAATACATCCATTATTTTGTAGCATAAATAAATCACACAAAATTTGAAGAGCTTCACTAAACATTTCTATCTCTAGACTAGGGAAAATATTGGCCACAATACCAAAGGTGGGATGGGAAAAATTGGGTATATAAATCATTACCTAGACTTATGTGATGAACATGATAGGGTAAATATAATCTTAAGTAGGCATGAAATTTTTATCTATTTGGATAAATCCTACCAGATCATGAAGGAAGCCAACCATGTTGTCACCAAGTTGAGTACGGTAGGGGAGATACTAGAAAAGAAAGATGTCAAGAATGATAAGGTAATCAAGCTAACCGGGGCTACACCAAATGGCCACAACTTGAGCTTGAAATCAATAACTGACCTTGTAGTATGGTGCAAAACCATGTTGTCACCTATAAAATTTAATTTGAAAACCAAGGACATAGCCAATACAACCACTATCGACACCACATTTATAGAATGGTCATGGAAGGGAAGGAATTTTATATTTGAGAGGTGATGAGGGAGTAGTTAATGGAGAGAATTCAAAAGATAAAGAATTCCTAGTACAATTTTTATATTGACACACTGCTAATCTATGTAGTATTCTATTTTCTTAATGAATTACTTACATTCAAAGGGAAAAAAAGGAAAACAAATTTAATAGTAGTATCACAAATCAAGTACCATAGAGATTATTCAAAGATTAATCAACATACACTATCACCTACTAGGTATTTTCCAAAATCCTTAAACAATAAATGCAAGACAGATACTGAATCCCCTATGAGTTAGTCAAATAATACATCAACAATATAAATTTCCTAATAGGAAAAGACTATAAATACATGGGTCATCCCACAATAATGTGTCCCAAACTTGGGACATTGTGATTCTTGCTTAAAATCACACATGTTTAGAAAAAATATGTTGTATATGGAAAATGGGGTCTAGACACTATCATATGACTTAGGACATAGAGCGTACCCACTTTCCACGTACTATATTCAAGGATAACCCTAGAGATCTCAATGCAAAAAAGGAAGATATCTTGCAATAGGGCCTGTCCTAGGGGCTTATTGCAAAATAATAAGGGGTTCAACATGAAGTAAGAACCTAGAAAGACAAATGAAATGCAAGTTGTAATGATAAACCCTAATAGGATGCAATGAGTACAAAATGAGCTAGAAAAGTAAATGAAACAGAACAAAAAGATACATAATAGAATATGTGCACTTTGGAATCTGAAGATGGTTGAATGGAGCTCTAAAATACTAGAAAATATGATCTTAATGCTAAGTGGGACTCATTCGCCAAGCTGGGTGAAATAATAAAAAATATGGGTTTTTGTGTAGGAACATGAATTTGTCAAATGGGTATCGAATCTACAAAAATATGAATTTTGACTAAAAATAGAACTCATTCACTAGAAGTGGAAAATTAGTCTAGTTAGGGATTTTTGGAAATTCAAGACTTGAATTTTCTCTCCTTAGTTTGCTTAGTTTGCTCTTTTAGGTTTTTGGATCGAAATCTCTGAAAAACATCTTGCATGTATTCTCCAACATTCTCCAATGCTTGATGAAAACTTTGAAAACTTTGAATGACTTGAGAACTTTTCTCCAATATTGCTCCTTAGGAAATCTAAAACCTAGACCTACAAATCACATGTAGAGGAGAGGGAAAAAATTGTTGTTGGGTTAGTTGATATGGGTTTGTCTTGGTCAAACCTTGTTTTGGTAATCAAACATGAAAATAGAATGAAATAGGAATGGAGAAATATGAATGAACAAAATATGATGTTGCAACTCACCAAAATCTAGCAATAAAGTGCTACAAACATGCATGAGATGGCTCTAATATGTAGATCTTGACTCTTGCTTGAAGGTGATAATCTTGAATTGAACACTTGCTTGAATCATAAACACTACATCACAATTGTTAGCTCCAAAACAAACATGATGCATGAAGTGTTTGGCATGATGATTGATGCTTGAATGCCACTCTGAAAAGCCTGATAATTTTACTTTGAATGCTCTTGTAAATACTTGAATGCACGTGTGAACTCGAACTTGCTATGAGGTGGAGCAATGGAAAAAGTTTCTCTTTTGATTTTACCTTGCTTGTTTGGGCCCTTATTGTATACTAGGCTTAATGGTGCCTTGATCTAGTGTTGTGATGTGTTTTTCACATCCACATTAGGTTTTGGGCCCTTCCAAGCTAAATAAACTTAAAGTTTCCCTAATTTAATTTTGTAAAGTGTATTTATTGACAACTTCACATTAGATTTAGGAGGCTTGTAAATTAAGTGGACCTAATCTAGTGTTGTAATTTTTTCTACACACAAATTGGATTTAGGACCCTTTTTAGGTAAATAGATCTATTTTTACCTTAATTTAATGTTGTAAAGTTATTTATTTACACTTTCACATTGGATTTTAGGCCCCTTGCATTTATGACCTTAATATAGGCCCCTAAGACCCTATATTATGCATCCCAAGGCATATTTCAATAAAAAACTAGACTATATCAACATATAAACTTAATTTACACACTCCATGACACTTTAGCAATCAAAATAGGCCCTGTGGGACCATTCACCAATTTGAGTGAATGAGTCCCATCCAGGTGGGACACACTCACCCAACTTGGTGAATGAGTCCCATTTCGCCTATTTTAAAGGTTTAAAGTGAGAAAATTAGGTTTTAAGTTCAAATTTAATTTTAGTCAACCTTTTGGATCTAATACACTATATATTAGATGGATTGCCTATGTAAATGAGCTTTCAAATCATTATTTCATCAAGCCTACATGATATCAAGCCAATCACTCAAGATTTAAGAATTCCAAGACTTTACAAGATCATCAAGATAGCATTCAAGATCATTTTTAAGGAATTCAAGGGTAGATTCTTCATCAATTATTGTAAAAATTTAAGATCCATCATAATTTCAAGGTCATCAAGAATCAAGCATGTTATTGAGCTAGTGTTGTGATGTAGCATTGAAGACCCAAGATCAATATCTACATCCTTCATGGCCATTTCATGTTGAGTTGCATATTTACGAGGCATCATTCAAGGTATCATTTTCCATGATTCATGTTCTTAACTTTATTTTTCATGCCTTCATTTCATTTTCTCATCATTTGGTTTAATTACCTACAAGGGTTTTGACCAAGGCAAACCCCTATTTCCTATCAATCAACTCTCTCTCTCTCTCTCTCTCTCTCTCTCTCTCTCTCTCTCTATCTATCTATCTTTGTGTAATTGAATATGTAGGTGTTTTGAAGACTTGAAGGATCATTGAAGATTAGGTTACAATCTTGGAGAAATTTGTTGGAGTTGTCTCCCTATTTGCAAAGTTGTAATCTTCACCAAAAAGTCACCTATAGCCCTAAAATCAAAGTTTCGGATCCAAAATAAAGAGGAATAAAAAGAGTAGACCTTGAAGACAAAATTTAGATTTTAAAGCTCTAGGAAACCCTAACTAGAATCATTCACCCAAATTGGCGAATGAGTCCCAATTTAGGTTAATTTTGAGATTTTTGTAGTTTTGAGTACCCCTTTCCAAAAATCTATTCCTATACAAAAATCTAGATCTTGAACTGATTTGCCTAGAATTGTGAATGAGTCCCAGTACACCAAATTTTTAAAAAAAATAGCATTTCCAATCTTCATTCAAGACTCTACAAGTTTCCAAGTGCACACTTCTGATTTTACAGCTTTATGTCTTGATTTATATGCATTTATAGGTCATTCATTTAAGTTTCATGCATTACTAGGTTTTGCCATTATATCCTCCATTTAATTTATTTTTCCAAGCCCTAGCTTGGTGGCGAACCCCTCATTATCTTATAATCAACCCCTAGGATAGCCCTATTGCAATATCTCTTTCTTTTTTGCATTGAGATCTCTAGGGTTATCCTTGAGTGGAATATTTTGAAAGTGGGGGCACTCTATGTCCTAAACCATACAATAGCACACATCTCCCCCATTTTAATTGGTTCCATTAGGATGAATAATTGAATGATTGGGGGTGAAAATGAGTGAAATAAACTTGTATTTATACTCAATAATGCGAGAACTCTTGAAATCAGAACACTACAAGCCATCAGATCTAGGAGTATAAAATCTCGCCAAGAATTTGAATTAATTTTGATTTTGGGCCACATGGGACTCATTCGCCCAAGGTGCAGAATGTGTCCCATTAGGCATAATGTATGGGAAAAAATTTAAAAATTAATAGAAATGTGTGAAACTAGGTTTGAGACATAAAAATATAGGTGGGACTCATTCACCCAAGGTGGCAAATATCCCAAATCACCAAATATGGGACCATTCAACCTGAAACACCTGAATTATGATTGGTATTGGAATTATCCTTGAAAATATACATTAAATGAGGCTTGTGGATGCAAAATAAGGCTAATCACAACATAAAGAAGCCTAATTATTAATAACAACACTAGAAAAGTGTGAAAGTGTGAACTACAACACTTTACAACACTTTTAGATAAGGTATGATTAAGGTTAAAAACAAGTTTATTAGGTGTAGTTAATTAATATAACCTTACAAAGTGTGTGATGGAACTCTCAAATTTTGAAAATTTGATATGCCTATTTCAAAATTTTGCTTCTCCACTTTCAGAAGTGCACCTGAAGAATCAGTCTGAGTAACCCACTTTAGAGGCTTGTAATTTAGAGCTTGTTGATTTTCGTGCAAAAATAATTTGCAGACATATTTAGTTTTCATATGTGAATATTCATGTTAGTTTTTAGCTTCCCATGATAAGTTTTTTCAAAGTTATGAAAAGCAAAGGTGAAAGGTTTTGAGACTTTTCTGTTGTTTGTAAATGTTCAGTTTTGCAAAGTTGCATCCTATTTGAGCTTGCATTAGCAACTGGATGACTATCAAGTCAAAACGAATGTTGTTCTACATTCTCGATACCAAGATGATCTCACATGTCAGTTTCCAAGTCTCACGAGCCGATTTTATATTTTAAATAGATCAAAACCGAATGCAGTTTGTTTAGTTTTGCATATGCATTCCTGACAACATTCCAGAGAGGCCAACTTCGACCATCAATATCTTTTGACCGGTGATAATTCAAGAAAATTCCTTTTGGAAATGTGCTCAGGGTACCTAAATGATCTACTGTGTCCAGTGGAAACTCATCAGGAGTTGATTTGCTATTTTTTCAAATTGGCAATTGGGATAGTTTCAATTTGTTCAGAACAAGTTACAAAAAGTTTGAGTAGGCAACTTCGCTGATTAATATCTTTCACCTCGTGACATGTTTTGTCAAGAAGTTTGTTGCACTACATTCTCGGGTCAAATGAATATATTTTTGCATGTTTTCATTGCTCCAAGAGGTCGTTTGACTAGTTTTTTGGATTGATTCTAGAGCTCACTTGGCCAGTTTTGCACATTTTCCTAAAGTGAGTATTTTTTAATGATAACCCAATTCACTTTTTCATCATAGAAGCATTCTGAGGTTGTGTCTAATCAATTTGGAGTTGTTTTTTATTTGAAAACAATTTTTTTTTTAGTTGGGCCCATAGGAGACCCAACATATGCTCATGAATTTAATGGTAAGAATGATAATATTCATGTTGTTGATCACACTTCTTAGGGCTATATGCATATATGATCCAAACAATGATGCAACATTTGCAACTAAAAGAAACATTTTCAAATTGAGATTAGTTCTCAAATACCTGGGTTATGTGGTATGTATTCCTGGAACTTACATATGTGAAATTTCAAATGCACTACATATCAAATTGGTGTGAATGCATCAAGTGAATGTTTATTAAAGAATTTTTTAACATGGAGGGATGATGTAGTAATTGAAAGTGCTTTGCAAGTGAATGGTGGAAATTTCACAAGAAAAATAACTCAAAGAACAATGGAAAAATATACACATAATGTATTTGTTTAACTGCCCTCACTGAATAATACACACCAATTGGAAGCTTAGAGGTTCAACCCCTAGATTCAGAAATTGTCGCCAGATTTGATAGAATATAGAGGTGAATGGAGGGATATTTTGCGTGAGGAAATATAAATTGTCAAGGACCACAACCAAAGGCATCATGGCATAGCAGGCAACATTTTTGGAGGGTAGATCCAAACTAAAAGTAAATGTGGTCTCATGGAATGCCATGTTTACAGACTATGCAGAAAATGGAAGCATTGAAAATGCTTTAGCTACTTGTGAGAAAATGTGATTGATAGTTGTTTTCTACAAGAGGCATTAACCTATAATAGACATCCAATAAAGGCCCAATGAACATCAAATGCTTTTGATGAATGTGTTCTCTTGGAGCAGCACATGCTAGACATGTAAACTTGCATGAAACCCCAAATAGTGCAATCTTCAGGAATCCCATGAAAGGTGAAAAGTCTTTAGAGACTTTTAGGAAAATGCAGTGGTGCGCAAACACAGGGAGATGCATCCCAACCAGGAATGGCAACAAGATAAAATAGGGAGCATAAACATGGCGCACACCATGTTGGGCACAATTTCAAATGAATAGAGTTTCCGAGAATCCCATGAAAGGTGAGAAACTTTAAAGAAAATGCAATCAAAAGTGGGAATAACTCGCACTTGATAAGGAAGCCACCATTGTATCATTGTGTGAAGGGCATGACCTACTTGATACAGTGACTCAAAGTAAATGTGGTCTCAGGAAATACCATGATTGTTGGGTATGCACATAATGGAAGTTGCAAGAGCGAAACACTCCTGGTGCAAGGAGGAGACTTGGCCACCATGGTTAAGAGCATGAACAAGTGAGATTAGGGCACAAAGCAATCTCAACCCTTTCTAGCAAGCCTCACATGAGATATGATGACATTGGATAAAGTGGTGCGAGGCAAGCGAGGTTGTTTGTGTGGGCCCACATGAATTTTGAAAAGCCCAATGAAATTTTAAAGAGGGGGCATTTGAATTAAAATGGAAAAACAATTAAAATTGGAATAATTATTTCCATAAGTGATATATCAAATATTTCACTATATGGTGAAAAGATAAGAGTATGGTGAATAGTGTGGTACGGGTAAAACTTGATTACCCCATAATATTGCTCTCACCGAATAATTTAAAAAAAAAAGTGGAATGTGAAAGGTAAATTTTTTATATTACTACAAAGTAAGAACAAGAAATGTTTTAAATAAAAATATAAAACATTAAGTGCACAAGGAAATATTATTGTAAAGTGAATTAATTATTAACAATTTGATGACCTTATTTGTTGGAGGTAAAGTGAATATGCAAAGTATTTTATTTGCTCGGAGATAGATGTGAGTAGATTTATTAAAGTTATGAGGCTTTGATATTTGGAAGTGAATTTTATTTTCATTTTTATATTTGAGGGCATGTGGGTATTGTATAAAGTGAATAAATTCACTTTATAGGCAAATATGTTTGTTGAGAAACAAAATAAAACTGCAGCATTATAAAGAGAACAAAAATAGAATTTTCACGAGCAAAAGGTATTTTCCAGGAGTTCGGTGAAATGATGAAATTCTCCACATGGGCAGATTTTCAGTTGCAAGGCAAGGATGAGTAGAGGCAATTTTGAGAGAATAATTTTTTTGCTACAAAGGAAGAGAGATGAGAGATTCTTTTCAGTTGGTTGATCAACGGGAATGGAGCTTCCAGATGGCATTTCCAGATCAAGTTTAGGGTTGCTCATGTTGGCTTCTCTTCTTCTATATCTTCTCTTCTTATCTCATTGTGAAGGGTTCTGAGTTTTTGTATTGGGTTAGGTAGATCGAGAATTGTAAATTCTAAGTTATTTCTTGAGTCAGTAAGCTGTAATTTTCTGAATTCATGAGTAAATACAACCAGTTTATGCAAATAAAATCATGAAGGTGTTTGCACATTCATGAATATATTCAGATTGTATCCATATTTGTACACATTTAGTCATATAAATTCAATAATACAAAGTGTATTTGAGTTTATCATCTCAAATTTCATGAGATTGTTTTGTCTGTTCATTTTTTTGTTTCAAAGTGTGATCCTAATAAAATGCTGCTTCGTAAATGTGAGATGTTAGATAAAACTAATAGTGCAATAAAGAGAAATAACAAGATAATAGGGCACCTCAATGATTAGCCTAAGAAAATGAACAATATGAAAGCAAGATGAACAAGTAAATTGCTATTATACCTTCATGTTGTTGCTTCCTTGGTTGGCCCTTGATGTTGAAGTCTTGTGTGCTCCTTGGATGGCAATGAAAATGAAGTGGATGCAAGATGAATTGATGCAATAAGGAAGCTAAAATGGATGAGAGATTGAATGGCAATTTTGCAAGAGTTTATTTGCAAAAGACTTGCCCCTCTAAAATGAAGGAATTGAAGGGGTATTTATAGGCCAAATTGAATTCTCTAGAGAATTCAATAGTTGGGATTGATCCAACAAAGATCAAGATGAAGGGCTATGGTGAGTTGAGGACTCACAAGCCCTCACATCTTGACATGTGGAGGGTGAGATGTCCTAAGGTGGAGTGATGTGGAAATGAGGTGGAAGAGAAGGACAAGAGGTGGAAGGGAAGTACATGAGGTGGATGAAGGACAAGTACCTTTGAGGTACCTTGGGGAATGAGAATATTTCCTCAAAAAGGAACTTCTTGTCCCCAAATGAGGATGAAAGAGACTTTTGAGGAATTTTAGAATTCCTCAAAAATCTCCATGGGAAAAGGGGAAATGTGTGGGAAGAATAAATGTAAATTAAAAATTTACATTTAATGGAGGATTCATTGGATAAAAGGGGATCTCCAAAAAGCTGGAGATTTGTCACATGTGGGAGATGTGACAAGTCCAAGGTTCTAGAAGCCCTTGGCACATGTGAAGTGACAAGGCAAGGCTTCTAGAATTTTGCATTGGGATGGGAAAGACCTTGGAAAGATAAAAGTGAATTAAAAATTCACATGGGGAAGAGAGGAACCTTGGTTGAATAAATGTGAATTAAAAATTCACATTGGGAAGGGAGTCCATATCAAAAATGGTAAGTGGGAAAGTTGACCAGAAAAGGTAAGTCAAATGTGGCTAATGATTCTGATTAAGGTTGTGCAAACACATGGTTAAGGTAATTAATGGGAGATTAGAGGCAAGTGGGAGATTATGGAGGATGTGACACTTAATCAAGATTAAGTGGTGCACATCCTAATCACAGATTAATTAATTTAATCCGGATTAGAAGAGGGTTATGGAGAATGTGACAAGGAGAGAGAAAAGAGGAATTAAAAATTGATTTTAATTCAAATGGGTTAAAAGGCTAAATTAAATAATTTGTCATATTTATTTAATTTAGAGAAGAACAAGGTGTAAGGTAAAGTATTTAATTAATTTAATTAGATACTTTAGGAACCTTAGGCAGAAAATGAAATAATGATTAAATAAATTATTTAATCACCGTTAATGGAATAGATGAATATAATAGACGATTTTGATCATATGGAAGTGATCAAATTTGGATGTCTACACAAAGAAATGGTTAAAATTCTTTGAGCAAGTGATTGTGATTTCAGGTGTGCAGATGGGATTTGATAAGGAGAATTTGATTGATAATAAAAGAGGGATTGTTGGTGCAAGACACTAACAGTTGATGCAAAGCATTAGCAATTTAAATCCATTGGTTGAAGTCTATTTGCTAGGGAATTCATTTATGTGTTTGACTCCATGGCCCAGAATTGACACTAATCTATTATTTAGTTTTGTGCATCTCATAAACATTTTATAAATGCAAAATCATTCTTACTGTTTGGTTTGTTGTATGTCTCATTTTCCAATGGCTAAGAGAGGGTTGAGTTACTGAGAATTTAACCAAGTTTGAAGTTTTCAATGCTTCCCTTAGTGTATTTTTATTGGGAATTATCTGCTTTATAAAGCAATGTCAGTGTACAAGTGAATTAAGTGTTGGGCATTGTATAGGTTTACCCACCTTGGTCCTGCAGAGCTAGAAGTGTAGGAGATGTCAGTCTTTGACTGAATCATGCCAGTTTTCCACTAGCCTTTGTGGTTCTTTAATATAAAGGTTGGCTACCTCTTAGAGAGTTGCAAAGCCTAGCTGGAAAAAACACTAACAGTGTGAAAATGTGTTACAAAATTCTACAACACTTTAGCAAGGTACCATTCACGTTCATTAGTTTACAAGGGCCCAATCCCTAATGCGAATGTGTCAAACACATTACAATACTAAATCAAGGCACTATTAAGCCTCGTTCACAAGAAGGGCCCAAACAAGCAAGGGAAAATTAGAAGGGATACAATTTTTGTTACCATAAATTAATTATTTAAACCTTGAGGTACTTTATCTAAAGAGTTTTAATTGATTAGAGTTAGATAAGACCCCCATAGATCAAACCTCCTTGGATAGAACCCCTATAGACTTGAATCATACCCATAATGGAGTCTCCTTTGCACCTATCCAAATATTGGCAAAAAACACTTTTCTTTACCTACATAAAGTCATTTAGAAATTATGTTTTATAATTATGTAGCTCTTATTATAAGATTGAATCCAAAAAGTATAATTTTAAATATTTTTAATATTTTTAATTTTATTATTATATTTATATTTTATTTCTTGTGAATGTTGTTTTTTCACTAAACATCAAGGTATTTGTCTCACACTAGACAAATAGAAAAATAGAGAAAAAAATCTAAAAAGATATGTGCACTAGGTGTTGATTTTCTTGTTTCAAAAAATAAATAATAGTAATTCTAATACATACAAAAAAAAGTATGTGTGAGGACATACACCTATGTTCATATTAAAATTACTTTGAATTCAAAAATTAATTAAAAAATCTGCGCAACAAAAAATTATGAAAATAATCTATAGACTAGATAGTGATGTTAAAAATATATATTTTATCCTTTTAATAATAAAATTTATGTTTAACGACATAAACATCACTTTTTAACATGTTGTTTATTGTAAAAAGTAAGTTATTAAAATTTACGTAAGAAAATCACAAATTATTTCTAATTTGTCTTTAAAAAATATTTATAATCTACACACAAATCCTCACAAATAACTAGATCACATCATCTCCAAATTTTTAATGGTTTAGCCACTATAGCTTCCATAAAGTGATACTTTGTAAAAGATGTTAATATTAATGTCCTACTTTGGCCAAAATGTGGGACACAATATTGTGGAATGACCCACATGGATGTGTTCTATGCAAGAACCACCTACATACCTAAGATCCTCTATGAGATGACATAGATGGAAGTTGATGCTAGTGTTGCAAGAATTTTAAGCAAACCGAAGGACCCACATATAGATAGATTTAGGAAATACAAGGAGATCATGGATATTATACATAAGAAAAATGTCGAGGAAAGGCTAAAAAAGAACAAAGAACATCTACATAAATAGTTAGGTATCCCACTAACAATTCTATTCCAACCATCTTCTTTTGCATCACTACCAAAAGAAACCACACCAATATTGCACAAGCAAAAGGGTCCACTTCATATTTACAAATAGTGTCAAATATGGAGGTACATAAGATCTTGTAGACCCTAATATAGATGAGTGTGGAGAAAGCAACTAAAAAGGAAAGACAAAAAAAATTTGTAAAAAGAAAGATAATCCAAATTTCTAGACATGAGAATGAGGAAGTACAAAAGCCTCCACACTAGTAGAAGAAAGGGGAGAAAATTGCTGAAATTCCATAGAAAGATGATTTAGAACAACAATAGCCTCAAATAGTAGATGTCAATGGCACTAAAAATTCCATTATTTACCATGGAATGCTACCAAAAGTGCTCAACATGTATGAAGAAGTAGATGCTAAGAACAAAGAATGAATGATTCAATTCTTGGTCAAGTACATCTAGAATTTTACTAAGATTTTGAAGGAAGCCATTGAAGGCTTACTAGATCTAATTATTGTTGCACTAAGGGTATGTGGAGGATCATCATGGAAAAAACGGGCCCTTAAGTGGCAATAAAATTTTGAAAATAAGAGTTAGGCAACTTGACATAAAAATTTGAATAAGTTATATATATTATTTCAAAAATATGTAAGAATAGAATCTATAGAAAATCGAATGTAGTTTCTAAACTACTAGGTTTATTAAAAAATAAATCTATTTGGTAAAAAATTGAAATTTTAATGCAGTAGTACTTAAATTTCAAGGAAAAAATAAGAAGTAGGTGTCTGTTGACCACCCTAATCACAATAATATGCTAATATTTTAGATATAATTAGGGGACTCATGTCCCTATGTGATGCATATTTTTTTATAATTTTTTTCCCAAGTAAATAATTAATTATGAATTTTTTATTACAAATTTTAAAAAATATAAAAAATCGTATGTCTAACCACCTTAACTTTGTCAAAACTTCATGAAATTCATTTTTTTTAATCCTATAGTATGCGAAGTATAGAATGTGACACATGTTTCGGATTCAAAAAATATGATACCATTTGAAAGCTATAGATGTTTTTCAATCAGCCTATCAATCGGGAGTTTACTCGTAATTCAAATAGAAAATGAATAATAATTATTTATTAAATTCAAAGTAAAGCATAATTTATATTGGTGGAAATTTGAGAATATCCTTTAAAAACCCTTTTTGTTTCATCAATTTTGGGTAAAAAAAAATTGTCAGCAACATGGGCCATCATATCACTTAGATATCACCACTTTTTGGCCCATCATGATCCTACACATACCCCTAAGTGAAAAAAGAGAAAAAAAATTCCTAAAACAAGAAGAGGAGATAATAGAAATGGGAATACAATATGTGGGGCTCTATCTGATCATACAACAAGAGGAGAAATTGGCACAAGCATAGGAACAATAGATCTATAAAAAACATACTTGGTAGACACCTTGATGGAGGTAGAGCAAATATAAATGGAAAATGTACAAGAATAAATAATAGAGCTTATCAATAATCTCCATGAGTCCCTCCTAAAGAATTATTGAATAAAACAACAAACATTAACTCCTTCAAAAAGAGTCTAGCCAAGTGTGGGAGATGGTGGGGTACAAGAGGTAAAAACTGTAAAGGCCTCCACATCTACCTCCCCCAAACAATCAATAAAGTAATTATTAATATAGAAGAAGTAGTTTTATCCTACACCAATACCACAAATACTCTAGTTTCCAGTTGTGAGTTCCTAAGTGAACCTATCAAGCATCTCCCCACCATAAAAGAAATAGCTTAGAGACATACTCCATGCTATTGCTAGGAAAGAGATCTTCCAAAAACATGTGGATATTATGGAGTATCTATAATAGTTGGTAAAAATATTGTAGAATAGCATGCCACATATACATAGAGACACTTCGCTTACCCTGTTGCAACAACTCAAATGGTTAGTGGATGGATTAGAATTAGTTTTTAGTCACAAAAGGCCAGTATAACATAAGAAGCCTAGTAGGAGATTTTGAAGAAGCAAGATGATAAGGCCACAAAGAAGTGTGTAGAATCACTCTCAATTATAATTTTAGATAAATAATATATTAAATGAAGCATAGGTGAGTCCAATTTAATATATCATTTTTTATTCATTGGCCCAACCTCAACAAAAAAATTAAAGATCAGATCACTTAGTTGAACACCCAAATAGTATATGTTTCCTCTACATATGACCCTTTAAATTATATGGATGGTGTAGTAAGAGAACAAACAAAAATTATGCATAGATAAGTACAACAAGTTTAGGATCAAAGGGAGAAAATTAATATGCAAATCAAACAATTAAGACATAGAAGAAGTATAAAACTAGTACACTTGACAAGAATTTTGGGGGAAGCAAAGAAATCAACATAAAATATACAAATACATGATAGTCTTGTAGAGGTAGATGTAACACACACCAACACCCAAGTACATTCCAAATTCCTACAACAAGAAAATAAGCAATAGGAAACTACATTTGAATAGTTAAAGGTAATCTACAAGCATATTATTCCTAAGAACATAATATCATGTCTTGATGATAAGACATCATTTTCAAGGGGGGATGATGTTAGAAAGGTTATAGGAAAATACCAAATCCTACTACTACTTTTTGTATATGGCTTGTGGAACCTAAGTCCAACATAGGAGAAAAACTAAGAGGTGTTTTATAATTGTCATGTGTCTCTAAGATATTATATATATATATATATATATATATATATATATATATATATAAAGATTATAGAATAGGATAAGAGATGTGAAGAAGAATATATATGGAGTAGATACTAAGACCTACCTTTGTAATTGATTTTGTATTTAATATATATATGAAACATAGAAAAATAGGTTCACCATCAATAGGGTATCAATGATGAACCAAATTTGCATTGGGTGGATGTTTCATTCAATTATGAAGGCCAAAATACCAAAATAACAATAAAAAACTAATATGAAATACTATAGCAATAAAAAAGGGAGTTTTGAGAGCTTGAAATGATGTGTACCTTGTAGAAAACTTTTTTTTAGGTCACAAAGGACTCATTTGCCTTTAGTAGTGAATGGGTCCTTGTTAGGGTTTCAAAAATTGACTTTTGGGTTTTATTCCTCTCAGTCTACAGTCTTAGATCCCATATTTTTACTACTTCAAGACCTACAAAGGACTCATTCGCCTTTAGTGGAAAATGGGTCCTTTTAGGGTTACAAAAAACTAATTTTTGGGTCCTATACTTCAATGCATGCACTCTCAATTCCCGATAACTTGTAATAAGATCTATAGCTTCAATTCTATCTTCTTGCACTATTAAGGTCAACTTGACAACTTTTTTAACTTTACTCTAAACTTCTTCTCCGCTTGATCTTAAACCTATAAATATTCAAACACACACTCAAGAGGAGGAAAAATTGTTGATTTTTAGTTAATAGAGATTTACCTAGGTCAAACCCCTTGTAGGTAATTAAACCAAATGATGAAATAATGAAATTAAAGCATGAACATGAAATGATGAAATTTTGACACCTTGGAAGCTTCCTTGGAAGATAAATCTACAATCTAACGTGTAGTGGCCACAAAGAATGTAGATCTTGATCCTTGAATAAGATGTAAACAATTATTGCAAGTAGATCTTCAATGCTACATCCACTATCTTAGCTCGAAAACATGCATGAATTCACTAAACCCTTGACATGATGAAATGATCTTGAATTACTACAATAAAAAATGATAATATTCCATGAAATATCTTTGAAATTTCTCTATAATGCCCTCTTTAAGTTGTTAGGATGTCTTGTAAACTTGCTAGGTGAAACAATGTGAATTAATCCCATATTTATACTAAATCAAGATATTAACCTCAGAATTCAAACAATTCAAGTCGAAACTAGAACTAGAAACAAACATTATAAATTTCCCACCAGAATGAAATTTAAAAAAAGGGTCCTCATTAAGAGAGGACCCATTCACCACCTAGGTCGAATGGGTCCTAGCACTTTTTTCCAAGACCTTTCCTTTAGGGAATGAAATATTATCAAAAACCCATTTAAAATATGCAAATAACAAAGGGTCCTATAGAGGGGGGACCCATTCACCAACAAGGGCGAATGGGTCCTAGCACCAATTTCTAGGACCTCAAGACCCAATTAAATGTTATGTAATTTGAATTATGGGTGACAGGATAGATCTTCAAGAGGTGTCATAAATAAGGATTAAATTTGAATTAAATGGGAAAATTAACTTAGATTAACCATAATTAATTAATAGGACCCTAGATAAGTGTGAAAGTGTGTTACAACACTTTACAACGCCATAAATAAGGTACAAATTAAGTATATTTTATTAAAAAGGGGCCCAAGATCAATGTGAAAGTGTACAAAAATTTACAACACTAAGCCTAGGTAAAATTAGGTTAAGTCAATGACAATTATTCCCAAACCAAGTGAGGAAAAGGGATATTTTTTTTGTTACTAAATTTTTCCCTCACTTTAGTGAGAGGATGACCCCATGTCAAACTCACACTAAAGTAGACATTCAAGACACTTAGGTATGCAACAATAAAAAAAATACATAATCATACCCTATCAAAGGCCAAAAATAGAGAAAAACGAAGGATCAAGAAAAACCATTCCAACGCAATGTGGAACAGGGTTGTTTGTATGTAACATACCCTGCTCACTCTAGGGCAGTGGAACCTCAGTCTGTCCACTAAGTGAGTTGTCCCAAAATATGTGTGCTCACTCTGGGGTAGTGCAACCTTAGTCTGTCCACTAGGTGAGTTATCCTAATGAAATGGTAAATGAGAGAATCATATTAGCCTCTCATACCATACTAAAGCTATCCTCTTGACAACTTCGATGAGGCACCATAATTTAATGATTTTATAAATTATTTTGCAATGTCATATAATTTTTTTTCAAAGGTAATTTTTCTTTGTTCATGTAAGGTATTTTCCTTAGGGAGAATTGTGCCTAATGTATCCAAGAGAGGACAAATCAATGGTATCAAATCATCACTCATGGGATGCGTCATTTGCACCATACCATGAAGGTAGATCATACACTCGTGGAGGACATCATACCCAATGACACCACCAAGAAGAGGACATGTCATAAGGTAAAAGAAAAATCATGCCATAAAATATGCCAAAAGATATCATCGATATAGTCCCCCATTTTAAAGTAGTTTCTACACCATTATTGTGAGCAATTTCTTTAAAGTAGCCAAATGTTTTGCCTAAGACATGAGAGCTTTCCTCAGAAAACCCTATGCCAAGTCATATGTTTCTGAAATAATATTGTGACATGAATTAGGAAGGAAGGGTTTCCCCCACAAATACAATAACTAAAAATAACTTAGTATGTCACATGCAAGACAACTTAATGTATGTCTATCACATCTCAAGCTTCCTCCTATATATACATGGAAGATGGTCAACTAGCCAAAAGAGACATTCAACAAGTGGCATACGAGGACAAAGCTAAAGATTGGCGTAAAGCATCCATATTTGGTATTGTACACATCTAAAAATGGTCACAATTAATCAAACCTATTAATTAATTAAATATTAATTATTGAATTAATATTCTAAAGTCATCTACATATAATTAAATTAAATTTTTTATTTATATTGTTCATTTTTCCAATTCTTCTAGTTTAATTAAATAAATAATTTTATTTATTTTTTCTATTTTCCTCTTAATTAAATTAAATAAATTTCATATTTATTTATTTGATTATCATTTTATTTCTAAATTTTGAACATTTAAATTCGAACAATGGAATATTCATCCTTCATTTCACATTTAAATATTAAATATTTAATATCTTTTTCACCTCACTTAATTAAATATTGTAAAAATATTTAATTACTCATCTTTTTGACTTCTTACACATAATTAAATATTAATTATTTAATTATGGAAGCTTCCATTTGCACATGTCACAAGAAATTAAATAAATTTATTTATTTAATTGGCAATTATCCTCAACTTTCAACCAATTTTCATAAATGAAAAGACAAATGCCATGTTTGTCTCCATTTTTGAATGAGGATGGTTTTTTGGGTTGAAAACATTCTTCCACTTTCCTCTCAACCTTCCACCTTTCTCTCAACTTCTTAATCTCTCACCGTTCATCTTAACGGGTTTTAATTTCAACCATTGATCCTTGCCAACTAGATTCTTGCCTTTGAAAATCTATAAATACAACCTTCTCGTAAGTAGATTTCATCTTAGATTTCATGCATACTTACTATAGTTGCATTTGAATCAGAATAATCAAAATTTTAGCTTAAATCATATAGCAATACACGTGCATTTTCAACCAATCTCATTCTCCTAAGTTATCATTTCAACAAGTTGTTGCTTACACAACTGAGAGCCAATAACTTTAATCAAAATCCTTGGAGATAGAGGACAATGGGATGAATTTGAAGGAGCTGATATTATTTAGAGTTTGTTTTATCTTTTTAATTAGTTTCTTTCAATCTAATGTCTCACTGGTGTGTTAGTTTACTTTCTATTTAATTCACTTATTCTAACAACATAGGTACAAAGTGTCCCACTTTGTCACAAAATGTCCCACTAGCTAACCCCTTGCCCCCAATGAGTATAAAAGAAGGGTGAGCCATGAAAATCAATATCAATTAGAGGAACTAGGTGTTGTGACACAAGGAAGAGCACCAAAATCCTTTAGATGTTGAATTTAATTATTCAAAGCCTTACATTCATTATTAAAATGACCATGAAATCTATGATATGCACAAAATGAATTTTTCTTGTAGTAAAATTTCTTTCACATTCTTGGAGGGAGAGATATCAAATGATATTGGAGGAGTCTTGAAAAGATACTCTCTTGATCAATAGTAGAAGATGTTCTTTTATTTTGTGACAAAGATATCTCTTTCTTATTACAAAGTGTCATACTTACACAGGACTTTTTAGATAATGAGATTTTGTACTCTCCTTGAAAGGAGGGTGTTAAATCTAATGAACTCCAATCATTATTGTTTTTCATAATGGCATTGATATTTTTAGACGTTCAAATTATCTTGATTGATATCGTGTACTTGATCTAGATCTACTACCATCATTTCATCTTAAATCAAGTCTTTACTAACCAGTTAATTAAATAATCCTTAATTAATTAATTCATCAAGCTTCCTTTTTTAATTAAAAAAATCACCTTTATTTAACTGAATGCTAATATCTATCTCTTTTAATTGAATAAATTATTTTATTTAATTAAATTACTAATATCTCAAATATTCTCTCATTTGATTTAAATAAACTCAAATATCTAAATCAAATTTCAAATCAACTAGTCTCCATCTAACTTAATTAAATCCTAATTAACTCTAACTCTAATCCATCAAATCTTCTAGATTTTTCAACTTGCACCATGAAAATCAATTTAATTAATTTATAAATTCCTCTATTTTCATTCAAAATGGGTACCTCATTGGAATATTTGCCCAATTTGAAATCTCCCTCCAAAAGGATTTGTCTTCCAACATGGCATTTAAGCCTCTTATTAGTCCTTTTTCTTGAGCCAAGTGTCTTAACTCCTCTTCCACATATTCTTCCACAAGCAATCTTTCAAATTTTAAATTCCACCTAATTGCATTTATTTGCACATTGACCAAAATGTGCACAACCTCCCTTCAATAGCATGCTGACAAGTGGCACATTGTTACTACTTCTTTTTTAATCCCACATCCTTCATGTTTCTTATTCCTCCATCCTTATTTCCTATAAATATAGAGCTTCTCTATTGATTTGGGATCCACAACTTTATGCAAAGTCACTATCTTCATATTTTAGGCAAGTTCATCCATTGTTCATCAAGGTTTTCATAGCATTTCATCAATCTTAGCTAGGTTATGGTCAAATTTCCATCAAGGAGCATAATCATCAACCATATTCACCAAAGCTTTGCAAGAAATTGGGAAAGGGCTTCTTTCCACATCAAATAAGAACCAATTCCAAGATGGGATGTTGGTTTGGATGTCTTGAATAATATTTGAATAGCTTTCATTTGGTTTATTTCACTTTATTGATTGTTCTTGGAATTTGAATGATTTGCATGGGGAATTTTTTCTTTAGATTTGTTTAATGACTAACCTTTTGGATTTTGATGATGTTTGAGCAGGCCTAGATCAACCATTCACATTTTGGCGCTAGAGGGAGGGCGAATCTCAAGAAATTAACACATTTTTTGTCAAAATTTGGTTGGTTTTTTTTTAATTTTGGTGTCTACAAGAAGGAGCGACACTGCAAATGATAAATAGAGATGCTATCAGTTGAGCATTGCTATATAGTAACAATATATCTACTTCAAAACCTAATGCTTCTATCATTTTCCACCTGGGCTAGTCCATCAAAATCCAAAGGGTGATGCTTGGTTAAATAGTGACGTATTCACGGTCTTTGTTTCTCCATAGAGCGATGTTGAATTTACCAGAGCACCGTTGAACTTCTCCAAATAATGGCACCTTTGTGGATTATGACATTGGGGTGGGGTAAAATTAATCTTTTTAGTTTTTATTCAACATGTGCTTTTTGTTTTTCATCACCTTGAGCTTTTAACCTATTTTGTGGCTCTATTTTTTGTGGATTAACCAAATTTTGTAGGTTGTATTGGACTCAAGGGAACACTAAGAGGGGGGGTGAATCAGTGTTCTACAAATTTAAACTTTATTAATCTAAAACTTGAAACCATTTCAACATTACATTAAATAAAAGATGCAAAAATTCAAGTAATCATTCACAACACCATAACAAAAGGATTTTTGTGTGGAAACCCTGTTAGGGAAAAAACCACAATGGAGGTTAATCCACAATTTGAGTACTCAAATAAAGTTTTACAAAAGAGAATGCACTTGCATTCAAGCACACTACCTAGAGCTCACTAATAAAAAGGGAAGGCTCAGTGCCTTACAAAAGTTTAGATTAAAACCATCTAAAGGATGAACTAAGATAATAGCATCTATTCATGCCAGGTTATAGTTCCGGTGAAGCTCATAGATCTGACTGTGGATCTTCTTTCTGACTCTGCACTTCACTCTAATATGCTATGTTCTTCTCTGCTATTCACATCACACATAGAAAAATTCACACTATTACTCTATTGAATTTTGCTCCACACATTCGCTATGTTTGTTATCCCACTCTCTATATGTCAAAATGATAAAAATTATTTTATATATATCTGCTATTATGGATTTGAACATTCTTATGTCAGCTTGATAGAACATTAAGTTCTTTTCAATTGTCGGTTAGATCCACCACTAATTATTTATGTGCATCCTCCAAAGTCGGTTAAGACATAGAGATGACCCAAATAAACATAATCAACCATGAAAAAATATAATTAATTACTCCTTATACATCCACGATTACTATATTCACCGGGTCAACCTTCAAGCACAAATAATCAATAGATTAATGTATTGGATCTCCTAGATTGCATAGAAGTGAATGCACATCAGTTTACTTAATGAATAAGGTGATACAAACATAAAAAATCCTTCCTTAGAGATCCACAACCCAAAATAATAGTTCGGTGAGGTATTCAAAGCAACTTTTATGCCTATAACTGGATGCCCTGATCTTCACTATGTTCTGTCAATGTAAACCAAACCTTTATTGTAGATCAGATGCATGACTTAGGTTTCCATCAATGAAAACACCTCCAATCCATATGCCAAAAATCTTCCCCTTTGGCATTGATGGAAACACTTCATGAAAAATGACTAAATGTTAGAATCATTATAAGTACGCTGCTAAACTTTACTGCACTCTCTCCCCCTAAGATTTATAAGGAATTTTTCACTACATTCTCTCCCCCTTGGACATCAATGACAAATTATAGAAACCATATGCCAAAAAGACAAAAAATGTGTTCAAAATTTCCAAAAATTTAGAATATATATGTTGACAATTTCCCCCTTAAACCAAAACTTAAAAAATTTGAAAACAATTGACTACTACTTTAGAAAATTATCTTATGATTTTTCTTCATTTCTAGAAGGAATTTCTTCCAAGCTTCTATTGTGATCCCAATGATAATGATCAAACTATTTTTCTTGGATTTTTTGTTGACAATTTCAGTTAAAGATTCCAGAATTGTCATTTCTTCTTCTAGTTTCTCACCTTTCCTTAGGATCTCCACCATCTTCTCCAATCTACATTCGATTAGATCCTTCACCTTCCAAAAAGTATCCACAAGTGTGTTCTTGGTGAATTAAATTTTTGTGTGTTCAGTTTGCAGCTCTCGAATCCTTTTCCTGATGGTGCCATTTTGATCCTAAAACATGTCAAAGCTTTTCCCAATGTCATTCAACTTTGATTCAATTTGTTCCAATTTCTCTTTGTAATTACTAAAAAAATGAGGCCAAGAGATGCATTAGCTGTAGATATTATTTTTTGAATTTATGCATTGCCTCAACTCATTCATTTTATTCTTTAGTTTGGTAAGGGATACTCTAAATTTCTCCTTCAAATGAGAGATAACTTCATCCTCTTCTTTGTCTTTATCCTCAAAGTTCATTGTTTCTTTACTGCATTCAATTATTTTCTTAGGTAGAACATTCTACAAATTTTCTAATTTGATCTTGCAATTCTCAACATGAGCATTTAGTACACTCGAAATCATTTCTTGATCATATATGATGGTCTAATAGACCATAACTTAGCGATTTTTTGTATTCCACCTTCTTCCTGAATAAGTTGTTGTAGCTTTCCCTTTGTCAGGTCATCTTCTTCCTCACAAGTTTTTTTTGGTTCTGATTCATTTTTGTGTGGATCCTCAGTTTCTTCATCATATTCTTCATCTAGAATATCCACAATTTCATTTTCTTTTCCTTTTCCCTCAATTCTAGGAACTTTGCATTCTAGAGGGTTGTATTCAACAACTTATTTTTCTATTTTCTTATTTTTATCCATGCCATTGGAAGAGGAACCAACTTCAATTGTTCTTACCGGAAGGGAAATATTGAATGAACCACACTTTCCAAGCACATTCTTAGAGAAATTTTTAAATTCTAGATCCCAATCAGCCAAGCTCCTACAATATGAGTATATTTGTTTGCATACTGGTTCATTTTCTTTCCACACCACATTATTAATTTTTGGCAAACAATTCAAGAAATACATTACTAAACATATAATCAGAGTACCAAACCTGAAAGAGTAGCCTATTTCTTTCGCTAGTTACACATTCTCCATCATTTGATCCTTTATCATCCCACATAGGTCAAAGTCCTAGCTGTTGATTATCATCTTGTGAGAAATATAGACAGTGCCAGCCAGGGTCACTCCTTCTCAGTTTCTGAAAAAGAATTTATATGAAATTCCATGCATAATGTACTTTGTGACAAGATTCTTGATTATCACAATTATCAGTGTCCTTTGATCTCTGATTATTCTGGTTAGGGTTTCAAATTCTTTGTTTCAGATGAATTTCTTCCTTGGTATATCTCCAACTTTTCACAATCCAATCAAATTCTCATTTGTTTCTTTCGAGATGATTTAGAGTTTGTCCAAAGCTAAGTAACATCATGTAATCTGCTTGAGATGAATATAATAGATTCTGTGTTCTCAATGTATGGAAACTCATTCCAAATTTCAAAATTCCTATGTTTGGCTTCACTCAATTGCTTGAATTCATTGGGAATTAACAAATTTCTCATGGACCTAATCTTTCCACTATTGTATTCATGCAAAATGATTGACATTTTTATTTTTTCCATTTTCCTTTTCATTCTTAGGTTTAACGACCGCACACTAAGTTATATAGAAATTTTGAAAACAATTGAAATACCTAATAAATTTTGAGAATTTCCAATGAATCGATTTCACTTCTTTTCTACCAAGTGCTCTCGTTCTTTTCTTCTTTGATGCAAAGTGCCAAATGGTAGTTTTGACTTGATTTTTATAGTTTGCACATGTGCAATAAATGCATTTGCCCTAAGTTTTTCGAGTGCTCTATTTTCTCAGACAGCGACAGATAAATTCTCTTGTGGACCTATGAATTCTTTGAATTTTCTTGTGAAAGTTCTCCAAAACCTCTAAACATCATAAATACACCTTCTTGACCATTCTTCACATTCTGGTACCATCCATAGAAAGGGGAGGAAATATTTTCTTGAAAATCTCCCCCAAGGCTAGTGGCCTGAAATCAATTACCAGAAGCAAGTTTCGGTACATAACCATTTCCAACTTTATAATCATTCTTCCTTACCAATTTCTTCTTCATCTCATCTCTTATCTCATCAGTAGTAAATTTTCCTTTTTCTTTGTCATTTTCCTATATGTTTTTGCTTCTATATACCAGACCTCTTCTATCCATATTTTAGTTTTTTGCAGAATATTGCAATGTGACCAAACTTATTGCAATTGTAGCACACAGTGCTTCCTTATCCAAACCAATCGTTCTATTTATTTCTTCTTGATCTGCATTGATTAGCAATATGTCTAGATCTTCCACATGTGTAACATTCAATATTATTTCTATTGACAGAGTAATTTGATAGATTTCTGCATTTATTTGATTTATGACCAAACTTTTTGCAATTGAAACACTGACCATAAAATGATGAATCTCTTGACTTCATATTATTTCTGCACTGAATAGCCATATGTCTAGACTTATTGCAAGAAAAACAATATCCATTAAAATTTTGAGCATTGGGTTATCTTATCGGATACCTTCCACCCTTGTTCATTAGGTTTTCTTGTCTAAAATTCTTCTGTCTAATTTTGGAACTTTCTCCCTTTTCATATCCAGGACCTCTCTTATCATTTCCACTCTTTTTTCCTTGAGTCAACTCATCAAGCTTCACTAAATTGATCTTAAACTTCTTTGTGTATTCATTTGTAGTAGTAAGTTCAGTTATGAGAGTAGCAATCTTCTTACCAAGTTCTTCTTCATTGTTTTTGGATCATTGTAGTTCACTTTCCAATTGAGTGAATTCTTCAGTTATTCTTTTTTTTTCATCATATTTATCTTTTAAGGATTGTGCAAGATTCTCCTCATTCTTCTTCCTTTCTTCAATCTCTTTAGTCACCTCGATCATCATAGATTCTATCTCATTCTTTAGGGTAGCATTTTCTCTGGCAAGATTTTTCACATTCTTCAGTTATTTCCTTCAAGGTCTGATTCAGGTTAGAATCATCCATGTTTTCACTCTCTTGTTGCTTGATCCGATCACAAATATCCTTCCTTTTCTCCCTCGATTTAACAAACTGATCCTTGAATGATTGAATGAATTTCTTAGCATCCCTAATATTTTCTTTTAATTCCTAGACTTCTTCTTTAGACTAATCAAGGTCATCAAGTTCCACCAAAATTTTCTACTGAAGACTACCAGAGTCCATCACATTCCAAGATCCACCTCAAGCTGCTAAAATTCTTCTAAGGAACTAGATGCTGTGATACTAATTGTTGGACTCAAGGGAACACTAAGAGGGGGCATAAATCAGTGTTCTGCAAATTTAAACTTTATTAATCTGAAACTTGAAACCATTTCAAAATTACATTAAATAAAATATGGAAGCATTCAAAGTAATCATTCACAACACCATAAAACAAGGATTTTGGCATGGAAACCCTATTACGGGGAAAACTATGGTAGAGGTTAATCCATAATTTGAGTACTCAAACAAAGTTCTACAAAAGAGAATGCACTTGCATTCATGCACACTACTTAGAGCTCACTGCTCAAAAGGGAAGGCTCACGAACTTACAAAATTTTAGATTAAAACCATCTAAAGGATGAATTGAGAGAGTAGCATCTATTCATGTCAGGTTATAGTTCTGATGAAGCTCATAGATTTGATTATGGATCTTCTTTTTGACTCTGCACTTCACTCTACTTTTCTCTGCTCTTCTATTTTCTTCTCATCACACATAGAATAATTCACACTATTACTCTGCTGAATTTTTCTCCACACATTCACTATGTTTTTAATTCCATTATGTATATGTCAAAATGATAAAATTGATCTTATATATTTATATCTGCTATTAGGGATTTGAACATTCTTATGTCAGCTTGATAGAACATTAAGTTGTTTTCAATTGTTAGTTAGATCCAACACTAATTCTCTATGCATATACACAAAATTCGGTTAAGAAATAGAGATGACCCAAATAAACATAATCGATCATGAAAAAATTTAATTAATTACTCCTTATACATCCGTGATTACTATATTCACCGGGTTGGCCCTCAAGCATAGATAATCAAAAAATTAATGTACTGTATCTCCTAGATCGCATACCAATGAATGTGCATCAGTGGACTTCATGAATAAGATGATACAAACATCAAAAATCCTTCCTTAGAGATCCACAACCCAAAATAATAGTCCAGTGAGGTATTTAGATCAACTTTTATGCCTATAACTGGATGCCCTGATCTTCACTCTGTTTCTCCGATGTAAACCAAAACTATATTGTAGATTTGATTCATGACTTAGGTTGCCATAAATGAAAACACTTACAAGCCATATACCAACAGGTTGAGGTGATCAAGAAGAGGAGGAAACAAGGAGAATTTTTAGTATGACATTATCACATAATTGTAACAAGTATTTTTAAACACTTTGGGAGCAATTATAACCCCATTTTAAGGATATTGTTGTCTTCAAGATTTTAGAACTCGAATAATTTTTGTTTGGGTTTTAAAAAGAACAAGAAAAGGGTTAAAAATAACCTTAGGAACTTACTAAAGTTGGTTTTGGATTTTAAAAAATGAACAAACAAACTTCACACTTCATCTTGGTGCTATAAAAAGAATCCATTACTACTTTTGAGGTTTAAAATGAATATGTGTGTTTTGTGTTTTGTAATCTATTTTACAAGTTAATATCATTTAAAAGGTATATGCACTTCTCTTGCGCTTCATGACAATCTTGAGAATCAAAAGTCTTTTGGCGATATTAAGTTGTATAAAATATTGTTAGAACACTTCAATTTGGGTATCATAAAATTGAAAAAATGTTGCTAGTGTGATTTAGGTACATTGTGTGTGTTCTCTCTTTGTTCACATAAATAAATATTGATCAAAATATGGATGTGCTTGCTCGCTATTTTTAACCTTTAGAGGGCCTTCTTGGATGGAAAAATTAATCACCCTAAGGAACAACCCAACCGAGAACACGCTAAAGCCAAGCGAATTCCACCCGGTATATAAGTATCACAAGGATTATTCTGACAAGAAGGGAAGAAATGGTCTCTTGCCATATGGATGCTCCCTCATGAATGGAATTCCTATACTGGAACCTTTTGTTATAGTAAGGAAAATCCCTATCTATTTGTTGGTGCAAGAACGGTCATTTTGAAGTCATCCCACGTACTTATGGTTCAAAGTAGAGATGAAAAGATCATAATGGGAGATTCATGTGAAATAAAGCTTGGATGACCTAAGAAGTGTGTGTCATGGAGGGAAGCCAGTGTGGTCAATCTTCTAATCATCCACTTTGAATAGGAATAACTGGATTTATCCAAGTTGGAATTCAACAAATATTGTCTCTTTCTATCTTAGGGTTGTGCATCATTTTGGAACCAAAACACTTTGCTTGGATCTAAAACATTGGAAAACAAACATTCAACAAAATCCTCAAAATTTAAAACCTTTTAGGAGGAGAAAATACCTTTGAAAAATCCAAGTGTTATTGCTTGTCGTAAAGATTCCATCCTTAGAGGCTTCTAAGTATTTGGATTAACATCTCTATTTTCTCTTACTGAAGTCAACATTAGGGAACTATTGCCTTGATTCTCTTGATTTCCACATAATGGAATTTGTGGGATGAAAATAAATCAAGACATTAGACATTTAGTTTGAAAGATAATCAAGAAAGTGTTTGTGGTAAAAATAATTAATCTAAGAAAGATAAAATATAATTCAACCTAACGTGTGCTTGATCCCATAATTTCCTGCAAAGTCAAAGTTCCCAAGCCAAGTCATCATAAGCATATTAGTCCAAAATCTTGTGAGGAGCATCTTTCAGGACTTCACGAAGTTAGAGAAAGGTTGGTCTATAATTTTTATAAAAAAGCTTCAAAGAACAATCCCAATTTGTACTCATTTTATTATAGTCAAAACCTAAGTCTCTTTCAAAGATTTGAATTTCTCACATAGGAAGTCCAAGCATGTTATTCAATACCAAGGTCTTGTAGGAAAGAAGTGTCTTTAAGTCCCATTTGGGGTCAAAATCAACATTCTTAGCCATTCCTAAAATATCAATCAAATCTAATCCCATTAGCAAACTCTTAGAATCTTTGAAAAATCCTTCATACTAGACCTTTGGAAAATCCTTTAAATCAAATAAAAAGTCATCTTGTTTGACTAAGCATGTGTAGATGAATATTTCTTCATATACTTAGTTAAATTATCATCTCATGGACAAATTAATTCCAAGATAACATCCAATATCTTGGGGTTTATGAGTTCATTATCCAAATCCAAATCCAAATCAACTAAAAAATCCAAAAGTCCTAAAGTCTATAATCGCTTCAAGATTCTTAGGAGTTCAATCCTTCACACCGTCCATCTTTCATTTATCTCATCGCCCTTTGATCCTTAAAAAAACTTGGTTTTTGTTCTTTGAACCTAAAAGTTTGGACCAACCCAAGGAATTAGAGATTTTCCCCCATATTCTTAAAAGTTGATCCTTATTTTGTGGTTCAAACTTGATCTTGATACAAGAAAAACATAGAATACAACAAAGAAACATCTACTTCAAGTGACTTGAGTCAAGTTGATCCCAAAATGAATCCCATTGGATCTAGAAACCCCCCACCCAATCTTCCTCTATTACCAAAAGATCCTCAAGAATAAATTCAAGTGGAATACATCAACAATAATGTCTTGGGGATGACTCAAGATGAAATTATAGAAATGGTACAAAATCTCAAGAATCACAAAATTGTCAATGCCATGATGAGACTCAATCCTTCACAATACATGCTAGAATTGGCAAAAGAAGGGGCTAAACTCCCTTTTGATTTTGACATAAAAACTATAATGGAGAAACCCCTTGGGATTATGCCACCAATTTCATTCACACCATCTTTTCAAAGCATCATTCAACCTATCCCCCAACCCACATTCTCTTTCGCTCCAACTCAACTAGTTTTCAACAAGGGGATTTCATTACTTCATGCTCTTCAAACACATCCCCTTTTAAACAACCAAGACTTGGATGAAAAAACCATCTTAGGTCAATCCATCCCTCAAGATCCAAAACATTTATATTTTTTTCTCATCTTCCATGACACCAATAATCCATTAACCTTCTTTGTAACACTAGGATATTCTTTTGGAGCACAAGTCTCCCTCCCCATGGTATCACAAGAGAAAGTGGGTTTATTTAGACAAGGGGGAATCTTTGATCCCTCATCATCACTATCTTAAGGAAGCGTACCACCTATCCCCCAACCAATTTTCCCATTGGCATCAACATCCACACCAATTCTTGGTTTAGGGAAACCCCCTTTACTTATCCAAAATTAGTCAAATCAAATCAACCTACCAAGCGTACCAAAGCCTCCAAGCATACCACCGACATTGTGACAATAGGTGGCACCAATCCAAACATCTCAATCCACCATTACACCATCCAAAACATCTCAAAACATGGTCTCCCAAGGACTCAGCTCATCCACCATACCCCCCACCACACAACACATCGTCATCACTCAAACACCCCAGCAAAATCTCATAACACCATCTCATACCATTCCAAATCCCCCACCTCTACCACCAAATCCAAACATGACTAACCAGTACAACATCACATTGCAAGCAACTCAACAAGCTTATCAAAGAGAACTTCATAAATTCTAAACCCAACAAGCTGCACAAAAGCATCAAGCTACACAACAAGTTGAATAGGTTGCCTGAGCAAAAGCACAATCATTTCTACAACATAAACAAGCACAAGCACAAGAATAAGATTTATTGTAACAACAACAATTCACACAAGATGATCAAGCCAACCAAGCTGCCCAAGTTGCACAAGCACAAGTGCAATCCCAACATCAAGTACAACAAGCTCAAGCACAAGACTTGTTACAACAATAGGCGTATCATCAAGATTTACAAAATACTAGGAACAACATCAAGCAACTCAATAACAAGAATTTTTGGTGCAACAACAACAACAAGCCAAACAACAAGTGTTGTTAGCACAACAACAACAAAAAGACCAATGAAAAACATTTTTGGCACAACAATAGTTACAAGCATATTAGCAAGCATTGGTTGCACACCAAATTCCCACACACACACCCACTAGTTTGTAAGTCACTCCATCTATCATCCAAGTCACTACACCAGCCCAAAACACATTAATTCCACCACTTGACCCACAAAGAAATCTGTTTTCTTAGATCAAAAATCTCTCACAATAGGTGTTGGAAATACAATCTAGGAAGACCCATAAATCACAAGGGAATATATGCCCTTATCCATTTTATAGGAGCATTGTGATGTAGCCGTTCCCACAAGGCTTTAAGATACCAAAATTTGACAAGTACCATGGAATTCAAAATCTTGAAGACCATATCAAGGAATTCCACATACATTGCATGGAGGTTTCCTATGATGAATCTTATCCAATGAGGCTCTTCCCCAAAAGACTGGCTGGCCCAGCCATGGAATGGTTCTCCCATCTTCTGCCAAAAAATAAAAATTTCCAAGAAATTGTGAACACCTTCATGAAAAATGATGCATTCAACATGGGCATGGATGTAAGCTTGGAGGAACTATCCAACCTTAAGAAAAATAAGGGATACTCATTCACATCCTTCTTGCAATGATAGTGATTAGAGGCCAATAGAAGCAAGTGGGCCATGTCAGAAGAATAGCAAGTCAAAACTATTATTTGTTGGCCTTCCATCTCAAAGTATAGTGCATCACCTCCTATGATCAACTCATCCCTAAGGCTCTCAATATTGAAAGAGCCCTCATTGCAGAAGGGGGGACACCCACTTATCAATATAATCACCCATCCACGAGTTACAACAACAAACCACAAACATGGGTGAAAAATAAAAATATTACAAACGATGGAGTTGTTGATGCTAAGGTTGTAATCATCGCTCCAAAGCAAAACACGCACCAAAAAACATATCAACAACCTTAGAATAACAACCAAAATACCCCTCAATCCAACACACCCTAGGAAAAAAACAACACATAGACAGTTAATAATTTCAAAGATCAATGTGGTCCATCCATAAGAAACTGGTACCCTCCAAAGTGAAAGTACACAACACTTCGAGAATTGGTTGAATCTGTCATGAAGTGACTCATTGATGCCAACATTACCATGCTCCCTATCATTGAAAATTACCAGGAGCCTCAAGTTAAGCCACCATGGTATAACAAGAAGCACCTATGTGAATTTCAAAAGATAAAAAGGGGCACACAATAGCCAGTTGCATGAGGCTCAAAAACCTAGTCCAAGACCTCATTGAAAACAAGACTATTTCAGTTGAGCATCCCATATTAGGAGTTGGGAATCAGGACCTCAAGATGTACATGAACCTGATGTCGGATCATAATAAGGAAAATAACAATGGAAAAGGTACAAAGTATGGTAGTTTCAACCAAATTTATGACCACGTTGTCACATATTTAGACAAATGGGTAGGTGTTGTACATATCTAAGGGACTTGTTGTGCAAGTTTTTCACATACACCCCACTAAAAGTAGGGACTCCCCCCTTTTTTTCCTGGTGTTTTGGCCCTTTTTTGTGGCCGTGCCATTGAGATTGTCTTTGAAAATCATGGGATTTTGGTCTTTGGTTCTTTGGTCCTCTGGTCGTAGGGTTGGGTTACTTTGCACTATTTCTGAATACTTGTTTTGGTTGTAAAGTGCCCCTATGTTGAGTTCCTAGTTGTTAAGGAGTCTCGCATATGTCCTCTCTGGAAGTGGGTTCCCTTTGCCTTTTTTTTTGTCCTTAGTGTTTTTGTTTAGGTCTTGGGATTTTTATTTTCCTCCTAAGACCTTGTTTCTTTTGTTCTGTTGGAGGCAGAATCGAGATGAAACTAAACTTTGAACTTTCGCAAAGTGCACAGTTTGGTTTTTGTTCCCGTTCCAATTTTGGCTCCGCTTCTTGCCTTCTTGTCTTATTTGTTGTTTTTCTTGTCTTTAGCCTTTGGGTTGGTTTCTTCCCTTAGGTTTTCCTTGGTTTTCTATTTTCTTTCGTTCATCAAAGGTGGGGCACAGGATGAAACTGAACTCTGAGCCTTAAAAAATTTCATGGTTCAGTTTCTGTCCCCATTCCAGTTTTGCCTTTGCGTCTTTATTGTTTCACTATTTTTGGAATTTGGGTTGGTTTCTTCCCCTTAGGTCTACTTTGGTCTTCCTTTTTCCTTCATTTTTTCCCCTTTATCAGAGGCAGAATCAAGACAAGAAATAAACTCAGACCCTTCACAGGGTTCAAGTTTCAGTTCTGGCTCATGTTCCAGCTCCGCTTCTTGTGTCCTTGTTTTCTTCATTGTTCGACCTTTGGGTTGGTTTCCTCCCTTCGGTCTTCTTTGGTTTTCTATTTTCATTCTCCTCCTTTCCTTCATTGAAACTGGAACTAGGGTGGGAACTGAACTCAGTACTTTGCAAAGGGTCTCGTCTAGTTTTTGTTCCGCCTCTACCTGTTTTGTTTTCATTTATGTTTTGGTTTTGGTTTTGCCTTCGCCTGTTTTTGTTTCCATTTCTATTTTGGTTTTTTTTCCGCTCCCATCTATTTTTGGTTATGCTTCTTCCTCGGCTTGTGCGTGGTTTTCTTGCCTTAGGGACTCTGATGGATTAACTTGGATTTTGATGCTATATTGAATATTAATTATGGCCCTTTTGAATGCAGATTGGATCGGGCAGGTTGTTTCTATCGGGGCCAAAGAAGGATGGGTGTACTTTGAAGATATTGCAAGATCCATGAGATATAGTCAAGTACATATTGTGGTCATGGGTAGGCGAAACCCATTCGTACACGAAAGGTCGATGCACTCAATAGTCATTCATTTGAGGTGGATGTAACATGGAAAACTCAAATTGGTTTGAATCTATCAGAGTCTATCATATGCCCATCTCATATGTTGATTAGTGGCTCATATTCAAACTTGCATTGCTTGTGTGTTGCCATTCTTCTGTTTCATATGGATGGGGCATTAATGGTGGACAAGATTTGTAGAGATCCCAGGAAGATTTGAGGAAGGCACCTCATGCATTCAATGTAGGGAGGTGATTAATTGCAGGCTATTTGGGTCGATTTGGTTGGTGGCTGACCTTCTTTGTAACCCTAGCTTGGGCTCACACAGGATGAAATCTCTATAAGTATGGAATTTCACCTCATTTGTAAGGGTTTTTGGTTGGTTGTTGGTTGTTGGTTGAATAGGTTAGAAAAATAGATTAGAAGTTAGAAGTTAGATAATTAGATAGAATATTAGAGTGGGAAGTTAGAATTAAGGGTTACTTTTATTCTTTCAAGAAAGTATCGTAATACAAAACATGAAAATTGTTGTTATTATTGGTGATTCAATACAAGTGACGACATTGTGTTATTGTTGGTGGCTTCTTTAGATCAATTAATCTCACATGGTTCTTATTCTATCTTTAAAATTTCTTGGAAATATTCGAACACATTTTAGATTTAGAGTTAAATAGTTTAATAGTGCTTGTGATTTAATGTTCGGAGTGTTGTAGCAATCTCTGGTTCATACTCTGGCTAGCTTGCTACTTTTGGGATTGTTGTGTAAGGTCAACCTGTACCTGATATTCATGTGCTTAGTTCAATTGTGGGAATTTATTGAGTTCCATTGAATGAGTGTCCATGATTTGAAAATCTTTAATTCCTTAGAAGATTGCACTATTTTTGTAAGGTCGCAAGTATAGTCTGGGTTGATACAAAATTATTTTTTGAGGGATTGGTTTGTTTCAAGCACTTCATCATTAGTATTGTTGATTTTAGGAGTAATATTAATCTTAGGATTTTTTAAAGCCTTTATCCTTTGTTATTTCTTTGAACTTTGGTTAAACCAAGAATTCAAGTATCATTATATTGCAAAAAAAATGATAATTTTAGAGTCTCCAACATTTTTTTTGTAAGGTCCCTTTGTAATTACCAAAATTTTCACATTTATCACTAAGTGGTTCCACTACATTGTCATGACCTGGAAGCTTAGAGACCTTGGCGTTATCTGTTTTCTCATAGAGATCAACCTTTTAAGAGAGTTAGAATACTATATTTTATCTGAGTTGTTGTGCAAAAAACACCATCAACAGGATTGGTGCTAGAAGGAAGGCCGAATAAGCAAGTTGGAGCATTTTTTCAATGCCCTTTATCTTGAGAGAGTGAAAAGGAGAACTAGATCTACTCCAGGAGAAGAATTTCAAGAATTGCCACCTCCAACTAGGTCAAGAAGGACCAAAAGAGCAGAGGAGTCATCTTCCAATCCATCATTTCCACCATCCTCACCCTCATCCACCTCATCTTCATCTGATTCCGAGGTTGGTTCCATTCAACAACCCCAAACAATCATTAATCAACCTTTACCACCTCTGCCTCCACCGATGGCTTTCTTGGAAAATAACCCATGACCTCTATCCTTCAACAACTACAATATTATGCCCAAGAACCTTGAGCATGTTTACTCTAAGTTTCACATGAGTGATCCTAATAGAATAGAATAGGAGCATATTAGGATATTTTAGACTTGTCTGAGAGCTAGAGGAATTAATCATGAGGATGTTGCATGTAGGATTTTCTCTTATTCTATAGGAGAATAAGCCTTCTATTGGTACAATCATTTACCTACTGCATCAATCCATAATTGGGATGAACTTGAGACTACATTTTAGTAGAAGTTTAAAATTCTCACCAGTTCCAATGAGCTCTACATGCAGTTTACCAGGGTTAAGAGAGAAGTTAATGAGCCTATAGGATCATTCAATAATAGGTTCCATCATGCATAAACTAGGTTGCAAGCGCCCTATGTTTTGGATGATTCCACTGCCTTAGAGGTCTATTTTGAAGCCCTTGGTAGTCTTACCTCATCCATCCTTAAGTGGAGAACTAATCCCCCAACTACCTTGCTCACTTCATAGACAAAGGTTGTTAAGGTCAGTACTAATCTGAGACCACTTTTCAAGACCCCTACCATCTCTGTAACCAACTGCTCACCCTGGGCAAGTCCAATCTCTTAACCAAACACTAACTAATCACACTCCCATTATGAATCCCATTCTATAGCTGCCTATGGTTCCACACCTAGTTCATCCAATAATTTAGACTCACCCAATGCCTAGTAATCCACAATAGAGTGCCAATCAACCCCTTCATCCACAACCACAGGCTGGTTTCCCTAAATATTTATAGAACCCAAAAGTTTTGAATCAGTCTACGGGTCCTAGAGGAGTGTCAGGATACCCCTCAAATAATGTAAATTCAGTGCCTTATAGTAGTCCTAATAAGGAAAGAATAGATGAGATAACCGAGCACATAAATAAATTGAATATGGAGGTAACCTATTTGAGGAATCAAAACATCCAACTCCAAGCTACTCAGAGGAGCATCCAATAAAATTACAATAGGGAGAATCAGGATGTTGCATGAGGGAAACAATCTGAAATAAATTATAATTTTGAAAGAGACCAGGGTTCTGGTCAAAAATTTGATAGAGGTCAACAAGGTGGACAAGGGTTTAAAAGGAGACAACCACCTAGGCATAATAGGCCATGGAATATTAAACCTAGTAATGGAGGAGTCCCCACTCCACTAGACCAACCTTCCAATCAAGAGAAACCTCCGAGTGGAGTATATCTAGCTGAAGAAGCTTTGTCAGGGTGGTGCAGGCTTCACAAGACAAGCCAACACTCTGAGTTGGATTATTCTAAATTTCAAACTAATGCTTCCATCTTTTAGTATCAAATTGAGAACAAATCCACTAGTCGGGAATCGGTACCCTCAAATCTGTATGATTCCCCAGTTTTTGTGTTGAATCATGCTCCTTTTCTCGAGGGATGAAGAGAATGAACTCGAAGATGAGTCAAGTAGCCAAAATGAGGAGGCTGAACAAGTGCTCAATGAAGATGAAATATCTCAATTATTTAATGAGGGAACTGAAAATGATAATGGTTTTTTGGATAAAGAGGAGGTTGGTATTGAATAAGTACAGATGTTTCAACAACCTACAAGAAAGTATGATTTGAGGAATAGGCCTATTAGGAATCCACCAACTCATGGCCCATTTACTACATATATTCCTCTAAAAAAATTTACCACTCCACTGAATCAACATGGCAGTAATAATCCATCTCACCTTCATGTGCCAACACAATACTTTGCAAAAGCAGGACAACTTGAGGTGTAAAAAGGGACAAATATTGATACAACAAAGGATAAGCTAGTTGGCCATTCTAAGGAGACCCACAGTGACATGAGTGTGGGACAACTAGGTGAATATGTGACTAAAGAACTCAAGAAACTAAAGGTGAGTCTCTCTCCTTTTGATTTATTAAGGGTTCCTAAAACCATAAATATAGTCCTAGGGTCTTTTGACTCAAGTCAAGCACCACAAGGGGTAGCAGTCAATAGGGTAGTTGGCAGGCATCCTAGTTCACAGGCACCTAAAGGTCCAAGTCAAGCACCACCTGGAGATAGAGGGAAAGAAAAAGATAAGAACCAAGTTGCACAAGATGACACTCAGTTGAGTTTGTTCCAGGGAAAAATGGAAACCCCTCCCTTTCTAATTTATGTTTGTATATTTGGAAAGAATCTAAACAATTGTCTTCTAGATTCATGAGCATCTACAAATTTCATGAATTTTGTTGTCTATAGGGCTCTAGGTATTACCCCTGTAACCTCTCAGAAGAAGGTCACCCAATTAGACAAGACATAGGTAAATATAGTGGTTGAAATGAACATGATCCCCATGCAAGTTGCCTCAGACCCTAGAGTACAACAAGTGCTTAGTATTCATGTGGAAATATTCTTGACACTTATGGTTTGATCTTGGTTCAATATTTCACTAAGGCACTAAATGGATATACATCCATGGATCATTCTCACATGTGCTTCCCCTGGAAAGGAGTTCTATATCAAATCAGAATTGAAAGAGAACCCATAATGAACTATGTGATCACTAAATATCAAAATAATTCAAATGAGATATTGGTGTCAAAAGTCAGCATGGGGAACTATGTCCTAGCTGCCCCTATTTCAGATACAAAGGAAGTCGTTATGTTGCAAAGCTTCTCTAATGAATCCACATCAGGAGCTAGTAGTTTTGAAGTAATTCTTGAACTAATAGAGGAAATTGATGATCAAAAAGATAGACAACTCATCTTGCAGGATAATTTCCAAGAGTTTATCTTGAAGTGTGTGGAGGACCAGATTCAGTTGGGTAGAAATATGAAATTTGAAGAATTTTTCCTCCCTAATTGGTGCAGAGTTCACAATGCCCCTCACTCTAAGCTGGAATTTTACCTATGCCAAAATTTAGTGGAGCATATACAAAGATGTATTAATCCAACCCCAACTATTAGGCTAGATATACAGAGCATTCAAAATGATCAAAACGGAAAGAACTCAAGGCCTCCTAAAGAGCCTATGGGAAGTACCAAGGACAAGGTTAGTTCAAAGGAATCAAGAGCTAATAGTTACTGGACATTGAGATTAGATGGATCCAAATCAAAGCAGTGTACTGGAGCAGGATTTGAATTGATCAACCCTAAAGGTAAAATCTATTTTTCTTCTCATAGAATCTAGTTCCAATGCACTAATAATGTAGTTGAGTATGAGGCTTTGCTCCATGGTTTATTAATGGCATTGAGAAAGAAAGTCGGGATCTTGCAAGTGTTTGGAGATTCTGAGTTGGTAGTTAAACAAGTAAGGAAACAATACTCGTGTCATAACAAAATAATGACCAACTACAGGCACAAAGTATGGGACCACATTGAAGTATTCAATGCCTTCAACATTCAATTAATCCCCCGAAGTAAGAATCAAATTGTTGATTATCTGGCACAAGCAACAAGTACATTGCAGCCCTTATCGCTCTAAGGTTTGAATAAATTCAATGTGGAGGTTATTCTAGTACCCTCAGTGCCTGACAACGTAACCAATTTCTAGGTATTTTAGGATGATAAGCATATTCTTGATTTCATCACTAGTTGTGATGTGTTTGCTTCTTAGGTGATTGATGAGGCGGAACCTCAAGAGGCTAAAATGGACCTAGAAGGGGTCATTAACCTGAAAAATAATACTTTCCCAAGAGGCATGGTGCAATTAGAATGAATTTTTGAGCTAGATAAGATAAAATATTAGGAGCAACAAGCCAAAATTGAATCTCTTAGTAGCCAATGTGAACCACACAACATGGGGGCTTAGGATGGTGTCAAAAATGTCCTTATTGGTAAAGTCTGCACTCTAGAGGAAAGGAGAGGAATTATTGAAGCATTGTACACCTATCAAGATGTGATAGAATGGAGTTATGATGGCTTAAAGACATATGATACTTCAATTATCATACATACTATTACCCTGAAGTCAAATGTTAAGCCATTCAGGCAAAGACAAAGGCCAATTGATTCTCTAGTGGAGCCTATTATTTAGAAAGAGGTGCATAAGATACTTTTAGCATGAATCATATTCCTAGTAAGACATTCAACATGGGTTGAAAACTTGGTTCTATTAAGGAAGAAAAATGGAGAAATCAGACTATGTGTTGATTTCAAGAATCTCAACAGAGCATAAGAAAAGGACAATTATCTAGTCCCTTCAGTACTAGATGAGGTAATTTAGGTTGTCAATGGATCTTAGATGATGTATTTTCTAGATGGGTACTCTAGGTACAACCAGGTTATGGTACTATATGAGGATAGGCACATAACTTGTTTTACTACAAAATGAGAGACTTTTGCCTACAAAATAATTCCCTTTGGATTAATCAGTGCCAGAGCTACATTCCAAAGAGCAATGGATATTTATTTCAAATACATCATTGGTATGTGCATCATTATTTAAATGGATGATTTGAAATTTTTTTCTAAGAAGAGAGATGAGCACGTAGAAAATTTGAGAAAAGTATTCCAAAGGTGCAGAGAGTTTGGCATCTCACTTAATTCAAAGAAATGCATCTTTGGAGTCACTGAGGGAAAACTGTTAGGGCATGTTATTTCAGAATGGGGAATTGCCATTGATCCAGAATGAGTGGAGATACTGAAGATTCAACCTCATGCAAGCAAAAAGGAAATGAAGTCTTTCTTTGGGAAAATTAACTTTGTCAGAAATTTTATCACTGGATTTGTAGAAATAGTGAAGCCCTTGAATGCTATGCTGAAACAAGAAGAAAATGTTGAATGGAGCATAGAAGCTAAGGAGGCATTTGTAGAAATCAAAAGAGCCATTGCTGAAGCTCCAATGTTGGTAAGTCCAGATTATGTCAAAAAATTTTACATATACTCATTTGCTTTTGATAACTCTTTTATTGGAATGCTAACTTACAATTCTGATCAAGGCGATGAACATCCCATAGCTTTTATGAGTGCCCCTTTAAAGGATGTAGAACTAAGATACCCTAATGTGAAAAAATAGGCCTATGTTGTGGTTTGAACTATGAAGAAGTTCATAAACTACATTCTAAGAAATAAGGTCTTTCCTATAGTACCTAATCCTGCAGTGAAGTTTTTATTAATGCAAAATGAATTGGGAGAACGCAGAGCCAAGTGGGTAACTATGTTATAGGAGTATGACATTGAGATCCAGCCCATGAAATTGGTAGGAGGGCAAGTATTGACAAAGAAAATGGTTGAGATGGGTCTTGACCTCACAACCCAACAATACCACCTCCAAGAAGTGTCTCCAAGAGACTGGTATGATGAAATTATTTACTATCTATTGAACCAACAATGCCCTAAACACCTTAATGCAGTACAAAGGAGAGATTTTCCTTTGAAGAGTGGCAGTTTTATGATGAAGGGAGCTATCTTGTACAAGAGAAATCATGAGGGGGTTTATTTGAGATGCCTAGGAAAGGAAGAAGTTGGGAGAGTGATGACTGAATTTCATGGAAAATATGGTGCAAGCCATGTCTCAGCACCTTCCACTACAAATAAGATCCTGAGGGCAGGCTGTTACTGGCCTACCCTATTCAAAGACACACATAACCATGTGAGGACATGCCATGTATGTCAGACTACAACAAGTAAGGAGAAACATGCAGCCCTTCCACTTCAATCAGTCATAGAGGTAAAACCATTTGCACAATGGGGAATGGACTTTATAGGTCCAATCAATCAATCTTCATCTGTGGGCCACATGTATATTCTTACTATAACTGATTACTTTACTACATGGACTAAGGCTCTTGTATGCAAACAATGCACTTCAAAAGTGGTAATCAATTTTATTGAGTCAGGTATCATCAATCGCTTTAGATGTCCATTGGCTTTGGTTTGTGATAATGGTCCTGCTTTTGCATCATTGAAGTTTTCTAACTGTTCTTATGATCATGGGATTATCATAAAATTTGCATAAAATTACTATCTGCGAGGTAATGGGTTGGCTAAGTCCTCTAATAAGAACCTTTTGACAGTCATCCATAAACTATTAGAGAAGAACCCCAAGGATTGGAACACCCAAGTTATATTTTCTCTTTGAGCAGAGATCACACTAGACAAAAATTATCCTTAGGAACCTCTCCTTATCACTTAGTGTATGGTTTGGAACCTATGTTTCCCATCCAACTAAGGATCCCTACTTTGCAATTCATTAATGAATATTATAATGGAGAGGATAAGGGTGAAGCCTATTTGGCTGAACTATTACACCTTGAAGAGAGAAGAGATGAAGCCCTAGAAAACTTTGCCAAACATCAAGGTGTAGTGAAGAGATGGTTTGACAGGAGAGCCAAGGTGAAGGCCTTTAAAATCTCTATCTTGGTTCTCTACTAGGATAAAGCCCACGGCCTAAAATAGGAGCATGGAAAATTTGAGAGACTTTGGCTTGGCCCTTATCAGATTGTAGAGATTCTGGGGGATAATGCTTTCCCTTTAAAAACTCTCATTGGAGAAAATATCCCACTGCATGTCAATGGGTAGTATTTGAAGCATTATTTCCAGTCCTGAGCTATTTACAACTCTTTCCTTGTACATAGGTAGATTAGGTTTCCTTTATGTTGTTTTGTTTCTATGTTGGTTGGTTTTGGATGGTTTTGCTTTATGCTATGTTCTTGCTTTGGGTTTTGGCTTTCTTCTAGGTCTATTGCATCTATATAACTGGCTACTTTCTTGGGGCTGTTCTGAGGATTTATTTTAAAAAATTTAATCATCTTTTCGGAGTTAGTGGGTGGAATCCCTTTATCTGATGTTGCATATACATGGAATTGGAGTCACTTGATTAAGTCAAATTCTAGAATGTATTTGGGTCTCATACTTACACACAACTCTTAATATTTACAAGGTTTCATACAATCCTTATGAGGTCTGACTGGGTGAAAAATATTATATGTTGGTCCAATGCCACTGTGGTTCTTATCCCTGAGTGTGGGCTTCATTGCTTGCAAGGTGAAAGATAAAGTTTAAAAGATCTCAAAGAGAGTATCAAAAAGAGGAAAGGAAAAGAAAATGTTGAAAATCAAAAGAAATGTTCACCTTATCAGGGGTATCCTAGTATCTCTTTCATAGCTATGGATGCATGGCTGGTAGTAGAGCTATGCTATGGAGGATCATAGTGATAACCTCATCGAGGCTATCGATGCTTGACTGACAATGATGCTCTATCGAGGTTTCTTTTGGAGTTAGAATCCTTATTTATCCCTATCAGACTAATTTTGGTCCCCATTGCAACTAAGGAAAGGGAAATGAATGCATACACATACACTTAGACCCAAGTACAAGAAATATTTCCTTGTTTATGATTTATGAAACCTTGTCCATATGTAATCTGATGCATGGGCTGAAACTAAAGATTCTGGGTTGATTCCAGTTTGTCATTGAAATTCTCTAGAGCATTTCCCCAGTGGAGTCGCCATTTGTGTGCAAGTTTTGCACACATTCCCCACTAAAATTAGGGACCTCCCCTTTTTTTCCTAGTCTTTTGGCCCTTTTTTGTGGTTGTGCCTTTCGAGCTTGTCTTTGAAAATCAAGGGACTTTTGGTCTTTGGTGCTTTGGTCCTTTGGTTGTGGGTTGGGTTACTTTTCACTATTCTTGAATTCTTGTCCTAGTTGTAAAGTGCCCCTATGTTGAGTTCCTAGTGGTAATGGAGTCTCACAGATGTCCTCCCTGGAAGTGGGTTCCATTTTTCTTTTTTTTTTCCTTGGTGTTTTTCTTTGGGTCTTGGGAGTTGTTCTTTTCCTCCTAAGACCTTGTTTCTTTTTCTCTGTTAGAGATGGAATTGGGATGAAACTGAACTCTAAACTTTTGCAAAGTGCATGGTTCAATTTTTGTTTTGGTTTCAGTTTCGGCTCCACTTCTTTCCTTCTTGTTTTATTGATTGTCTTTCTTTTCTTCGACCTTTGGGTTGGTTTCTTCCATTAGGTTTTCCTTGGTTTCCCTTTTTCTTTCATTCATCGGAGGCAGGGACATGTCATATATATAAATAATCATGCACAAAGAGATAAAAAGCATGAATGCGAAATAATGTACTACGCATATCTGGATCTCCTGGCTAGGGCCTGCGCTGCGAGTATCAGTGGTTGACCCTAGTGGCACCAATGTTGTTGTTGTTGGGACGGTGGAGACTGGTGGCATTGATGAAAATGGGCCAACTGCGAGGGGAAATGATCTCCTCCATTGCCTCAGCCTCATAGGTTTTGCCTCCTCCTCCTCTTGTGTCGAGTCCTCCTCCGTGCCACCCTACTAGCGGCCTCTCCTCTTGCCCTATGGAGGATGGTGGGGCATGTCCTCCTATGGGCCTAGGTCCCCTCTTAGAGCACCCTCATCGAAAACTGGAGTAGGACGATGCCTATCCCACCACCGTGTGAAATCGACCGCTACCCCGATATTATCTACCTTCACCATGGCTGATAGATCACATGGTTAGGCTCATCATCATCTAAGAAGATGATGTCTATGATAGTAGGGTGAGGGCGACCACCTACCCTCCCTGCACTCCGGTGTGCTCTAGTGTATATGGATACATCAGGCAGTATGGTCTAAATACGGTCATGTTGTCATAGGAATCGACTCCAGTTATACAGAATAATAATATAATTGTGGCGACCAACCCAAAAATAGTCCCGCTATAGGTTCCTAAGTAACTTGTTGTCATCAACCCACCTACAATAGCAGTAGGGTCTCTAGTGAACCTCTCCCGTGATGACAGTGTCAAACTTTAGCCTCCAAAATTGTAGGTCCCCAAAATGCCATTGGTCTATCATATCATACCAATGGGCCATAGGGATTTGATACAGTTGTCGCTAGGGAAAATCGACTGGCCGAGTGCACATGATGTGAGCGAAATCCCACACTTGCAAAACTATTCATGCTATAAGACTACGGTACTCATAGTGCACATGCCGCCCAAGCTCTTGGTATAGGTGCTTTAGCATGCTATGCCCCCAGGAAAAAATAGTAAATTTCTCAACCATCTCCCTATTGATAGGGACAAGGCTGCACGGGATGAAACTAAACTCTGAACCTTAAAAAAGTTCACGGTTTGGTTTACATCCCTATTCCGGTTCCGCCTCCGCGTCTTTTTTGTTTCCTTGTTTTTGGACTTTGGGTTGGTTTCTTCTCCTTAGGTTTTCTTTGGTCTTCCTTTTTCCTTCATTTTTTCCCTTCGTCGGAGGCAAAATTGGGACAAGAACTAAACTCGGACCATTTGTAAGGTTCATGTTTTAGTTGCAGCTCTCGTTCCAGATCCACTTCTTGTGTCCTTTTTTTCTTCATTGTTCGACCTTTGGGTTAGTCTCTCCATTGGGTCTTCTTTGGTTTTCTTTTTTCCTTCACCAGAACTGGAATCGAGGTGGGAACTAAACTCGGTACCTTTCAAAGGGTCTTGTTTGGTTTTTGTTCAACCTCCACCTATTTTTTTTTGGTTACGCCTCCGCCGGTTTTGGTTCCACCTCAGCCTATTTCTTTTCCATTTCTATTTTGATTTTCGTTCCACCTCCATCAATTTTTGTTTAGCCTCCAGTTGTTTTGTTTTCGTTTTTGTTTTGGTTTTTTTTCCTCTACCATCTAGTTTTGGTTCCGCTTCCGCATGGGCTTGTGCATGGTTTTCTTGCCTTAGGGACTCTGATGGATTAACTTGGATTTTGATGCTATATTGAATATTAGTTGTGGCCATTTTGCATGTAGATTGGATCAGGCAGGTTGTTTATGTCAAGGCTGAAGAAGGATGGGCATACTTTGAAGATATTCCAAGATCTACGAGATATAGTTAGGTACATATTAAGGTTGCGGGTAGGAAAAACCCATCTGTACACAAAAGTTCAATGCACTCGATAGCCATTCATCTGAGGTGGATGTGACATGGAAAACTCAAACTGGTTTCACTCGATCAGAGTCATTCATATGCCCATCTTAGATGTTGGTTGGTGGCTCATATTCAAACTTGCGTTGCTCGCGTGTTATCGTTCTTCTATTTCATGCAAATGGGGCATTAATGGCGAATAGGACCTATGGGTTTTGTTTTGTCTAAATCAAGATTTGCAGAGATCCCAGGTCGATCTAAGGAAGATGCCTCATGCATTCAATGCAAGACAGTCATTTATTGTAGGCTGTTTGGGCCAATTTGGTTGGTGGCTGACCTTCTATATAACCCTAGCTTGGGCTCGCACGCGATGAAATCTCTATAAGTATGGAATTTCACCTCATTTGTAAGGGTTGTTGGTTGGTTTTTGGTTGAACAGGTTGGAAAAATAGGTTAGAAGTTAGAGGTTAGACAATTAGATAGAAGATTAGAGTGGGAAGTTAGAATTAGGGGTTAGTTTTATTCTTTCAAGAAAGTGCTATAATACAAGACATCATAATTATTTCTATTACTAGTGATTCAATACAAGTGAAGACATTGTGTTACTATTGGTGCCTTCTTTGGATTGATTAATGTTGCATGGTTCTTATTCCATCTTTAAAATTTCATGGGAATATCCAAATGCATTTTAGATTTAGAGTTAAATAGTTTAATAGTGCTTGTGATTTAATGCTTGGAGTATTGTAGCAATCTTTGGTTCATACTTTGGGTAGCTTATTGATTTTGGGATTGTTGTGCAAGGTCAACCTATACCTGATATTCATGTGCTTAATTCAATTTTGGGAATTTATCGAGTTTCATTGAATGAGTGTCCATGATATGAAAATATTTAATTCCTTAGAAGATTGCACTATTTTTGTGAGGTTGCAGGTATAGCCTGGGTTAATTAGAAATTAGTTTTTGAGTGATTGGTTTGTTCCAAGCACTTCATCATTAGTATTGTTGATTTTAGGAGTAATATTAATCTTAGGATTTTTAAAACCCTTTATCTTTTGTTATTTCTTTGAACTTTGGTTAAACCAGGAATTCGAGTATCATTATATTACAATTTTTTTTATAAGTTTAGAGTCTCCAATATTTGTTTTGTAAGGTCCCTTTGTGATTACCAAAATTTTCACATTTATCACTGAGTGGTTCCACTACATTGTCATGAACTGACACCCAAGAGACCTCTGGGTTATCTCTTTTCTCATAGAGATCAACCTTTCAAGAGAGATAGAATACTATATTCTATCTAAGTTGTTGTTGTGTAGAAAACACCATCAACAAGACCAAAGATGACTATGGAGTCAACACACAAAGCGACAAAATCACCATCCTTGGACCATCCAAAAAAGATATAGCACCCCCTGCAAATTAAAATTCAGTTCCCAATGGTTACAATGTCTTGGAATAGCTAAAGAAGACCCCCACCTAGATCTCCATCATGGAGTTATTGAAAATGTCACCTGCACATAGGGAGATTCTAGAAAAAGTGCTTGTTGAGTCCTCTATACCCACAAACCTTGATACATACTAGTTCTAGGCTATGGTCAAACACATCGCCATGCCACATCTCCTAATATTTTTTGAGAAAGATCTTCCAACCCAACCATCTCACAACCGGGCACTTCATCTTGAAGTCTTCGTACATAAAAATAAATTCAAATAGGTCTTGGTGGATGGAGGGGTAGGTTTGAACATTTGTTCTCTCAAGTTAATAAACAATCTGGGATTCTTTGAAGATGTGATTGAAAAAGGAAAAGGTATCACCATCTAGGCTTATGATGATCAAGAGAGGGTCTCTCAAGGAACCATTCAACTTCCCATCCAAGTAGGACCAATTGTCATGGAAACTACTTGCCATGTTCTTGATCTTGACCTAACTTAAAACATTATTTTAGGGAACCCATGGATCAATGGGATAAAATTTGTTGCTTCCACATTTCATGAATGTGTTAAATTATCATATGAGAACCAAGAGGTCACAATTCATGGTGATCCCGAGCCCTTTCCCTATTGCAGAAACTAGGAAGCCAAGTATTATAAAATCCCACAAGTCCCCAAGAATAATGAAGGCCCTACGACTCCATATATAGATCCATCCACTATTGCCTCCACTTCTGAGACAAAGACAACCACCATTCCTAACATTTCTAATGTCAAGGTCATTATCCAAGACAATGGATGTCGAGATTAAAAAATAAAAAAAAGTGCCTTCATAATAGGAGAGTTACCTCAATCTCCTAGATCCCATGGGAAACCACAACTAGCTAGTATAGCATCTCAAACATTCAAAGTAGACCCCTCTTGATTAAGAAGTTGGGGAGACCTAGGCCAAGAGGTGTTTGATGAAAAGGATATATTCAACCTCCTATACCAAGATGGAAGACCTATTCTTGCCCTTCCAAGGGATGGTGCTAACAAAGGTCTACAATTAATGTTAGGAATGGTCTATAACAAGAATGAAAGTCTAAAAAAAAATAACAATGATCGATTAGAAACCATCATTGCTAAGAAGTGCATAAAAAATGTTGGCCTTGTATGTACCCCTCCAAGGATAACCACACATGGCAGAAGTCCCCCTGTTAAAGTAGTCAAAGCTTCTCCTCGATTACTAATATCCATGGGTCTACCATTAGACAATTTTACCTTTGATATAACTAATGTATGTGGAAGTGATAGTGAAGATGATGCCCTTACTGACCTACCTATGTTATTTGAAGACTCTTCCTTATTCTATATTTTCACTATATATTTTGAGTCAAATAACCAAAACCATGAGTTAAAACTAGTATATCCCCAGCTAATAGCCTATGACCAATGAGGACCACCAGTTTTGGACACATACAAAAATAATGAGGTGGTCTCAGAAATCATGGGACTACAAAATAATGTACCTTGTGGTGACCACAAAGCTGGATTTGAAATTGAAACTAGAAACACATGCTTATTATCGGGAAACGATTGAATCCCTCAGTCACAAAAGTGAAAATTTGAGAGTAATCTCTATCTTTAAGTGAAAACCACACTGTGGCACTTTTAGACCCAAAAATAGTAAAAAAAAAGGACGTATCAAATGGTGAAAACCTCTCTAAGGCACTGGAGGATGGGGGATTCAATCTTCTTCTTAGTGCTATTCATTAGGAGAAGTCAACGATCTTAGCAGAGAAGTGTAATCTGGTCAACTTGGGGATAGAAGAAACACCACACATAACCTTCTACGTAGAATCACTTTTGACAGAAGAATATGAACTTCTAGTCATGTTCCTAAGGGAAAGAAAGGTGAACTTTGCATAGACCTACAATGACATGCCTGGTCTTGATCCAGGATTTGTGGTGCACCATTTAGCCATATATACAGAGGCAAAGCTAGTGAAACAAAAGATGAGGAAAATGCACCCATAGATCACACTGTTAGTCAAGCTTTAATTACATAAACTCTTGGATGTTGGCTTCATATGACCAATTGATTAGCTAGAGTGGGTTTCAAATGTTGTACCTATTTCAAAGGCCACTAGGGGAATCCGCTTCTGCACTAAATTCTAGGATCTAAAAAAAGCATGTCCCAAGGATGATTTACATCTCCCAAAACATAGATATGATTGTGGATATGATGTTGGGACATGAAATTCTATCACTAATGGAAAAATTATTAGGATACAATCAGATAATGATAGCTAAGGATGACCAACACAAAATTATTTTCACATGTCAATGGGGACATATTTCTAGAATATGATGCCATTCGGATTGAAGAACACTAGAGAAACCTATCAAAGAGCTATGACACTAATGTTCCATGATATGATTCAAAAGAGTGTGGAAGATTATGTAGATGAAATATTCGCCAAATCCAAGAAACATCAAGATCACATATCAGCTTTAGGTTCAATCTTTGATAGGATGGAAGAATACAAGGTCAGACTAAATCCAAAGAAGTATGTATTTAGGGTACAATCATGCAAGTTACTAGGGTACATCATATCTATGAGAGGAATCAAGATAGATCCCACCAAATTCAAATAAATCCTTAAGATGGAAGCACCAAGGACATTGAAGCAATTAAGAGGATTCTAGGGAAGACTCCAATCCATCCACCAATTTATAGCCCAATTAGTAGATAAGGCTATCCCATATTCTCATCTACTCCAAAAGGGGGTAACATACAAATGGGATGAGAAATGTGACAAGGATTTTAATAAAATCAAGGATTACTTGCTCACACCACAAGTTCTCATGCCACCAATTCTAGGAAAACCCTTGATCTTGTATATATCAACAACAACAACAACCCTTGGTGGTCTCTTGGCACACCATGATGAAAATGGGAAAGAGAGAGGTATTTACTACATAAGTAGAGCCATGGTGGGACACGAGCTAAATTAAACATCCATTGAGAAGGATTTCTTAGTAGTCGTGTTCACTGCACAAATGTTCAAACACTATATATTGGCACATTAGATAAAAATCATTGCCAAGATAAACCCTCTCAAGTATCTGCTTTCTAAAGTGGCACTCATAGGGAAAACAACTAAATGGGTAATGATCTTGATAGAACACAACATTGAGTATGTGGAACAAAAGGCTATTAAAGGATAAGAAATTGAAAATCAAGTGGCAAAGTTACCAATGTATTCAGAGAACCCACTTGTATCAGATTTCCCCAATGAATCCATCTTTAACATAAGCATAGAAAATCACTAGAAAATGAATTTTTTATATATCCTACACTCAACATGGATCAAAATCTGGATTCTTCTTCATTACACCACAAGGAGATTGCATACCCAAATCATATAAGTTGTCCTTTACTTGCATAAACAACATTGCAGAATATGAGGCTCTTGTCATAGGGTTGAGAATTATTGTATAGTGGTAGATCATGCCACTCAAGGTCTATGGAGATTCATGGATTATAATCAACCAAGTCAATGATGAATACCAAATGAAAGATGAAAAGTTGAATCCATACATGAAACTGGTGGAAAGCCTCAAAGAGTTCTTCATTGATATTACATTGTAGTAGACACCAAGAGCAAATAATAGAGCAACAATTGGGTCACTACTAGATGTCCCACGTAACATCCCAAAGAAACAATTCCTTGTAGAGTAGCCTCTCATACCAACTTTCAAGGTACTAGAGTCTAAATTTGTGTTTGAAATCATTGGTATTGGTAAGTCATGGTATTATGACATATACAGTTATCTTAGAATAGGAGTCCTCCCTGTCGATATCACTCTGAACCTTAAGAAAACCTTTGTCAAGAAGTCAACCCATTTAGTTATCCTAGGTGACACCCTATATTGTAGGAGTATTGAGGGAGTCCTTTTACAATGCATAAATATTGAGGAAGCTTTGACTTCTTTAATGAAGGTACATAATGGCATCTACAGCTCACATTCGAGTGGTATGACCTTGGCCAAGAAGCTGATGAGAATGGGGTACTATTGGTCAAAAATGGAAAGGGAAGCTCACAAATATGTAAAGAAATGCTTGCAATGTCAACAAAACGGATACCTCATCCATGCACCATCTCAAGAGCTCCTACCGATTGTTACACCTTGTCCCTTCTCGCAATGGGGGATTGATCTCATTGAAAAAATTACCCCCACCTCGTATAATGGACACAAGTTCATTATCACCACCACAGATTAATTCACAAAGTAGGTTGAGGCCATCCCAATGACCTATATTATAGGAAAGTAGATTTCCAACCTCATCCTGAATTACCTCATATCCCACTATAGTGTCTCACAAGCCATTATCTCAGATAATGGGACACCTTTCAAAAACCAAGATGTCTAAGACCTATGCCAAAATTTCAATATCCAACATCACTTTTCCACTCTATACTACCCCCAGGGCAATGGCCAAGCTGAGACTACAAATAAAACCATCCTTAGAATCCTCAAAAAGATAGTCAATGAGTTGGCAATAACTGGCATATATAGTTGAATCTTTCCTTTTAGGCCTATTGAAGAATCATCTGCACACTAGTAGGTGCAACCCCTTTATCCTTGGTCTATAGACCAGAAGCCATCCTCCCCATTGAGATCGAGCTCCCATCCTTAAGAATATCATTGCAAAATCCTATTACAGATGAAGAATATCAGGTATCAAGATTGAATGAGATAAAACTACTAGATGAGCAACACATGGATTCCTTGAACCATTTACAAGTCTACCAAAACCATCTTAAGTGGAGCTACAACAAGAAGATCGGGAGTCAAAAATTCCAAGTTGGAGAGCTGGTATTGAAGGAGAATAAAAAAAATGTACCAAATCCAAACAAGGGAAAGTTTGAACCGAATTGGTTGGGACCCTTCATCATCAAAACAAGCTACAAGTTAGGGGCATATCAACTATCAAAACCTGAGGGAGAGCCTCTACAAGAGTCTATCAATAGCTCCCATCTTAAAAAAAATTATGCCTAAGTTTCAAGGTATAAAACCAAAAAAAAAGAAAAAAATCCAAAAATATAAAAAATCAGAAAAAGGAATGAAAATAGTAAAGATAAAAATCATCCTCTAGTGGAAACCACTTTGGTGGCACTTTGGACAAGTTCCTTGGTGAAAACTTGGAAAATAGGCACCTTGTGTAAATAAAGCACTCTCCATCCACCAGGACATCCTCAGCTGGTTCCGCATCACCCATCGCATTCCATCACACCCTTCCATCACTTGTCCATGACTGCATCATAGCTTCATCCTATGTCGGTATCATGTTCTCCCCTGGTACTACTTGGCATATCCCTATGGTTAGTTTTTCCTTCCTATATCATGGTAGTCTATCGTATCATACTAGGGGCATGCTCTTTTACCCACATTTCGATTAGATTCATGTATATTCTAGAGATCCTCCTAAAATAAAAAAATCCAAAAATATTGATAAAATCAAAACACATCAAAATCCAACACAGGTCTAAAATCCAAAAAAATAAAAAACTAGTCATCCTATCAAGCTACGTTGTCTCTGAGCTTGAATGTAGACAAGGTTGATCTTTGATCGACCCTCAAGACACTTAGGCTAGTCCTTTAGGATTGCATCACAGTAAGCTAGCAATCCATTTGTTTGTATCTCATCAATAATTGAGTTTGTGTCAGTCAAACTATGTGGTCTCTGTGTGTATAACGTAGGCAAGGCTAATCTTTGATCTGCCTCCAAGAACCCTAGGATAGGTTTTTAGGTTAGTCTCTTGGTCAAAATCTCAGAAAAAACCAAAAACATCAAAAAATTTGAAAAGAAAAACATTTGTGAAACATCTCAAAATATACCAAAAACAACCTCAAAACATCCAAATATTTGAAAATTCCATCTGTCCCCTCTCACTTTCACCCAAAATAAGCATTTGATCATAATAAATCAAGTCACCCTCAACCTTTGGTAGAACAGTCGGAAACAAGTCTAGTAGGTTAAAAATGAAAACTCAATCATCAAGCATCTCAAGCCTAGGTCAATAGGTAAACAAGTTGGTCAACTCTTTATATTAATAGCCCATCATCCATTCAATCCCAAATCATCTGATAACATTGTTTCCTAGGATGCATCCTTCCTACAATGGATATCAACATTAGGCATCACCGTAGTTTACTCTTGTCTAGTGGTATGAGTAACATTAGCTTGTTTATTTACTTGATCTTTGAATTTTGATTTATCTTAGTGCACTCATTCCAAAGACCTCTCGATGATGTCTAAACAAAAATATTTAGAGAGAAGGGAATGGGGAAATGATCATTATGTTTTTATCTGCTATGCTTGTTGGATGTTCTTGTAATATAACCTTGGTCATACGTTCTTTGTTTGGTTTGTTGTGAAGGTGTTTTAGGTGTCTTGTTGACCACATAGGAAGGCTTTCCTTTCTATGTTTAAGTCTAAGACATTTGAAATATCTGAACTACATTTTAAATAAGGTTTCATATGCCAAGTGTGAACATATGCATTCCTATCTAATTATTGAGTCAAATTCCATTACAGTAGGTGCAACACCATCTTGGTTCTTTACACCTTCATGTATCGTGCATGTGTCTATTATCACATATAAGGTAAGTAAGCCCTTTTAAAATCCCAATTCCTAATAAGTAAAGCATCATTATCATTCATCATCATCATTCATGAAGTCTCATAGATCATGGACTTGTTGGATCCTCGTTTCATCATTCTTTTCTTCTTTCTTCTCTTTGTGCTAACATGATACCATGAAAATTAATCAAAACATGACTAAATACATCCATTGTGCATCCAAAAATCATCAAAATACATCTCATATTTAAGGAATAAAACCATAGTCACTGCATAATTTCATAACATAAATAATATCATAGTCATTTAACATCATTTGCATGTCATGCCATTGCAAATCATTACATATCATGGTTATTTCATATCACATCATTAAATTGCAAAACATAAATCATCACATAGGTATATCATATCACTACATTTACGTCATTGCATTCATATTACCACATATCATGAATACTCCATATCACATCATCGTATTTTCCATAAATGTTTTTTAAGTTACAAAGGATAGTAGAAATTTGTTATTCTAGGTGTCTTAGTAATCATTACATTCACATCATCATTTCCATATCATAATCATTTACATATCACATCATTTCATTTACATAATTTGAAATCATAACCATTGCATAACATAAACCAACTCCATATCAAAATCATTTACATATCATAATCACATCATTGCATTTATGTCGTTGCAGTAATACCATATCATAACATAAATCACTGCCATAATCATATCATAAATCATTTCATCATTTACATCATATAAGTCATTGCATTCATATTATTAAATTTCACAAATCATTGCATATCATCTAAATATCATAATATCATCTCATAAACACACAATCAATCCATTTTGCATTTAGGACATCATATAGATTTATTGTTCTAAGCATCTCATGAGCCATACATTTGCATCATCATATCATCCATATATGCACATAAAAGAAACTTAAAAGAAAGGAACATATCATAACATCTCAAACATGTCATAATCATATAACATAATCTACTAGGGGCATAATATATAGATCTATCAGTCTAAGCATGTTAAAATCATTTGCATAGCATAAAATATTTGTATCCATACATCATCATCATAGAAGTGCATAGAAAAATATAAAAAATAAATGCATCTATAATCATTTGCATCCATAAACATCTACATATCATAATCATCCATCACATAAAGTACATCACACCACATATGCATACAACATTAGGTACAACCATCCATAAATGCACAAATAAAATAGACCACATCTCATAATGAATCAATCATATCATATATATATATATCAAAAATATTTGTCATGGTCCAAAATAGGATCATGTGTATGTGTATCAATCAATATAATATAAATTCCCATAGGGCTATCAAAAATAGAACCCAAGGATCTCAAAACTATGGTAGCTAGCTCTGGTGGTTGCTCCCCTCACTTACCTATCTCTTTGGCTACTCCTCATCCTATCTTATGTCGGTCTACTAGGAGTACTCTAGTACGCAAGTTGATGTGAGTACAACCTATTGATAGTGAAGTTGATAGTACTCAGCCTCCCACACTGCCTCATGATACATCCACATCGAGAGTGTCATGCCTTGTAATACAACAACCATGCTGTCTAGCTGATGCCTATGACCCACCTCCCATGCTAATTGTAACTTTGAGGCTTTTATCTGCTACCTCTCTTGATCTCGCTTGGTAGTAAGGGTTTGTACCTATTGTCTGGCCTGGTCACTCTCTACTGTGATGGTCTACACTTGTGTATGTAGCCCCTGTATCTACCCCTGAAGCTGTTGAATCTGGGCATCTTATGGATCTGGCTATGGTAGAAGCTACTAATATCTCTGAGGTAGTTATTGGTCTCTAGGATATTGATCTCTTTGCTGATACCTAGGTGGTCGTTGTTGGCCTCCCTAACCTGGTTGGTGAGGAGGTGGTCCTCCTCCTCCTGATGCCCTTTGTACCTATCCCCCTGCCCCAACTTGTCCTCCGCTGTCCTTGCCCTGCTAACTTGACTCAGGGTCTCTACCGTTGAGGTGTTTCCCCTAGAACTATCAAATAGATAGCTGCCTAAACCAATCATTGTAGGCACATGTAGTGCCTGGATCTATCGGTCCCTATGCATATGCCCATGGCTTGAACACCACCTGCCTAAAACTATCCACTACCTCTACTATGGAGATCGTCCGACCCCATGTAATCTATCTAGTAGACTGGGTGAAGATGACCACATACTTAACATCACCAAAATGTTGGGCTACCCTATCTAGCAGGTAGTGCTCTATGATAGTGTACTCGCATCCTTGCATCAATCTATCCTACCTAGCATAAAATAGTTGATGTACATTGTCATACTAGGCCAAAATTTGTAACCAAGGTCTCCAGGTGAATAATGTCATCTCATCTAGGACCCCCCTCCAATGGGGAAGACTGACCTACATTGTATGTATCAAAGTAATACCACCCTAGTACTTCCAAATATTTGGGTCGTTGATCTCAACATCAACCATTGTGATAATTAGTCAGAGCATGACAATGTGCTCCTAGGCCCCAATATGTAATAATGTGACATTGGTCCCAATCGTTCGGCTATCACAATAGGAAAACTCATGCAGATCATGATATAATGAGGCCAACATCAATGGTCCCAAAGTATACAAAGTCCTCCTAAAGAGAATATGCTCCCAGGCTAGATCCCATCTCAAGCTTAAATATCAACCTCGCCAATCTAGAGCTACTAGTCCTGAAATGATCTTGGCCACAATTAGCCAAAAAGTAGATACCCGACCCCTGTAGTACTTGAGATAGATCTGACCGTTTGTGAAAACAATCTCATTGGTCCCCATAATCTAAAAAACTGCATCCATGCTAACATACATGTCATAGATAATGTGATCACCATGAACCAGCAACTAAAAGGTCCACCACACAACCTCTAATGTGAGAGTTGCCTCACTGGTGGGGAGATGGAATGATGAAGTATCGCTATGCCACCTCTCTACCAATGCAGTCATCATGGCTAGGTGGGTCCTCACGGTGGGCACATAGGTAATGTACTAGAGGTGGATCACACCAAGGTGCTCTTGAAGTAACTCATGTAATCCATTCAATCTGCTCAACATCGAGGGTCGATGCTTGTGTGAATGCACAGGCTCTCTATCCTCTTGCACCCATGAAGCCACAACGTCAGGTTTCAAGAAAATACTAGACCCCGTTTGGAGTTTTCGACACTAAAACAACAAATGAGTCACTATTTGCAAAGGTATCATTCTTTGCAAACTCCAAATAGTGACGATGGAACCTAAACTGAAAAACAAGGTCACGATGCCATTATTTTCACAAGAAACCCTTTTTGACCCAAAACCCTAGAAAACTAAGTGAGTCGCGACGTCACCATTTTCAATGGCATCGCCCTTTGGTTTTTGGAATCCTAAGACCAAATTGTGATGTGGCATTGCAATAAGCAATAGAGGCACTATTTTGACCCCTAACATCACCGATTAAGCATCTTTAGTGTTGCTATATAGAGGCGTTGAAGGTTTTGACTTTTTGAACCATAATAAATGCACTAAAAAGATAAAATCAAAGGTTGGGTTAGGATCACATACCACTAGTCATGTGCTTGGAGGTTGTTGATAGACTCGAACTCACTCATAAATCTATCAGAGGAAGCACTCTTTGTGCCATCATGCAAGAGGGTCAAAGCTCGAAACATTGGAAATCTCAAAGTGAATGCAAAAATGAATGGAAAGTGACCCCTCCAAGGCTATTTAAGCATGAAAATTAGGGTTTTTTGCCCCCTTATAGTCATCAAACTAGGGTTTTACACCCCTGATCCTATTTTTTCCAACTCGAAGCTCATTTCAAGTCTTTTTCTCACGTTTTGGCATACTTTTTCAGCATCTTGGAGCTTGTCTAGATGCTTTGGATAGTTTGTCATCTTTTTTTGACATCTCCCCCAAAAGTTAAATTTTTTGTCTAATCTCTCGAGAGGGTAGTATACCAGCATAATTATTCCACTAGGGAAACAATAGGGCATCTGAAAAGTTAGATTTTTTTTTAATATTGATCCCGACAAGGTTATTCTTTGAACCAACGCAGCAAACACATTGCTTCAAAGAGGGGAAAAATGTAGACGTTCAAATTATCCTGATTGATATCATGCACTTGAACCTGATCTACTAACATCATTTCATCCTGAATCATTTCTTTACTAACTAGTTAATTAATTAATCCCTATTTAATTAATTTATCAAGCTTCCTCTTTTAATTAAATAAATCAACTTTATTTCATTAAATCATCATCTTCTTTTAATTAAATAAATCATTTTATTTAATTAATCCTAATATTCGTCCTTTGATTAAATAAATCAATTTTAATCCTAATGTTCCTCTTTTGATTAAATAATTCATTTTATTTGATTAAATCATATTCCTTCCTTTGATTAAATATATCACCTTTATTTATTTGAATTCTAATATCATCTCTTTTAATTGAATAAATCATTTAATTTAATTAAATTACTAATATCTCAAATATTCTCTCATTTGATTTAAATAAACTCAAATATCTAAATCAAATGTCAAATCAACTAATCCCAATCTAAGTTAATTAAATCCTAATTAACTATAACTCTAATCCATCAAATCCTCTAGATTTTGCAACTTGCACATGAAAATCAATTTAATTGATTTATAAATTCCTCTATTTTCATTCAAAAGGGGTATCTCATTGGAATATTCCCCCAATTTGAAATCTCCCACCCAAAGGATTTTTCCTCCAACATGGAATTTAAGCCTCTTACAAGTCCTTTTTCTTGAGCCAAGTGGCATTAACTCCTCTTTCACATCTTCTTTCACAAGAAATCTTTCAAATTTCAGATTTCCACCTAATTGCATTTATTTGCACATTGACCAAAATATGCACAACCTCCCTTCAATAGTATGCTGACAAGTCACACATTGTTATTAGTTCATTTTTAATCCCACATCCCACATCCCACATCCTTCATGTTTTTGATTCCTCCATCCTTCTTTCCTATAAATAGAGAGGTTCTCTATTGATTTGGGATCCACAACTTTATGCAACAAAGTCACTATCTAAAGATTTTAGGGAAGTTTATTTGGTTTATTTCACTTTATTTCTTGTTCTTAGCATTTGAATGAATTTTATGGGGAATGTTTGTTGTAGATTTGCTTAATGACTAACATTGTGGTGTTTGATGATGTTTGATCAGTTCTAGATCAACCATTCACAATATTAAGCAAGGATTTCTTTGTTTTTTTTGTTTCTCTCAAATGATAGTAATTAGGACCACTAGTGTTTGTCAGTTCAAGATACACCAATGTTAAAGTTGACTTTGAAGAATATTTTGTGAGAGTGTCGACATTAAGTGAAGGATTTTTTGTTGGTTTGTTTTCTATCAAAGGACAATAACCAAGAACACAAGTTGTTTCTCATGTATTAGGCTCTATAGGGACACAAATACCTTGTTCTATAGCATGACATCCTTTTCCACTATAACCAAGTTGTTTCATACTTTTATAACCTCTTCCATAATTATTTTTTCATTTCTTTAAGATTTGGTGGTTGTTCGTAATCAACTTCATCAAAGTTTGTTGTGTAATTTGCTTGATCTTCTAAAGTGGTTGAGTGTGGTGGATGTTTTCAAATTTTGTGTTGACATTAGTGCTTTTTATTTTCCCTTTTCAGACTCTTTGTTTATGATCTTGTATTCACCCATGAATGTTGGCATGAAATCCAAGGAACCCCAATCATCTTCCAATGGCTTAGTATGTAGTGACCCTCCTGATGAAATTTCTATTTTAGTTGTTTTGAGTTTCTAATAGTCATTAGATTGCTTTTGAGACTATGTTACTAGATGCATTATGTCAATGATTACATGACCAGTTGTGAAACTCAGTTAATGATACACTTTACCTTATGATGCAATGTTTATTTTCATGAGATGACATTATTATGATGACATATGATGCTCTGTTACGTTTTTGATGATAATATGATGTGGTTGATGTTATATACTATGTTTTACGTCAGTTCGGTGAAGGAGATGGTTTAGCAGTACTCATTTGTGAGTGCCCTGCTACGCCATGATTCTTCTTCACTGTGTGTCTTCATAGTTAATTACATGTTTTTCATTTGACCATGTAGTGTGATGCAACTTTCAGGTACAGGCATCGACTCCACCTACTTGTTAGGTCTAAGCGTGCCATGGCCCAATGGAATCATTGAAGGGAGATAGACATGTCCTCTATCATGAACCATCATTCTTTAACTAACGAGTATCAATTTTTCACCCATATGTTATGTTGTTGTTTGTTTTTCATATTGTTCATTGTTTTCACATCATGTTGTATTTACCATGTTTTCATAATGTTGATTTACATTATTTAATGATTTAAGATAATGGTAATATTGATTAATGATTAATTGAAATGTTTGAATTTAAAAAGCCTATTTTAGAATATTGAGGAATTAAATGTGAAATATTAAAATATATTAATTATGAAGGATTAATTATTTGTAATTGATTCATTTGTGCAAGTTTGATATTTTCAAAAATTAAAACAGTCAATTGTGTTTTTAATTGCAAAATATCTTTTTTTGCTGATGATGTTCGAAAGTTGAACTGGTTGTTCTGATTGCATGCAAACAAAAAGTGAAGTGATTGATTACATTGTATTTTGAGGAGAATTTTATAACATAGGAATAATTAATTAATTTGCACAGAGTTTTTTTTTTTTTAAATGTTTCATGGGAAAGATTGGTTTTTGGTATTCTTCTTGGGTTTGTTTGGGAAAAAGTTGAAAATTGAGCATTGAAGGCCGTAATTGTGTTGTATATTTTATGTGGATTGATATTTATATAGTTTTTTATGTGTTATGATGTTTATTTACTTTAGTAGCATTGTTGTGGAATCCTAGAACATTCATGTTAGGTTGTTAGTCACATGTTATTAAATATTTTTTTTAAATTACTCGGTTGTTTAGTGTTAATGACATGACTCTCCCTGGGTTCCATGATGGGGTGTTACATAGTAAGTTTTTCAATGTTTGTTTCATGTTCTTTTTCTTCTTTTGTAACTTCTTTTGGTGTACTAGATTCTAATTCTTAAGGATCTCATCCTTCTCTCTTGACCATCAAGCAATTTTTGGGTTCAAGATTGGCTTTTAGTGTGTAGAATTTTTTGTTATAGACATCATGACACGATGAAAAGTAGAAGGAATGCCATTCATTTCATGAATCCAAGGTCTCCCTAAAAAGAGATTGTAAGAAATATCATCAGGCATAACATGGACTAGAGTTTGTAATGTTACTTTCCTAAATTTGATAGGTAATTTGATGAATCCATGTGGTTGTTTTCCTATTTTGTCAAATCCATGAATATATAAAGAATCGGGCTTAATATCATTTTCACTCATTTTGATCTTTTCCAAAAGGATCACACTATGCATTTTTAGGGCTGAACCATTGTCAACAAGGGTTTATTTTATCGTAATTCGATTGATATAGACTATTATGTTGAAAGATTCATATTTCTTCTAAATTTTAAAAGGAGGTAACTCACTTTGGTGAAAAAGTATGTCCAAGTTCATTTCATCCATTTCTTGAATTAGTTTTGCTACATCGCCTGAACTAGTGTTAGAAGGTATCGTAACTTGTTGCAAATCCTCCTTAATAATTCTATGATAACTAGGTGATGTTTGAAGTAGTTCCCATACAAAAATATTACCGAGATTACTATTAAGGTGTTGAACAAGATTATATTATTTTCCATTGTTTACAATTAAATAGGGAGCACTAGGAAAGATTGAATTAGGAAAGATTGAATTAGGAGAGAGTAGTGAAAGAGGAGTTGGTTGTTGTTTCCTATTATGCATAGTATTTTAGGTATGTGCAACAATAATTATAACTTATTTTTAGTGAAGCATTACGGTTGTCAAGTGAAATCCTTTTTTTTTGGTGGTTCGACAATGAGCATAGGTTTGTTTTTAGTTTGCGGTCATTGTGAAGGTGGGTAAATAAGAAGAGGATTCTTAAGATATCTCATAGGGTATTTAGGACATCCAATAATCGAGGGGGATCTAACATAAACTTGTGCATTCATAACCTAAGTGCTTTTGGTTTGATATGTTTCTAATGAAGGGGAGTCTAGTGTCATCTTTTCACCATTACGTAAGGAAGCCACATTTTTGTTGTCATTTTCTTGCATCATGATATCCTCCCTAGGAGGAGAGTTTATAAGAGAACTACAAACTAGATGTTCATGGCATTCAAAGGTTGGTTCTTCTAAAATGACTTCATCACAAGTAAAGGAGTCATCAATGGTTGGATATTCTTGCTCAATAAGGGTTTTAATCGGGGAAGAGGGACAAATAATATTCTCATGAATTTCATTGATTTTATTTTCTAACCACAAAGTATCTTATTTACAATGATGAGAGATAATAGGAGAAGGAAAAATGTGATTTCCAAGATTTTCCATAATTTCATCCTTTTTTCTCTAAGGTCTCATTATCTTGTACCATAACTTCTACCCTAATAGGATAGATTTTAAGAAGTTGATCACATTCCATGATTGTATTTTATAAACTAGCTTCATCACAAATAGGGGAGTCCTTGAGAGGAGGAGAATAATGCTTTTCATGCTTACCAATGATTGAATCCTTTTTTATGAAAATGTCTTTTCAAATGGTAGGGACATTAGGAAGGAGATAAATAATGCTATAACTTTCAATCCACATGTCCTCCTCACAAATGTGATTTTCATGATCATTCTCGAGTGTATATTCTATCAATAGAAAATTATCACAATTAGGGGAGTTTTTGAGCCTAGATGAATTTAGACTAAGTAGAGTAGGGGAAATTATCTCATATTATTGTGTTATAATATCTTCCCAAGGGGTAGGAGGAGAAGGGAAAGAAATAATTTCATGATTCTCAACGCTTGCATCTTATTTCACCAAGATAACTTTTTCACTAATAAGAGAGGTATTGGGAGAAGAAAAACTATGATCTTCATGGTTATATATGCTTGTATCCTCAACTATCACATCATTCCCACAAACAGGAGAGATAGGGATGGGTGTATATTTAAGGAAAGTGCCAATATTTTCACTCTCTTGAACTAAGAGACTCTCATAACTAGGAAATGTATTGAATGAGTGACTAACATGCTTATTGACTAGATTTTTCTTTGCAAACTTGGAAAGGATGGATACTAATATTTCTAAAAATTAATCTATGAAATGCAATGAAATGACCTCAAATGAAATACAATTTGAAAATTCCACACAATACAATAAATTGAAAATGAAATGTTGAAAATGCAATTTTGAATTTTGAAAATGCACTAAAATGAATAAATTTAAGCTAAATGCAATGAATTTGATGAAAAAAAAATCAGAAAATGGAAATAGGAAAGTAATAATAGCAAACAGAAGATTGAAACTGAGATTTTAATTTCTAGAAAATGTAGATCAATAGCTAACATGGGCTCATTCGCCAGTAAGGGTGACTAGGTCTTGGTTAGGTATTCTTGAGATGTTTCTATTTATTTTTGAGTTATTTTCAATGCTTTTTAGATGCCAAAAAGTTTAGATATAGTCTGATCAGGAACTTATTCACTAGTAAAGGCAAATGGGTTCCAAATCAAGGTTTTAAAGAGGTGAAAACTGTAGTTTTTAAGTTATTTTGTGTGTATTTTGTGCCTAGTTTCAAACTCTAACTCTTGTGACAAAAAATTCTAAAATTTGATGACCTAATACAAGTGAAATGAAGGGTAAATGATGACCTATATAACACCTTTTGAGATGCAATTTGGACTCAATTTTTGAATATGAATGATGAAAATTACACTAATATATAAACATTATGCAAAATCAATGTAATATGCATACAAATTTATGAATTTTTCAGATTTAAACAATCCAAGCATGCAAATTTAAACTACTATATGTAATGTTCAGTAATGCACAATGAAGAAACCCTAAATGCAATTCAAATCTAATGCAAACTAGGATCTGGGGTTTTAATGCACTCCAAATCAAAAATTAGGATGTTCAAAGAGATCGGGTTCACTAAAATGAAAAATAGAAAAATAGGTTCACCATAATTAGGGTATGAATGATGAACCTAATTTTCATTGGATGGATGTTTCATTCAATTATGAAGGCCAAAATACCAAAATAACAATTAGAAACTAGTCCTAACTATTATAATAGGGAAAAGGGGAGTTTTGAGAGATTGAAATGATGTGTACCTTGTGGAAAACTTATTTTTAGGCCATAGAGGAATCATTCAGCTTTAGTGACGAATGGGTCCCTCTTAGGGTTTTGAAACCCGACTTTTGGGTTTTATTCCTCTCAATCTATAGTCCCAGATCCTATATTTTCACTGCTTCAAGACCTATAGAGGACTCATTTACCTTTAGTGGTGAATGGGTCCTTTTAGTATTTTAGAAAACTAACTTTCGGGTCCTGTACTTCAATGTATGCACTCTCAATTCTCAGGTTTTTCAGATTTCGATAACTTCCAGTAATAAGATATGTAGCTTCAATCTTGTCTTCTTGCACTATGAAGGTCAACTTTGCAACTTGACAAATTTTGTAACTTTTCTCTAAACTTCTCCACTTGATCTTCAACCTATAAATCTTCAAACACACACTTTAGAGGAGAAAAAATTGTTGATTGTTAGTGGATAGGGGTTTTCCTAAGTCAAATCCCTTGTAGGTAATTAAACCAAATGATAGAATAATGAAATTGAAGCATGAACATGGAATGATGCAATTTTGATACCTTGGAAGTTATCTTGGAAGATAAATCTATAATCTAACATGTAGAGTCCATGAACAATGTTGATCTTGATGCTTGAAAAATATGTAGGCAATGCTTGCAAGTAGATCTTGAATGCTACATCCACTATCTTATCTCAACAACATGCATGAATGCACTAAGACCTTGACATGATGAAATGATCTTGAATTGTTGCAATAAAATTTAATAATCTGCCTTGAAATGTCTTTGAAAATGCTCTATAATGCTCTCTTGAAGTTCTTAGGATGTCCTGTAAAATTTCTAGGTGAAACAATGTGAATTAACCCCATATTTATACTAAATCAAGAGATTAACCCCGAAATTCAAACAATTCAAGATGATACCAAATCTAGAAACAAACACTATTCAATTACTACAAGAATGAAATTCAAAAAGGGGGTCCTCATTAAGGGAGGACCCATTCACCTCCTAGGGTGAATGGGTCTTGGCACTATTTTCCAAGGCCTTGCCTTCAAGGAATGAAAGACCATCAAAAACCCATATGAAATATGCAAATAAAGGGGCGTCTTATAGAGGGGGGACCGATTCCCCACCTAGGGTGAATGGATCCTAGCACCAATTTCTAGGACCTCAATTTTTCCCAATTAAATGTTATGTAATTTGAATTATGGGTTTTGGGATAGATCTTTAGGAGGTGTCATAAATAAGGCTTAAATTTGAATTAAAGTGGCCTATTAACTCGAATTAACTACAATTAATTAAGAGGACCCTAGATAAGTGTGAAGGTATGTTACAACTCTTTACAACACCATAAACAAGGTACAAATTGAGTACATTTTATTACAAAGGGGCCCAAGATCAATGTGAATGTGTACAACACATTGCAACACTAAACTTAGGGAAAATTAGGTTAATTTAATGACAATTATTCCCAAATCAAGTAAGAAAAGGGCATATATTTTCCATTATTACAATATATATACTGTGAACCCCTAAACTTGCAAATGCACAATGATGACAAACATTGTTAGTGTTAGATCAAAATGCATGCAAATATGAAGGATTCCCCATGAAATCCACCTATTTAAACTAGTATTAGGAAATGAAGAACAAAACTTAAATAATATGAAAATAAATCCTAATCTAGCCAATAGAATGATGATCTTATGGGGGAATTGGTGCCAATGATGTGTTGCAATTGGCCATTTCCCAATTCCTATGTTGCAATGTAAATTGATGAAGAAATGGTCAAATCTCCAAAGAGATTTGAGCATAACTTGGTGCAAATATGAAAATGTGGTGGATGCTTGGATGAAATGAGCAAAATTAGTTCTCAATTGGGGAGAGTAACTTTGCATGTGAATTTTGGATGATGATGGATTTGAGTATAGTAAGTCTACTCAAATTGTGGATGTTGAATGAGAGGAAGAGTCTCTCATTTAAAGATTCCAATCTTGAAAGAATGATCAAGATTGAGCAATGTGGGATAAAATATAATCCAATGGCATTGTGCCACTTGTCCACATGTGATTGGAGGAGGAATGAGCACATTTTGGTCAATGTGCATGATAAATGCCATTGGATTTAAATTTGAATTTTGAATGTGACATGTGAGAGGGAAAGAGAAATGAAGTTAATGTCACTTGGCTCAATGCACAAGGACATGTAAGAGGCCTTCAATGCCTTGTTGGAAGGACCAACTCCACTTGACCTTTTTGAATTCAAATGAGGGAATATTCTCTTTTGATGCTTTATGAGGGAAAATAGAGAATTAAATAAATCAAAGTAATTGATTTATTGTGCAACTTGCATTCTCTAGACAATTTTAGTGAAATGGGTTAACTTAATCATGGTTTTGATTAAATTAATGAAGAATTAGGAGATGTGACAATTTTAGACTTAGATTTATGAATTGATTTAAGTCAAGAATTGAGATGAAATGATTTATTAAATAAATGATTTGATTTATTTAACTAAAGAGGAATATGTTAGATTAAATCAAATAAGGTTTAATTTATTTAATTTAATAAGAGGACTTTAGAGAATTTAATCAAATAAAAAGATTTATTTAATTAAACAGAGATGCAAGGTTGATTAAATTGATTAATTTAATCACTGAAAGAGGAAGAGTTAATCCAATAAATAATGATTTATTAAATTAAGAGATAGAATGTGATGAAATGCTGAGAATATGCTTTAAGAGGAAATGTTGTCAGTAAATCGGGATCAGGTGTGCCAAAACGAAAATGTACATTTTCCATGTCTACATATACATATATATATAAGGATTGGTATATATGTGTTCTGGATAAATTAATGTGGTTTTTTAAATGTTAAATGAGGAACAAATGTTAATCTAGTTTCCCTTCCCCAGTTAATATTTTATCTCATTGAATCCTATGGGGTATAAACAAACTCTAAAAGAGATATTAGGGTTGAGATCTCCAACTTCTAGTTTTCTCTTTCTCTTGTGAATAATATACTATAAAAATTTATGAACATTTTTATTAGGCAAAAATTATATTTTCTATTGTAACTGACAACTTGGTTCTTTTGTATAACTTAAATTTATGTAGAAGATATCCTAAACACTACTTCTCTTTATATAAATCATGAGAATAAGGATATATGGACCTTTGGTAGCTCTTCAAGCACACAAGTTCCATGCTTTGGTTTGACATTGAATTTTTCTTCCTTCACAATAAATGTAGGGGTTTTAAATGAATAGGTAACAAGTGGTGTTGGATTATTCTAGAATATGGATAGATTAGTGAACAATTTTTTCACTACTAGAAGTACAAAGTTGGAGATCGGGAATTTTTTTTAAGGAGATAAAAAAATGTTTAAGGTTGTGGTTTTTAAGATTAATTCCACATGTGTGTCTCTAAACCATGATAGTAGTTGATTTTAGTCTTTTCGATCTCCACTATCATAAATATATTAGAAACATTATATGTTAGACCACACAAATGTGTGTTTTATTAAAATATTCATTTCTATACATAGATAAAAACATCTTTCACTCTTTTTAATTATAGTATAAATTTTAATGTTTTAAGTAGACCCAACTCATTTATGTAGGTTAATTGTGATATTGATTGTGCAACTAAACTATATTATCTTATATATTTTGATACGATGCATTTTTAGCATCTTCATTACATTTAAATTTGTTTATTATTTATTAATGATTTATTTCATTCCTAAAATCAAATTTATAACAATTATATACTTTAAAATTTTTTAATAGCTTTCAATTTGTTTTATACATTATTATAACTTTCACTCTTTTTAATTATAGTATACATTTTAGTGCTTTAAGAAGATTCAAATCATTATATAGGTTGTGATATTCATTTCTTAATTAATTTATTAGCTTAGATATTTTGAAGAGATGTATTTTAATCATCTTCATTTTTTTTTCAATTTTTTTTTTTAATCATTACCAACTTATTTCATTTTAAATATAAAATTTCCTAACAAATATATACATTAAAAAATATTATCAACTTTGATTTTTTTATATATTATATAAATTCAAATAATGAGAATTCTACACACCATGGGATGCATGCTCAATAATTATTTAAAATCAAAGGTCTCTTGCCCATGCTAATCCTAACAAATAATTATTCTTTTTTTTTCAAGTTTTTAAAATAAATCATATATATAACACATGTCATAATTGAAATTAAATATTAATGTTTTTGATATGGTAAGAAAAATTTATAGGGTGTTGTACCCTTAACAAAGAGAGCCACTAGGGCCAAAATGTTCATGTCCAAAAAAAATTAGAGACTAAGCCAAAATATATACACCGCAGACCAACAACAGACAGACAAAAAATAGACACAAGATAGACTAACTGGTATTTTACCAATTATTTGATAGGAGATTAACAACATCATCCCCAACCCATTCTTGACCATCATCAACATTCTTCTCATCCATTTCATCCTTCATAACCATAGACAGGGTGTTGGTAACACATTGGAAAAGCTTCATAGTGAAGCAAGTCAAGCCACGAAATTTCTTGTCCATCTTATCCATTCTTTCCTACAGCACATAGAACTCCTCCCATGATCCATAGTCTTCAAAGTATTAACATGCTCCACACCTAGCGGGTTTGAAGACTGGGAAGCTGAGTTGTCCTTCTATACTTTTCTAGTATTAGGAATGGTGTGGGCCCCTCTAGCATACTCCTCCTCCTCAGCCCTAGACTTCTCCTCATCCTTGTAATCCTTGATGCCAAACCTCTTCTCCTACGAATCAAAGTCAATAAATTGCTCTTTATTTTTATGCTTAGCAAGTCTATCAAACCTTTTGATAATGGTTTCACCATTAGTCACCACCGTAGCCATGATCACCATGCCCCCCTTAGAATCCCTACCCACCACATTTTTACCTTTACTGTCCTTGGTTGGAGCTCCCATCAAACCTTTCACCTCAACCTTACCTTTCTTCTTCTAGGTGGGTTTGGTAGCAGTCTTGGAAGGGGTCGACTTGAGTTCTCAGAGACTAGCTGCAACACTAGTTTGGGCATTTATCACATTTCCCTTAAGCTTCTTAGCAATGAGTTTAGGCTTAAGGGTATCACAAGCAACTGAATGGGTTTTTCTGATGGCCCTTTGGACTCTGCCAGGGAAATGTTGCTCACAATAAGTGGTTCAATTTCCACCACACAGTTAGTAGAAATGGGCATAACACAAGATGAAAGTGGTAGAGTCTCATAATGAGACCTTGGTGTAGTAGAAGAGGAGAGGTATCATCAAGGTTAAGGCCAATGGCTTCAATGCATTTTTCAATAGAGCTCTCTAAATCCTTAAGAAGGAAGAAAGGAAATATTAACACAATTTTATGCCTAAGGTGATTTAAAAGAGGGAAATGGTAGAATTAGTAAGTTTTGTATCTACCTTAAAGAGTCATGTACTTCATAATGGTCAGGCAGACTTGGTCACATGGCTACGGAAGGGCTGCTCTTTCAAATCCCAACTAGTTATGGATCGACTTCTCATTACCCACAAAGAAAGCATTTATACTATCATTGTCTTGAGTCTTGGTATGCTTTGGGTACTTATTATCAATACTCATCAACCTCATTGCCTACGCTATCACTTCCTCGTTCACTTCAAAGGAAATACCACCTAGAGTCACTCTTTGGTCTTCGGTCTTTAAATATTAATGTTAACATAAGTTAAGAAAAAAAATATAAAAATAGTCACCATGTAATTCACGTGTTAATAAAAAAAAACAACAAATATCTTTATTTGATTTAAAAAAATAAAAGTGACCCTTTGAATTCTACCTTTTATCTAAGAAAATTGATTTAATATAAAAAAAGATATCTTAAAAATACATTCAAAATATTATAATTTGTCTTCTCATGGAACTCCCTTCAATTTTTACTTCAATTCTATCCATCTTTTTTTATATATTTTCATTTCATAATTTCCTTTTGATCCCTTATGAATTCGTCATTAGCTAAGGGCTAGAAAGAGGAAAGTGATAGCAATTTTTCTTCTCGTTAAATTCCCTTGAATTGTTACTTCAATTCTATCCATTTTTTTATATATTTTCATTTCAAAATTTCCTTTCGATCCCTTATGAACTCATCCTTAGCTAAGTTCTAGAGAGATGAAAGTGATAGATGAGATAAAATCTTTAATCTTAGATGACCACCATTCGGGACATACATCTAGGACAAGTATGCATCCGTAAAAAAATATTTTTCCTCATAGATTATAATTAGTTGGAACAAAACAAGGACAACATCAACTTATTTTTCAAGAATAAAATAATGCAATATAAATATTGAGAAGACAATACAAGGGTAGTCTATATTGAAGAATAGGAACCATAGGGATATGTATATATTGCGAGCCAATAACTTAACATATTTTATTGCTCCAAAAAATGCTAAACTTAATATAAACACAGTTAAATGAAAAGTATACATAAATATTATTACTATATCTATGACATTTACAAATATCACTATAAATAAATACATTGAAATAAATTAAAATTTACAAATAATTAAATTTATTGTAAGAAAAATGATAAAAAAAGTCATAGTAATATTAATTTTAAATAATAAGTCCAATTAATTATTGAAGATGATGATGGTGGGTGCTCCAAGAAAATCATTAGCATATGGTAATAGTCGAAATTTTAAAGTTGATGGTTTCTGGTAGCAGCCATGGTGGTGTCCATGATAGCAAGGAAGGACCCCACAACAAGGCATTGATAGAAATACATGTTCGAGGTCTCAGTTCTTAAGGCGCAAGCTTTCAAGGGATAATCAGCCTATTTTTGATATTTGTGATTTTGACCCAAACAATGATTTAGTCTTCAATCCAACTTCTTATCCCAATAATATTATGCTCAAAGTTAGTTTTCCAAATAACATTGTCATTAATCAAGCAGAGTATCATAGGTTCATTTAGTCTCAGATAAGGAAAGTGCAGTTTAAAAATGGTAGACCAGGATTTGATCTACGCCAAAATAACCAAGATTTTCTAGTTAAGGCTACATACCCTAATGTCATTCCTTTGAATATAGATAAGTATATCTGGAATGTTCAAAGGAAATCAAGGAATGCATCTCAACAATCATGGGTGCGAAAAGATCTTGATCTAGATCGGGTTCTTGATAATGACACATCAGATTGGCGGGGGTTTGTCAATGTTATGCCGATTTGACATGGGGTTTGTCAATGTTGTTATGCCCAAAGAGTATTTGAATCTCTAGGTACAAGATCTTTGAGATCATTCCATTGTTTGTAAGTTCTAGAAATATAACCTAGATATTGATGTTCTTAAAGATTTTATCTATGAAGAATAGGAGGGTGACAATAAGGTTTCCTACATTGATTAGGGAAATGGGTTTTTCATTGTCCTTTTAAATTCCAAAGAACAAAGAGATGTTGTTCTTAAGATCAAATAATGGGTCTTTGAGGGATCTAGTTTATATGTTTATTCTTGGAATCCTAGTTTTTATCCACATAATTCCCCAGTCAAGTTTGTTCCTTTTTGGATCTATTTTTCGTCACTACCTCTCGAGTATAGAGAGTTTGAAATTGTAGAAATTTTGGGCAATAGATTGCGTATATTTTTAAAACATGATCTTGAGCTTTTTGAAAATCCTGCTAAGCCAGTAATATTTTGTGTTCTTCTTGACACTACCAAATATTTTCATTTTATACTATGTATTACTTCAAGATTTGGCTCTAGGGAAAAACCGATTTTAATATAAACCCCTTTTAATGTGTGTATGGGTTTCCATGGATTGGGTCATTCAATATCGTCTTGTAAAGGTCAAATTCATAATGAAAGATCAAACAAAGAGAAAGATTCATCCACCTTTTTAGATGTGCAAGCCCTTGCTAATTAGGATTCTGATGATATTCAATGTAAGGCCGATGTACAGGCTAAATCCATGCATGAGAAACAACCTGAATGAGGGGGAATTATTGTACCTATGAGCATTTGTCTTGTGGATGATATTGTAGATAATGCAGCTTTGAAATATCTGAATAAAGGGAAAGCCATTTCCTATTCACAAGATCCATGTAGCTCATTCTCTTTTCAAGACCAAAAAGATTGGTTTTTTTTCCTTAAATCATACTCAAAATGCCAAAAATCAAGTCTTAAGGCTGACCAAGCAATTAATAGCTGTAAGGAAAAAAAAGAAACAAGGGAATCCAAATTTCTTGTTGTTGAAGTTTATGGATATTTTTTTGCATTTGTATGTGCCTCATTTTTCTTTAAATAGTAAAGAGGAATTAGATGGCCTGGTTAGGAATTTAGTATGGGTAAATCCAACTTCTTCAACCAAAGAGTAGATGTGCAATAGTGTGAATTGGATTTCTCTTTCAGAATTGGAAGATACTGAAAGTGTGTATGTTTGTCAAAGGAAGGATAGTTTCTCATACTTAATTTTTTTGAGGATCAAGAGATGAATGAGCTTGGTAATCTAGAGAACTTGGAAAATCATTTTTCTATCATTGTAGGATCCAAATTATTTGATGAAATAGTAGTAGAGGTTGAGTAGAAGATCATTGTTACATGGGTGTGGTGATTGAGGATCTTACAAATAATCTAGGTGATAACTCTCTAGAAAAGAATCATAGTCTTGGATAGAGGCCTTTATTTTTATCACAAGATCACTCCTTGCCAACTAGAAATTAGTAAATAAGACAAGTGTAGGGGGTTCAATAAGTTCTTTTATCAAATTTAAAGATGAAAGTGAGAATGCAGAAAGGGAGGTTCAACCACCTAATGCAAAATTTCATGATTTGATTTTAGAATAGATAATGTGTTATGTAAGTCACCAAACTACAAAATATGATTTTAAGTAGGAAATTTCTATTTTCCAAATGCAAGTGTTGCCTTTTCTGATCAAGTCACTGGGTAAGTGGGGAAGAAAATCAAATGCAACAAAACTTCAAGAAGAGATCTTATTAGGTCATCAAACTAATCTAGATGGGAAAAAAAGATTGAGGGGAGCAAGCAGCTCTCTACATTTAACATGAAGATTATTTCATGGAATGTTAGGGGCATTAATTCTCCTAATAAGAGAGCCCTAGTTAAGCAACAAATCAATGCTTATGGTTCAGATGTGGTTCTTTTACAAGAAACAAAATTATCTATGGAGAGTTATGATACATTCATTACTAAATGGTTGTTGTGGAAATCTTATCATTCTCATGCACAAGGGGCTTCAGGTGGGTTTCTAGTTCTTTGGATACCTTGATAAGTTCTTATGGAATTAATTTCTACCAAAATACACTGGAAAATTCCAAATGTTACTTGCTATGATTTAAGGTTTTTTCTACTAAATGTATATGCTCCAAATTCAAAAAATGGGAAAAAATCCCTTTGGGTTGAGATCTCTAAATGTTTGGAGTCAGCTGGAGATGAAAAGGTAATAATAGAAAGATATTTCAATGCTATTTTATCACCTAGGGAGAAGGTTGGGGGTATGATAACTCCAATGAAAACAATGGAGGACTTTAATTGGTTTGTTCAAACTAATTCTTTGCAAGACATTCAACCAATCAAAGGTAGGTTTACATGGAAAAATAGGCGTCAATGTTTTCTATAGATTGTTGTTCATTTGGATAGATATTTGGTCTCTTCAAATTGGTTGCTTGGGAATCAATTTTTAGACTATGAAATTTTACCTTGGTCTAGGTCTAATCACTTTCCTACATTGTTATCAATTGAAATAAATGACTCTCCCCTGTTCTTCGATCTTCTTTCAAGTTTTAATCGATGTGGTTTAGGGATTCTCAGTTTCTATCCCTATTGGAAAAATGGTGGACACAAGCTCCATTTGTTGTAGGGACATGCATTTATAGATTTTATCATAAACTAATGTATATAAAAGGTAAAATATTTTTTTGGAATGTTCATACATTCAATAATATTTTTCATCAAAAGAAAGAGGTTGCTAGTCAATTAGAAAGTGTCAATGATTTAGTAATTTCTCAAGGTTTAACTCTGAAGAGCTTCAAGTTGTAAAATGATTTACAGTGTGAATGGGAGAAGTTAGCATTGAGAGAAGAAATCTATTGGAGGAAAAAGTATGACAAGCTATTGTTAAAAGAAGGGGATAAGAACATAAAGTTTTTTCATGCATCTACTCAGGTGAAGAAAGTAAAGGTGTCCATTTTTAAGATACAAGATAGTGTGTCTGGTGATTGGCTAACTTTGGAAGTGGATATTTCAAGAGAAACTATCAAGTTCTATTCAAACTTGTTATCCACTCCGAGAAATATTCCTTCTAACTTGCAATTAGTAAGAGATGAGATGTTGCAAGCAATATTGAAATCAGTAAGAGATGAGATGCTACAATATTCCTTCTAACTTTGGAAGCAGATATTTCAAGAGAAAGTGTCAAGTTCTATTCAAACTTGTTATCCACTCCAGGAAATATTCCTTCTAACTTGCAATTAGTAAGAGATGAGATGTTGCAAGCAATACCTTTGCTAATAACTAAAAATTAAAATGAAGAGTTATTTAGACCTTTTACTTTGGAAGAATTGGAGTCAGTTCTTTTTCCCCTTTCTTCAGACAAAGCATTAGGCCCATATGGATTCATAGGTATATTCTTTCAAAAATGTTGGAGTTTTATTGGGAAATATCTCTTGAAATCCTTGGAAGAATCTAGAGTGTCTGGAACCATGCTTAAACACTTTAATTTGACTCACATAGCTTTGATACCAAAAGTAGATAATCCAAATTCATTTGCTAAGTTTCGGCCAATCTTCTTATGTAATGCAATTTACAAGATTTTCACAAAGGCTATTTATTTGAGACTATCACCCCTTATACAAGGAATAATTTTAGAAGAATAGGGGGGATTTGTTCTTGGTAGAGAAACTACAGAAAGGGCTTTGGTTGTGCATGAAGTATTACATTCAATTTTGTCTTTCAATATCCCATCTTTTGTTCTAAAATTAGATATGCTAAAAGCTTATGATAGGGTAGACTGGGCATTCTTAATGCAAGTTCTCAAGAAATTTGGCTTTCATGCAAAGTGGTGTAAGTGGATACTTTCTTGTTTGTCAGGGGCAAAGTTTTTTGTACTCATCAATGGCTTACCAACAAGGTTTTTTACATCTTCTCAAGGGGTAAGGCAAGGTGATCCATTATCACCATTTCTTTGTATCATTCTAATAGAGGTGTTTAGTAGGTTTGTTTGCATTGCTCATTCTAAAGGTCCATGGAAGGGTATCTCTATCCAAAACACTGAGATAACACTCACTCACTCATTATTTGATGATGACATTTTGTTGTTTGTTCATGCCTCCATTAAAGAAGAAAAGTACATCAAATCTATTTTGGATAAATATTCCCTAACATATGGGAAAAGTATAAATGCAGTAAAATAAAAAATCAATCCTCTTAATATCAAATCAGGTTTGAAACAACAGTTGATTAATGTATTGGGCTTCCAAGAAGCAGAACTACCATCTAAATAGCTTGGTATTCCATTATTTACTGGGGTAAGAAAATTTTATCATTGGGATAAGATTGTTCAAAGAATTAAGATTAGGATAGCCAGTTGGAAAGGTAGATGGTTATCTCTATTTGGTAGGGTTTTATTGGTTAAATCAGTCCTGACAGCCATCCCTAATTATCATATGTCATTATTGTGTGCTCCCAATTTAGTAATTTCAATGATTAAGAAACTAGTTAGGAGCTTTTTGTGGAAGGGAAATGTTGATAAAAATTAAAAAATACCTTTAGTGTCTTTGGAAAACATGTGTGTGGAGAAGTTGAGAGGGGGTGTTGGAATACATAATTTGGCAGCCAAAAGTTTGTCACTAGGGGAAAAATTAGTATGGAATATGTATTCAAAATCCAATAGTAAGTGGTGTAGGATCATGAAAGAAAATTACTTGGATGTTCCATCTCCAAGTCATATCCTAACAGTGTCCAACCCTCCCTTAGGATCAATAATGTGTAATTTTATTTCACAATGTAGGAAGGTTATTGTTCCTTATCTTTCCTCGGAAATTCATAATGGAAAAAAATCAAAATTTTGGTTGGACTCGTTCAATGGGTTTCCTCCTCTTCATTTAGATCACTCCCTTCAAGATGCAAAGGATCTCTTATCTTCTCTTTGGGGTGAAAAGGTGGAAAACTATTTTGAGTCAATAGATGTGCAAACAGGGAAAGTTTTGTGGAAATAATTTTCAAACATGCCAATATTAGCAACTCAAAAAGTGCGTTTAGCAGAAGTTCTAAGAGATAGACTTGTTCATATAACAAATTTTGAAGATAAGTTAATTTGGGCTCCTTCTAAAACTGATTTTTATACAGTAAAAATGGGATATAAAGCTATAATGAGCAAGGGATTAGTAAAGGAAACTCACATAGCATTATCCTTGTGTTGGAGTTCTTCAATCCTCCCTAAAGCGGGTTGTTTTTCATTGCTGGCTTTAAAAAATAGAGTGCTCATAGGTGACAGATTGGTGAAGCTTGGTATTGTAGAGAAATTCAAATGTGGGCTTTGTAGTGAGAATTTGGAGGATGTCAATCATCTATTTATTCACTGTTATTTTGCATTTGACTATTTGTCCTTCATTACAACAAAATTAAACTGGAAGTCTACATTTCCAAAGACTCTTTGGGAAATGTCCACATGTTGGCCTACCCTTTATAAATCTTCTATGTTTGCTTGTATTTGGGAAGTGATACCTTCAGTGGTAATTTGGAGTCTATGGTGGGAAATAAATTAAATTATTTTTAGGGGTGAAAAGTTGAATGTAGAGCAAGTATCTGCTAAAATTGAATCTTCAATATCTGAAATAGTAAATGAAAAAGTCCAATTTGTTATAAATGTTGGTTCACTATTCATGGATTGGGATTCTAAGCTTTTGTAGCAATGGTGTCAAATTAAAATTCCTTTCAAGGGTAGTTTACATCAAGGCTCAGGAAAAAAATTGGATAGGGGTAAGGTTAAATGGTCTCCTTCGCCTCAATTTTTTGTAAAATTAAACTTTGATGGTGCATCTCGTGGCAATCCAAGTATCTCAGGAGCAAGTATTGCAATTAGGGACCATTCTGGTTCACTTGTAGCAGCAAAGTCAATCCACTTGGCATCAGTTACAAACAATATGGCAGAGTCACAAGCTCTATTATATGATTTAGAGTTAGTAGTGGCTTTAAATATTAGTAAAGTGTAGATAGATGATGATGCCTTACTAATTGTAAATTCTTGCAAAGAAATGAAGCTTCTAAATTGGAGACTAAAATATATTTTAGAACAAGCATGGAGTTTAATGGATAATCTGGAAGCATTTCAAATTTATAATGTGTATAGCGAAGGCAACTTCTTGGCGGATGTTGTGGAAAACATTAGATGTGATCAAACTAGTGAAGAAATAATACACAATGCCACTACAAATAATGCTACACCTCCACTTTTAGCAATCATCAAAAAAGAAAACAATGATTCGAGTCTAATATTTTATCCACTTTGATCTTGTGGTTAAGGGAAAATAAATGATGGAGATTTAATGGAAAGCGCAACAGAGTAACATGTATTGTCAGAGTAGATTTTTCAGATTTCTCTGATTATGGGGGTCTCTACGATGAGGAGTTTTTCAGGAAGATTCTCACCAATAGCCCAGTAAGGAATTTCATCTGTGAAAGAAGCAAGATCAGTGAGCAAAAAATAATTCTTCCTGATGCTTTATGTCATCCCGATGGAGTGCATATGGTCATAATGCAAATAGAAGATCAACCATAAAATTTTGTGCAGAGGTATAACATGTTCCAAAGTATATCAGGTTTCTTGTTTGTTGTGCTCCTCCTGATCAAGAAAGAGGTGGTGTCATGGTAGTGGACTGTATTTGAGCCTCCCTTGGCCGAATATATCCTATTTTTGATGGTTGTTCAGCTCGTGCGTGGGAAATGAATATAAATTCAATATAATCAGAAGAGCCATTGTTCTTGTGTGTGAGCTCGATGGAGGGATATTTGTATTGATTGAAGAAAGATTCACACAATTTGCAGAATCCCCAGGCGAAAAACCCTAATCACATCAAAGTAACATGTATTGTCACAGAATATTTTTTAGATTTCTCCGATTATGGGGGTCTCTCCGATGAGGAGGTTTCGGGAAGAGCCTAACGGATAGCCCAACAAGGAATTTCATCTGTGAAAGAGAAAGATTAGTGAGGGGAAAATAATCCTTTCCGATGCTTTATGTTATCCTGATGTGAGTGCATACATATGGTCATAATGCAAATATAAGATCAACCATAAAATTTGTGCGGAGGTATTACATGTTCCAAAGTATATCAGGGTTTTTTTTGTTGTGCTCCCGTTGATCAAGAAAGAGGTAGTATCATGGTAGTGGACTGTATTCGAGCCTCCCTTGGCCGAATATCTCTTGATTTTGATGGCTATTCAGCTCGTGCGTGGGAAATGGATAAAAATTCATTATAAATGGAAGAGCCATCATTCTTGTGTGTGAGACCGATGGAGGGATCTCTATATTGATTGAAGCAAGAATTGGACAATCCACATTATTCTAGGCGGAAAACCCTAAGTGCATCGGAGTAACATGTATTGATGGAGTAGATTTTTCAGATTTCTCTGATTATGGAGGTCTCTCAGATGAGGAGTTTTCGGGAAGAGTCTCACCGATAGCCCAACAAGGAATTTCATCGATGAAAGAAGCAGGATCGGTGGGGAAACAATAATTCTTCCTGATGTCTTATGGCATCCTGATGTGAGTGCATGTGGTGATAATGCAAACAAAAGATTAGCCACAAAATTTTGTGCGGAGATGAAGATGTGCGGATCCAGGAAGGAGTGTATATTGATGTTTAAGAATATTCCTAAAGGTTTAATGGTTTATAATGTACTGCAATGCTCTATCTTGAGTTATGGAGTATCAAATGTGGTTCAGAATGCTCTGTCTCCTACAATTAGTCATATTTCTTGGTTTGTAGGTGTATAGATTGTTATGATAATTGAACAGTAAGGTAAATGGATGATGTTGTGATTGTACATGGTTGAATTCTTGGTCTGCATGAAGTTGTCAACTTCTCCCCGATAGTATAAAATTGAACAGTTACACAGTCCTGAGAAAATTGAGCTGACAAATTAAGTCGTTGATATGTGCGGAGGATCTTGATTAATTGATACAAATTTGGAAGGTATGGAGAAAGCGCCTTGAATATTTTCATGAATTCTTTAAGGTTCTTGCATGGGAAGTCCCATTTTCAGAGGGTTTTCAAATGTATTTGAGAAATCAATGCAGGATAAGTTCTTTCTATTTTGTAAAAATTCTTTTGGATTTAATAAAATATGTCAGCATTTTGTCTTTTTTTTAATATATATATATATATATATATATATATATATATATATATTAATAATTTATATTTACATTTTAATCTTGATAATAATTAACTACTCAAATTGGAAATTTACCAAAATATCATGAATATCAATTATATTATTTAATTGACATGTATATATCTAGAAAATTATATATAAGTGAGTGATATCATTTTAGAGATGTATACTTAAAAATATTATTATATTACATAAATATTTTCTATATTATATTAACTATATAGATAATTAATTTTTATTAATATATTGTTAATATTTTTATTATTATTATTTATTATTTAATTATTATATTTTTATTAATAAGAACATTTTTTTAACCTCATTCATACCAGGTGAGGTCACAAATGGGGGACCTCATCCCCATCCCCAACAAGGCATTAATGTCAAATCAGCATTAACATTGTGGTTGAAGCATGCAAGCCCTAACCTATACAAGGTGAGCCACAAATGGGAGACCTCATCCTCATCCCTATCAAGGAATTAATGCTAAAGTAGCCTTAATGATGTGGTCAAAGCTTGCAAACCCTAAATTTTATTAGGTGAGGCCAAAAATTGGGGACCTCATCCCCATCCCTAGCAAGGCATTAATGCCAAAGCAACCTTAACACTTTGGTTGAAGCCTGTGAGCCTTGGCCTATAACAATTAAGGCCACAAATAAGGGATCTCATCACCTTGTCCTATACCAATTGAGGCCACAAATAAGGTACCTCATCCCCATCCCCAACAAGGCATGAAAAAAAAAGCATCTTTGACGTTGCCTACGACATCCCTAACAATACATTAATGCCAAAGTAGCATTAATGTTGCGGTTGAAGCCTACTAGCCCATTATATTAGTGGAGGCATAATACTTGCAATCATAATGGCCTAATTGAGGTTTGAAACCTAGTGCTAGCATCAAAATTACTACCACTTAACCATCACACTATGGTATTAACATCGATTAAATATTTATTCTATTATATTAATTATATAGATAATTATATTTTTATATACTAGAAATATTGTATTACTACATTTTCTTATTGAAACACCAAAAAGATATTTTGAAAGAGGGAAAGAGGATTCCCCCAATTAGGCCCCTACGGTTTCTCACCTAGGAGATCTTGATTAGGAAATGACTCTCTTCTCGCTTAATGATATGATTTTTGGTGATTGCATTCAAAGGGTATGGCTGAATAGGGTTCTAATTTGTGTGAGAAGCATGGCTAAATGTTGGAAATAAAATGAAGCTAAGCTAACTATGAAATGTAAACAAAATCAAATGTAAATATATGCATGATAAACTAAATTAACTAAATGTATGCAATCTGAAAGGAAATTGGAAAATATAGAGATTGTTCACCTGGGAAAAAAAAGTGGCAGAATAGGCACTTTGGAATATTCTATTTTTAAAAAAAATTTGCACAGGGACACTTACACCAGAATGGGCAACCTAGTCCTTCTACCAGGAAAATCTGTCAGAGTGGGTTTCTACAAAAGGGTATTTGAAAATGTCAAAACCCTTTTTTAGGCCTAGTACATGGACACGGTCACCAATGATGATGACCTAGTTCTCCTGGTACTATTGAGAGTCTCAAGGTTTGAATCTGTGGGCCACCACTTGCACTTCCCTTTCTTTCCAATACCTGTGTCAAAATCTTTAGGAAACACCCCGCAAGTTGTTATTTTTCTCCACCTAGGGTTTGATGATTTGAGTTGACTTTAATGGAATGATGGTACCCTTTTCAACACTTTATTCCTTTCCAAATCTACATTCAACCAAACCTTTTTTTTTAAGTCTACAACATGTAAGAACCAACTCCAATGGAGGTTGCTTGAAGCGCCTTTGTGCTTGAATGATTTCTTGAGAAGCTTGAGTGCAAGAGTGCTTGTGAAGATGAAAAATGATCTTAGGGGGTAATGAAGGTGAAAACCCTTATTTATACAAGATATTCCCTAATTTCCCAAAAATTTAATGTGCTAGGCCGACCTTGGGGTTTTGGAGGAAAATTTCCATTCGGTTTTTGTTTTAATTTTGAATTTTATGCCTAAAGGGACCAGGTTGGCCAATGTGGAGACCTAGTCCACTTTGAAAAATTCAAATGGTTGTGAGAAAAAAAAAGGTGTTTAATGATGTTTATCAGAATTGCCTCCCGAAACACACTTAATTTAGGCCTAAAAGTGCATTAAGCGATCAATTTATCATTAAAAAGGGTTAATTTATTGATGACAAGCCTAGGAAAGTGTGAAAATCCATTACAACACTTTACACAACACTTTGGCACAGGGCTTGAAAAGGGGTAAAAAGGGGTTATTTAGGTCAATTGTGTTGAAAGGGTCTTAGAAAAATGAGAAGGTGTGTTACAACACTTCACAACACCTTTGTAAAATAGTGTTATATTATTGTTGATTTGTAGGCATTCAAGACTAGATCAAGGAAAAACAAGGCCAAAATCTAAGGGAAAAGGCCCAAATGAGTGAAAAGGTGTCAAAGGCTACACTCTTGGGTGACACATTTAGCCCCCACTTTAGTGCGAGGATGAACTTGCTTCAAAATCACACTAAAGTAGTCGAATCATGCATGTCGAGAGGGATCTGATGTATTCATGCTAGTAAGGTTGGATGACTATGATCAAGAAGGATGATCAAGCCCCTAGGATCAAGATCCCATGGAAAATCGAATATAAGCACAAAATATCACACAAGGAATGATGTGAAAGAGTGGAGAGAGAGAACAAGTCAAATTAGTTTTTGACCATTTTTCTAGCTAGTTGTGGATCAGATCTAGGTTGTTTGTTTGAAAGGAAAGTGTACTCACTTTGGGGTGACGAGACTTTTGGTTGTTCGTTGGGTGAAAAGGCCCAAAAGGGTTGAGATACATACGTACGATTGATATGCACTCACACACACACAAATGTGGCTATGGGGAAAGTCGTTCCACTAGTTAGGCTTTCCACTCAAGCATACCAAAGTTATACATCCTAATAACTTTGATAAGGTGCCACAAAAGATAGGGTTAGGGTTCATGAGACAAGAAAAGTCTTGGATGCATAGAACTCATGAACAAGTGTAAGATAGCACCACAAGCATGCAAGTTTTTTTATGCAAGGTGGCCATGTATACAAGGATGTAAAAATGTAATATGTAACAATGGAAAATGGTAAAATGCAAAAATGTAAAAGGGTGTTTCAAAGAGTCTTATTTGGTTCATCTGAAGTCTTTGATTTAGGTAAAATGGTGTCTAATGCCTCCAAGAGAGGATCAATCAAAGAATAAAAAAATCACAACTTAGGGGATGTAGTGCTTCGCATCAGGTCACTAAGAGGAATGTAATATGCTAAAATAGGTCACACTTGTGAAGGAAATTAAACCAAATGTCATCCACAAAATGAGAAACACATCATATGAAGTGATAAATCTACACTAGAAACCAAGGACAAGGAAAAAAATGAAAATGCAAGAATAAATGATGCCAATGTATGCCCCCACTTTAAAGGAATTGCTACACACCATTTTCTAAGTAATTACTTTAAAGTAGAGAAATAAAAAATTCAAAAAGAAAGAAAAGGACATGAGAGCCTACCTAGAAAGCCCTATGCCAAGTGATAGGTGTCCAAGAAAGGTTTCGTGATGTTTAAGAAGGAGAAAAAGAAAAGGGCAAGGGGTTGCCCCCAAAATGAAAAACACCAAACACATAAGGGATCTATGGGTTTGGGGTCAATATGCTTATTTCTGCAATGTTTATTTTTAGAGCTCAGAACTATCATCATCTCCCCAAATACATAGAATTGGAAGAAGGACACAAAGAGAGTGAAAGAAAATGAAAAAAAATGGTTGTTTTGGGTCAAAATGGAAGAGACATAAGATGCCTCAACGCTTTGCATCGTCCCCAAAAGGACAAAAAAAGAAAAAGGAAAAGACAAAGAAAAATGACCCTTTTTGAGTCAACATGAAGGATACATTGTGGTATCAATGCCATGCATCATCCTCAAATAGAAGGAAAAAAAAAAGAAAGGAAAATAGTACATTTTGGTCAACATGAAGGAGACATTACGGTTTCAATTCCTTGCATCATCCCAAATGGAAAAAAGAAATACAAAAGGAAAGTGAAAAGAGAAATGAATGCATGACATATAGAAGAATGCATATACACATAGAAGAAGGTCACAAAGAGATAGAACATCAAACAGTACGGGGAACACATGACACACAAAAAAACACATTAATAGTAAAGAAAGTAGAAGTCAACTGTTAAGCAAGTCATTTGCCTCCCAATATTAATGGGTGTAAATGGGAGGTGAATAATGAAGCTAAGGGATAAGGAAAATGCATTACTAGGACAAGGTTTGCAACTTCCTGCTCCCATTGAGTGCAAGGCAAGAATGAGTCGAGATGAGTGGCAGGAAAGATCATGTAATAGTGAGAAGGGATTATTCTACAACTATGACATGATAAGGTGTATGAGAGTAGTTTATGATTTGAGGGGGAATCAATTATCACCATCAAAGTGATACTCAATATCTCATGCAGATGACAACATTCATCACTTCTATGGCCAAGAATATGATGGTAAGCACACAGTGTGGTATATTAGAATATTTAGGATAAATCAAAAACCTATTATGATGAGGGAATGTGATGAGTCCTTTGTTTAAAATTATTTGTAATTTCTTCTCAAATTCAAGAGATGCATGAAGAGGAAGTTTGAGTTTCTGTAATTTGTATGGCCTCTTGCGTCAGCTAGATTCTCCAATTTCGAAAGAGGAGATTAAGGTGGGAGGGCCTAAGATGACCTTAGGATTGTCTATGTTGTTATGAGGATATGGTGGATGTTCTTTCATAAGGAGAACATCCAAATCAAGAGGGGAATCAAAGATCATTGTGCCATCATCACAAATCTTGAGAAATTATCTAGGAGGCCTACAGTTATGAGGAGGATCTTGATATCCTATTCCCGTTGTATGTTCATCAAGTGATAATTGTTCATAAAATTTGTGTATTGCATGTTCATTTGTTATGTCACCAACTTGTTTTCTAAGAATATTAAACCCTTTTCCATAGGTTTTTTGAATATTAATTGGAGGGTTAGTGACCTGGTTATAGTCAAATGGTTGAGTAGTGATAGGGGTAGATGAACTAGGTTCACCTTGTACAAGCAACTTAGGTTTATTATTTGTTTTGGGATGGAGGTAAGAAAATGTCTCTAGGTATGACATGTTGGGAGATGGGGTTTTTTGCATGGACAGGTGGAAGGTTTCATTAGCTTCAAGATTATCAAGGAATTCATTGAGGAACCGATTCATGCTAGCATCGTCATCCCCAATGATGTCAAATTTGGTAGGAGGACATGCAATTGAAGTTGGTTGAGCACGATTAGGTTCAAGGTCATTAGGGCTAGTGCCAAAGGAAAAACTAGACATGTATATTAGAGATTTGAAGGACATCCAAAATGTTTTGAAAGACATAGCCATAGTGAAAGAAAACTAAGTACAAGAAAATTGAATAAAAGAGTAAATCTGAAGACAAACACATAAATATAATTGCAGAAGATAGAAGTGTAGACAATGGTTTGAAAGTGACATAAAATACTAATAGAAATATGCAAGAGGACTAGGTCGCCTAGTGTGGTGGCTTAGTCCCAACGGTGATTTTTGTGACAATTTTTGAAAGTTTTGAATGCTTATGTTAATTTTTTATGCTTTTCCAGTGTATGTACAAAATGAAAATGCAGATTTTTTTTTGTACTTTTTCAATTAAAATGCAATGCAAAGTGTAGTCTATTATGAGTTTTTCAATAATACACTTTTTTACAAGCCCTAGGATGGAAACAATGCAAAATCCTAATACAATGCAAGCTTAATCCGAAGATGAAACGAAAAATTACAATATTAACAAGTGTTTTACGGTCGGGCTCACCAAAATGAACCACCAAAAATATATTTGGCTATTAGGGAAAGAGGATTCCCCCAATTAGGACCCTAATATTTTCTCACCTAGGAGCTCTTGATTAGGAAATGACTCTCTTTTTGCTTAATGATATTATTTTTGGTGATTAAGTTCAAAGGGTATAGTTGAACAAAGTTGTGTTCTGTGTGAGAAGTGTGGCTAAATGCTGGAATTGAAATGAAGCTAAGCTAACTATGAAATGTAAACAAAGGAAAATGTAAACTATATGGAAGATAAACTAAATGACCTAAATGTATACAATCTGAAAATAAACAGGAAAATATAGAGATTGTGCACCTAGGAACATAAAGTGGTAGAATAGGAGCTTTGGAATGTTCTGGAATTTTTCAAAAATCTGCACGAGGACACTTACGCCGGAATGGGCGACCTTGTCCTTCTGTCGGGAAAATATGTTGGAGTGGGTTTCTACTAAAAGGGTATTCAAAAATGTAAAAACCCTTTTTTAGGCCTAGTACATGGACAAGGTTGCCAATGATGGTGACCTAGTCCTCCTAGTACTTTCGAGAATCTCAGGTATGAATCTGTGGGCCACCACTTGCACTTCCCTTTCTATCAGATACCCATGTCAGAATCTTCAGAAAATAGCTTGCTAGTTGTCCTTTTGCTCCACCCAAGGTTTGATGATTTGAGTTGACTTGAGTGGAATGATGGTACCCTTTTCAAAACTTTATTCCTTTCCAAATCTACATACAACCAAACCTTTACTGTTGAAGTCTACAACATGCAAGAACTAGCTCCAATGAAGGTTGCTTGAAGTGCGTTTGTTGTTGAGTGCTTATGAAGATGAAAAATGATCTTAGGGGAGGGGGAAATGAAGGTGAAAACCCTTATGGGTGATCCCACAATAGTGGTTTACAGTTTTTGGCCAAACTGGACATTGAAATTATTATTTTTAACTAAATCTTCACATTCAAACACCTATAGAGGCTAAACTGTGAGGAATTTGAAGATGATGCAAACTAGAGTCTCATCACATTTTCTCTATAGATTTTAAAAATGTTTTTTTCAAAAATTTTGGAATCAGATTGCACTTCTTTTTCTATCTCCCACGAAAACTAGTTTTTTTCAGAGAACAACATTCTTAAAAAGTGACGCTCACCGTATACAACATAACTTTTTTTGTATGAAGAATAAAATTCTATTTTTTTCAAATTTAGATTTGTAGCTATGATATCTAGCACTTTCATTTGGTTTCATGTTTTTTTATTGAATATTGTTTGCTTAATCAAGTTTCGAAGTCAAACCAATTGCAATTCAGACATAGGTGGACTGTATAAAACATAACGTTTTCTGTATGTATCGAAATTCAATTTATTTATTTTTTAATGGATTGAAGGACATCAATACCCAACACAAACATATTTTTTTTAAAATTTATTTTGATAATCTGCTATTTTTCCACATGTGCAAAACAAAGAGCTTGATTTTTGGTGAAAAACCTATGTTTAATAAAACTAAAATAACACATACATAATAAAACCAAAACATATTAAAATTATATTTGTTGGATAGATAGTTCTAAAGAATACCTGATTCTAGTTGAGTTTGTGAAGATTCCTCCATTTTTATCTTCAACCAGAGCTCCAAAGTACCAAAATTTAGGTTTTTTTTGTGTCTTAGATAGGGGATGAGGGATAAGGGGGGTTCATACGAATCCATAGGGGTTTGAGCGAATCTCTAGAGGTTCACTCGAAGCAGGGTTTGAGTGAACCATGGTTCGAGTGAACCATGGTTCGAGTGAGCCATGGTTCGAGTGAACCCCTTTAGAGAGGTTCGCTCGAACCCCTTTCCTATACATTTTTTTTTTTTGGTAGCCAAGATTCAAAGGGGTTTGCCCAAACTAGGGGTTTGCTCAAACCCTAGTTTGGGCAAACCCCTTATTGGTTCGGTCGAACTAGTAGGTTCATATGAACCCCTAAAATCACTTTTTTTGCCTTGGGGTCGTATTTTGTGAGTTTTCTTTCCTCACTTGAATTGTAAACCACTATTGTGGCTTCACCCTTATTTATACAAGATATGGCCTATTTTTTTGAAAATGTCATGTGATAGGCCAAACTTGGGGTTTTGAAGGAAAATTCCCATTAGTTTTTTAATTTTAATTTTATATTTTATGCCTAAAGGGACTAGGTCACCCAAGGTGGTGACCTAGTCCACTTGGACAAATTTAATTGGTGGTTGGGAATAAAAAGGTGTTTAATGATGTTTATCAGACTTTCCTCCTAAAACACACTTAATTCAAGCCTAAAAGTACATCAAGGGATCAATTTATCATTAAAAATGGTTGATTTATTGATGAAAAGCCTAGTAAAGTGTGAAAATACATTACAACACTTTAGTACAAGGCTTGAAAAGGGGTAAAAAGGGGTTATTTAGGTGAATTTTGTTGAAAGGGTCTTAGTAAACTAGGAAGGTGTGTTAAAACACTTCACAACAGATTTTTAAAACACCATTATATTTTTGTTGATTTGCAAGCATTCAAGACTATCTAATCAAAGAAAAAACGGCCAAAATCCAAGGGAAAAGGCCTAAATGAGTGAAAAAGTGTCAAAGGCTACACTTTTTGGTGACACACTTATTTAAATATTATATTTTTATTATTATATTATTATTTTTTTATTATAATGCTATTATCTTATTATCTTATCTTAGCTTTTTGATTTTATATATGCAAACTTTCAAACTCCATAATGCCATTGATATACACCTCTAAGACAATAAATTAAATATGAATTTAACCTAAAATAATAGAAACTTATATTTCATCTCACTTTTCTTTTGAAAAATAAATAAATTGAATTACATCATCTTTACAATAAATTATTCACTATGTAACTAAACTTTCTAGAGCATCTGAAGAAAAAGCATAAAAAAAGTGTATGTTATGACTTATTGACATATTTCATTACATACAAAATTATATGATGACTTATTGAAATCTTTCATTGCACACAAAAATGTATGTTATGGCATATTGACATCTTTGATTTGTAAAAAAATAATGTTGCTACACTTTCAGAGTGATTGTGAAACATGATAGTCTAAATGTGGACTAAAGAAATATATACATATATACTCCCCCAATAATAACTAGTAGTTGCATACAGTTGCATGCAACAATGAGCCGATAGGCATAGGAGAAGTCCAAATGGAAGGGATTTGTATATGCATAGAAGTAATTAAAGATAGGGATACTAAGAACAATCTGGGAGAGAACAAAGTAGTTGAAGATTAATGCACAATTGCTATTGTGACCATATAGAATAGTATGTAGGCTAGGAAATGGCACTTTAAAAGAATATGTAAGTGTATAAAAGGGAAATTTAAAGAGTTTGGGAGAATTTTATTGACAACCAATAGATAAAATTAACTCCAACAATAGCCATTGAGAGAAGATAAATTTGAATTGAGCTTTTCAATACAACTATGTATAGGAGAATATTTTTAAGTTATTGAAATCCCAAAAATATTCCATGATAACTGAGAATAACTGTAGTCAATGTTATAAATGAACATCAACATTTCTATCAAATGGAAGTGTGAGACATTTAACAAATATAAACAACCCATATTGTAAATCATTGGTTGTAGGTTGCTTCTTTGATTATATGATCATTATCATTATGTCCATTATAGTATTCTTCTTATAGATGAATTTGTTTGTCTTGAGTTTGTTATACAAAAATTAAAGGAAAATGTGAATTTTAGTGTGATAAACATGTGTCATTGTTAGACAATATCTAAATTAGGAAATATAAATAGTTCTATAATTTATAACAAATAATATGTAATGCACCTGCAATAGAAGAGATCAAATAAATAAGAAGTAGGCATACCTTGTACACGTAGCAAGATGTAGTATGTTTACAATTATAAGTCCCATATAATATTGTTTTGGTACTTGAGAATTTTGTTGAGCTGAAATCAACGTTATACATTTTTAAAAGTATATATAGTTGTATCCTTTATGAAAAATAATTTGAAATACAGTTTTGAAATAAGAGATGGAATAAAGGACATCTAGCCTTACCTTGTATATAAATGGAATGTAGTTGCAGCTCGTATACCATGCAAGACATGCAATTGTGAAGCTATTTAGCATTGGGGAGGTCTATAGTTACAATTGACATTTTCAATCTAAAATGGTTTCAATTAGATATAGTTACACATAGATGGTTTGAAGGTGAGAGCACTAGTAGTGGCATCATTGACCAAAGAAGAGGAATGAATTCAAAGCAAAAATAAATATAAATGTTATATGGTCAACCAAAGAAGAGGAAGGAATTTAGGTTTGTCATTGGAGGAGAGGAGAAGAATAATCTAAGAATTGAACAAATTCTCCTAGTAATCACCATAGAAGCAAAAATCCATCTAGCTTGGCAAGAGTGGTTGCAACTCCACTATGGAGGGAATGCCAAGGAAGCGAAATTAGAAATGGTGGAAATTCTATATGCATTGAAATGAAGAGGGAAGGGAGAAGCGATATAGTTATGGAAAAGAATACAAAAATTTCACCATGTTGGAAATGCACATAGTTGTTATAGGTGATCTTCTTCTTTGATTTGAAGTTCACTATATTTGTTAGCACATAATCTGGAGTATCTATCAAAAGAGAAAGGCAGATCTATGTGTACTCTTGCAATTGATTTTACATGGGAAAGAGTTGTGAATTTTAGTCCTTATCTTTATTTAGTTCCTCTATATATTTTATCTTTCTCCAGTTTCAAGCCTTGTGATTTATGTATTGTTATTGCCCAGGCCATTGTCAAGGGGAGCTATGTTCAGCTTCCTCATGTAATCAGGTATGCATTACATGCGTTGGATTATGTTGCATGGATATATATATACACACAAAACATATGTGTAGAAATGTATGTATGTGGGATTAGATGTAGACAATATACATATATAGATAGATGCAAACTTATATATATGTACATATCTACACATAGGCAAATTGAAATGAAACAAAAAAAAAAAGGCCTACTCTCCACCTTACCATATTGAGTCATGGAGCCTCATAGGATCTCACCAAACCCTTGAGAAAAAACATACATTATCCACCACTATGATCAATGGTGAGATTAATATTTCATATTACGTTTAATATACAACCTATCATTCTAAAAATGTGTGCACTTTGGTCAGGTTTTTTGTCAACCTTCCTGATTTTTAACCTTTCCAACGGTCGGGTCCCGGTCAGGAAAAAAGGTGTCGGAGTTTTTTATTTTTAATATCAATAGTGGTTGGTACATTGATAGACAACTCGAAACATCAAACTTGTGTAGTAGCATGATTGACAACAAGAACCAAGAGGAGAAGTTCTAAACGCAGGTGCATATGGGTGTGATGGATAGGAAGCAAGGAAAGAATAAGTTGCAAAGATGTATATATATATATATGTATCAACAAGTTTAAATGTAGATGCATATGTGTGCACATTGAAATACTAAAAAATGGTGATTAAATCTGTAAATCTAAATTAGTAATTCAACATGAAATTCAATGGAGCTTTTCTAAAATTAAATCCATATGCATTCAAATTAAATTCACTCCATTGTTACCCTCCTTCACAATATCTTGATTTTTTCTCTCAGATTTTACAGGAAAAAGCACAAGAAGCTTTGTGAAATTGGGTGATGAGATTGAGATTGATAATCCGTATATGTAAATGTGAGGAAGAAAAAAGTATTTATAGATGAATTAATGGGATGAGTCCAAGTTATGGGGGAAATGTGGGACAAATTATTGAAGTGGGAAAAATGCATGCACATTGTAAATAGATAAAATTAATGAATATGTGCAATATTATGATAAAACTACATTGAATTATGATTAAGGCAATGGTTAATGATTTATGATTTGGGATGGATTAATGATTTATGTCACTGAGCGAATGATCATGGATAGTTATAATATTTTTGTGGTTAATGACCTATATATTTATAAAATGATTATTTGAGAAAGATGAATGTTTATTAAATGATTAGGCATGAAATATGAAATGGATGTGTAAAAATAATTATGGATGGGATGAGTTATGATTATGAACATATTGAAGTGAATATGCCTATGAAGTTATTAAATTCTTATACAAATGTGTTTATGAGATAGGTGAAAAATAACTTAATGAGATATATATTTAAATATGTTTAAAATTAATGGATCGATGAAATATGCAAATGGTCACATGAAAAAATGCAATGAGATATATGAATATCCAGATAATGGAATAGGTCATGCAATAGATGAAAATGATTATGAAGGGATTTTTATGTGTCTACAATATGAATGTTGTTTGTAAATAATTTCACATACATACATGTCCATATATAATTTTTTTTGGTCAAAGAATAAAAAATAGAGCATGTTGTATCAATGTATAAACACTTCTATCAACAACAAAGCAACAAGATCAGGAACAAAATTTATTTTGATGTGACAAACATTCGGAAAAAGGGAAAAGAACACATATGTACAACCAACAAAAACTACAAAAAAGTGTATCTAACTTGAGAAACATATATTTCGGTATAGATTTTGTTTCATAATTATATATATGAATTCCATGCCTTGGATGCATAATAGGAAAGACTATATATAAATGTTGACTACATCTAATTTCACATGCATAGATATCTGCAAATAGGAAAAATAAAATCAACCACACTAAAAGAAGGCTTGCTCTCCACCCTACCATATTGCATCATGGATCCTTCAGGGCTCTCATCAAACCCTCAAGCAAGAACATAAATTTTCTAGCACTATATTCAATGTTGAGTTCAATGTTTAACATTAAATTTAATATACAACCTATCATACATATGAATTTTGTTTGCATCTAATGTCACAAACATACACATTTGCACATAAGAAATATTAAATGAAACACAACAAAATAAGGCCTACTCTCCACCCTACCATATTGGGTCATGGAGCCTCATGGGCTCTCACCAAACCCCTAAGAAAGAACATACATTGTTCACCACTTTAATCAATGGTGAAACCAATGTTTCTTATCACACTTAATATATAGCCTATCATTCTAACAACTCCTTTTTGAAGCTCAAAAAAATAATAACTAAAAAGGTGCATCTAACTTTAGATACCTATATATCGGTGTAGATTTTATTTTGCAAGCACATATATAGGCATTGCATGTCTTGGATGCATTTATAAGCATCTGTTGCTTGAATATATATATACACAAAAAGTATGTGTGGAAATGTATGTATGTGGAATTACATGTAGACAATAAGTATACTATATAGAACTGTAATAAATATAGATATCAATGTTTAATATTACACTTAATATACAATCTATCATACATATGAATGTTATTTGCATCTAATCTCACAGACATACATAATTGCACATAGGGAAAATAATATGAAACACACCAAAATAAGGCTTTCTCTCCACCCTACCATATTGGGTCATGGAGCCTCATGGGCTCTCACCAAACCCCCGAGAAAGAACATACATTGTTCACCACTATGACCAATGGTGAAACCAATGTTCCTTATTACACCTAATATAGAGCCTATCATTCTAACAATTCATTTTTGAGGCTCAAAGAAATAATAACTAAAAAGGTGTATCTAACTTCAGGTACCTATATATCAATATACATTTTTTTGCAAGTACATATATAGGAATTGCATGAATTGGATGCATATGTAGGTATCTATTCACCAAAGATGGGCACATATAACAAGCAATAACTAGAAATATTTTTTTTTAGATATGTATAGCATAAAAACCAAGCCAACCATAACATTGAAAATGGTTTTGTTGAATGGAGAAACATACACCATTGTCATGTTCTTGTAGGGATTAAAAAACTAATGCAACCAACAAATTGTTTGTCCTCTCACAAGTACATGACAATGGTGTGTGGTTGTCCTCCATAATCACATAAGCCATAATCTTCAATGGTTATAAAAGGGAAAACCATAAAGAGCATTTTTTTTGTGGGAAAGAAATATGTTTTCTCAAGTTTTAAATGGTAGGTGTTATTGCAACCATCACCACTAAATAGATACCATATAATAGTTAATTTTGAAATGCCAAGCTCTGCCAACAAAAATTATTGCATGCATTGGATGCATATGTAGGAATCTATTGCTTGGATATATATATACACACAAAAAGCATGTATAGAAATGTATGTATGTGCACATATATGTACGGAAACTTACATATATGTATGTATGTGCACATAGGGAAAATGAAATGAAGCATAACAAAAGAAAGCCTTCTCTCTAGTCTACCATATTAGGTCATGGAGCCTCATTGACTCTCACCAAATCCCTGAGCAAGAACATGCATTTTCCACCACTATAATTAATGGTGAGATCAATATTTCACATAACACTTAATATAGAGCCTCTCACTCCAAGAACATCTTCTAGCAAGCAGCTCCTAACAAGAAAAGTTGATTAAATTGGTAATCCCAAAAGAATAAATATATGAAGGAGCTTATATGACTGCTACATGCATCTAATTTCACCAACATACATATTTTCACATAGGGAAAATAAAATTAAACAGAACAAAAGGAGTAGTCTCCATCCTACTATATTGGGTCATACAACCTCATAGAGTCTCATCAAACCCCCAAGAAAGAACATACATAGTCTTCCACTATGATCAATGGTGAGACCAATGTTTCATATTACACTTAATATACAACCTATGATTCTAGGAAATCCTTATTGAGGCTAAAAAAAAAAACAACTAACCTTTGAAAAGAATAAAAATAGGAAGGAGTTAATACCCATGTATTGTTGATTATATTTTAATATCTTCAAAAATAATATTTCATTTATGATTTTCGTGTAATGGTGATGGTTGCAAAGCAATAAAATAGTCCACATATATGCTTACAAAGAAAAATCTATACAGATATATATGCATCTAAAGTTATATGTTGACAACACACATATGAGTCCATAGGTGGACTTGTCAATAAAGAAATCACCACAAGAGAAAACGAAATAAACATCACTTGGAATAGTCTAGCATGGAAACATTGTTTCATGTATGGTTTCCATATAGTGCTGATGGCCACAATAATATTTAGCATTCTAAAGTTACCAAAGCAATTCAATAGGTTATGTTATTTTCAATTAGGTATTGTTGACTATTATTTTGTAGGTTCAACTACTATAAAGACTGCAAGCCACCATTGTGAGAAGTGTCTTTGTAAAAAACATACATAGATATCCACACCTAAACTTGTCAATACATGTGATAACATATATACATAATTTTAAATGTAGATATATAGGTATGTTACCTGAGCACGGGAAATAAACATCACTTGGCACAACTTGTCACATAAATTCTTTTTCATGTATGGGTTCCATATATTGGTGATGGTTGTAATAATAGATTGTATTTGAAAATGTTTGTAATCACAAATGGACCTTACAAAATAAATGCTAGAGACTCTAAACTTATCAGATTTTGCAACAAAGTGATACTTGAGTTCCAAATTTAACCACAATTTAAAGAAATAACAAAAAGGTAAGGGTTTGAAAAATCCTAAGAATGATATTACTCCTAAGATAAAAAATACCAATGAATAAATACTTGGAATGAACTAATCCCTTTAAAACTACTTTTTGTTTAACCCAAGTTATACCTACAATCTCATAGAAACAATGCAATCTTCTAAGGAATTAAAGATTTTCAGATCATGGACATTCATTCAATAGAATTGGATAAATGCCCACGATTGAACTAAGAACATAAATAACAAGCACAAGTTAACCTTGCACAACACTCCCACAATGAAGAAGCTACCCAAAAAATGAACGAAAGATTGCTACAACACTCCAAGCATTAAATCACAAGGACCATTAAATTATTTAACTCTAAAACCTAAAATGCATTCAAACATTTCCAAGCAATTTCAAAGATAGAATAAGGACCATGCAAGAAAAATCAATCCAAAGAAGGAACCAATAATAACACAATGTCTTCACTTGTATTGAGTCACCAGTAATAGTAACAATTATGATATTATGTATTACAACATTTTCTTGAAAATGAAACGAACTCCCAATTCTTCTAATCTACTATCTAACCCTTTACAAACTTGTCTAGCCTCTATTTTCCAACAATAACCTTCTTATTTTTCTAACCTAACAACCAACCCTTAAAAATGAGGCGAAGTTCCATACTTATGGATATTTCATCCTGTGCAAGCCCAAGCTAGGGTTGTAGAGAAGGTCAGCCACCAACCAAATCAGCCCAGATAACCAGCAATAAATTACCGCCCTATATTGAATGCATGAGGCACCTTCCTTAGATCAACCTGGGATCTCTGCAAATCCCAATTCAGACAAAATGAACCCTTCAGGTTCCATCTGCCATTACTGCCCCACTTGCGTGAAACAAATGAACGACAACATGTGCACAACAAAAGTTCAAATATGAGCCACCGAACAAATCTGAGCTGGGCATATGAATGACTCCGATAGAGTCAAACCCGTATGAACTCTCCATGCCATGTCCACCTCGGATGAACAGCCATCAAGCATTTTGACCTTTTGTGTACAGATGGGTTTTGCCTAACTGTGGCAACAATATGTACCTGACTGTATCCAGCAAATCTTGCAATATCTTCAAAGTACACCCACCCTAATTTCAGCCCCAAAAATAACCTCCTACCCAATCCAATCTACTTTCAAAAGGGCCACAATTAATATTCAATATAGCTTTTACATCCAAGTTAATCCACCAGAGTCCCTAAGGTAAGAAAACCATGCACAAGCCCAGGTGGAAGTGGAACCAAAACCGGATGGGAGCGGAAACAAACCCAAAATAGAAACAAAGACAAAACAGGCGGAGGCAGTGCCAAAACCAAAACAAAAATGGAGACAAAATAGGTGGAGGCGGAACCAAAACTAAATCAGAAACGAAGACAAAAAAGGCAGGGGCAGATCCAAAACTAGTGGAGGCAGAACCAAAACTAGACGAAATCGAAACCGGAACGGAAACCAAACCGTGAATTTTTTTAAGGTTTAGAGTTCAGTTATATCCCGATTCTGCCTCCAAAAATTGAAAGAAAAGGAAAACGAAGGATAACCTAAGGGAAGAAGCTAACCCAAAGGCTGAAGATAAGCAAAACAACGAAGAAAACAAGAAGGCAAGGAGTGGAGCTAGAATAGGAATGGGAACAGGAAGCAAACCGTGAACTTTTTTAAGGTTCAAATCTCAGTTCCATCCCGGTTCCATCTATGATAGAACAAAAGAAAAAAGGCCTTAGGAGGACAAGAACAACTCCCAAAATCCAAATAAAAACACCAAGGACAAACAAAAGGAAAAGGGAACCCACAACCAAGACAAGCGCCAAACACAAGCTTAAAAAAGGGCAAGGCCACAGAAAAGAGCCAAAAGACCAGGAAAAAGAGGGGGCTTCCTACTTTCATTGGGGCGTGTGTGCCAAAACTACACAAAAAATGGCGACTGAACTGGAATCAACCCCGAATTACTGGCTTCACAAACCAAATATGGATGGATCAGGTTACCTATGGAAAAGATTTCATAAATCACAAACAAGCAAACCATTCTTGTACCAAGGTCGAAGTGTGTGTATATACATTCATTTCCTTTTCCCTCAGTGGCAACAAGGACCAAACTTAGTGTAATAGGGCTACACAAGGATTCCAACTCCAAAAGAAACCTAGATAGAGCTTCGCTACCAGTCAGGTGTCCATAGGCCTAGTGAGGTTATCACTATGACCCTCCCTAGCATAGCTCGACTACGAGCCAAGCATCCATAGCCCTTGTAGAGATACTAGGATACCCCTGATAAGGTGAACATTACTTTTGATTTTCAACATTTTCTTTTCTTTTTCTTTTCTCTTGATATTCTCTTCGAGATCTTTTAAACCTTCTCTTTCACCTTGCAAGAAATGAAGCCTACACTCAAGGATGGGAACCACAACAACACTGGAGAAAAATATAAGATTTTTAACCCAACCAGACCTCACAAGGACCATGTGCAACCTTGGAAACCTTAGGATTTGTGCGTACATATGAGACCCAAGTACATTCCATAATTTGATTTAATCAAGTGACTCCAATTCCAAGCATATGCAATATTAGACAAAGGAAATCCACCAAATGACTCTGAAAAGATGATTGGAGTTTGTAAAATAAATTCCCAAAATGGCCCCAGGAAAGCAGCCAATCATATAGATGCAACAAGCCCAGAAGAAAGCAAGAAAACCCAAAGTAGGAGTAGAGCAAAAAGAAAAACCAACCAGAGGAGACCTACCCTAACCAAAAGAAAAAACAAAACAAAAAGGAAACCTGATCTACCTATGTACAAGGAAAGAGTTGTAAATAGCTCAGGACTAAAAATAATGCTTCAAATACTACCCATTGACAGGTAGTGGGATATCCTCTCCTGTGAGAGTTTTCAAATGGAAAGCATTATCTCCCAGAATCTCTACAATCTTATAAGGGTCAAGCCAAAGTCTATCGAATTTCCCATGCTCCCCTTTTCATTCATGGGCTTTATTCCAGTATAGAACCAGGTCAGATATTATAAAGGATTTCACCTTCTCTCTCCTATCAAACCATATTTTCACTACACCTTGATGCTTGGAATTTTTTTTTAAGGCTTCATCTCTTCTCTCTTCAAGGTGTAATAGTCTAGTTAAGTGGGCTTCATGCTTATCCTCTCCATCATAATATTCATTGATAAATTGCAAGGTAGGGATCTTCAACTGGATGGGAAATACAGGTTCCAAGCCATACACTAAGTGATAAGGAGAGGTTCCTAGGGATGTCTTCCATATTGTATGATCTGTCAAAAGAGAAAATCTAAGTTGGGTGTGCCAATCTTTAGGGTTCTTCTCTAGCAGCTTACGAATGATTCTCAATAGATTCTTAATGGAAGACTAAGCCAAAACATTACCCTATGGGCAGTAATTAGATGAAAATTTTATGAAAATTCCATCATCATAAGCCTAGTTAGAAAATTTCAATGATGCAAATGTAGGACCATTATTGCAAACTAAAGCCAATGGACATCTAAAGTGATTAATAATACCTGACTCTACAAAATTTATTACCACTTCAGAAATGCATTGTTTGCATGCAAGAGCTTCAGTCCACTTGGTAAAGTAATCGGTTGTAGTAAGAATATACCTATGGCCTACAGAGGAAGGTGGATTGATTGGACCTATGAATTACATTCCCCATTGTGCAAATGCTTTTACCTCTATGACTAGCTGAAGTGGAAGGGTTGCATGTTTCTCCCTACTTGTTGCAGTCTGACATACATGTCAACCCCTCACATGGTTATGTGTATCTTTGAACAAGGTAGGCCAATAATAGCCTACCCTCAGGATCTGATTTGTAGTGAAAGGTGTTGAGCCATTACCTATGCCATATTTTTCATGAAATTCAGACATCACCCTTCTAGCCTCTTCCTTCCCTAAGAATCTCAAATAAACCCCCTCATGATTTCTCTTGTATAGGAAAAATCCTTTCATCATAAAATTGCCACTCTTCAAATGCAGAGCTCTCCTTTGTATTGCATCAAAGTGTTCAGGACACTATTGGTTCAACATATAGTAGATGATTTCATCATACTAGTCTCCTGGAGACACTTCTTGGAGGTGATATTCTTGAGCTATCAGGTCAGGACCTATCTCAGCCATTGTCTTTGTTAGTCCCTATCCTCTCACCAATTTCATGGGCTAGATCTCAATATCATAATCATGTAACATGGTCACCCACTTAGCCTTGTGTTCTCCCAATTCATTTTCATTACTAATAGCTTTATTGCAAGATCAAGTACTATAAAAAAAACCTTATTTCTCAAGATATAGTGTATGAATTTCTTTACTACTTGGACTAGGGTATAAGTCTATTTGTCTACATTAGGATATATCAGTTCTACATCATTTAGATGAGAACTCATAAAGGCTATGGGATGTTCATTCCCTTGGTCGGACTTCTGGGTCAGAATGCTAGCATAGGAATGTTCTGAAACAAATGAATATAAGTAAAAGGGTTTGGCATAATCAGGACTTACCAATATTGGAGCTTCAACAATAGCTCTCTTGATTTCTACAAATTCCTCCCTAGCTTCTATGCTTCATTCAAACCTTTCTTCTTGTTTCAACATGTCATTCAAGGGCTTTCCTATTTCTACAAATCTAGTGATAAATTTTCTAATGAAGTTGATCTTCCAAAAGAATGACTTCATTTCTTTTTTGCTTGCAGGAGGCTAAATTTTCATTATAGCCTCCACCAATTATGGATCAATGGGAATACCCTATTCTAAAACAACATGCCCTAATAGATTTCTCTCAGTGACTCCAAACATGAACTTCTTAGGATTAAGTGAGATGCCAAACTCTCTGCACCTTTGGAATACTCAACATAAATCTGCAATATGATCACCTCTCCTCTTAGAAAAGACTGTCAAATCATCCATGTAAATGATTATGCACCTACCAATGATGTCTTTGAAAGAAACATCCATTTCCCTCTAGAATGTATCCCTGACATTGATTAATCCAAAGGGAATTCTTTTGTAAGAAAAAGTTCCCCATTTTGTAGTAAAGGCGGTTTTGTGCCTATCCTCATATTGTACCATAACGTGATTGTATGTAGAGTACCCATCCAAAAAAACATCATCTGAGACCCATTAACAACCTAAAGTACCTCTATTGCCCTGTTTAGGTTCCTGAAATCAACACATAGTCTGATTTTACAATTTTTCTTCCTTGCTGGAACCAAGTTTGCAACCCATGTTGAATGTCTTATTTGGAATATGATTTTTGCTGAAATTAGCTTTTGCACCTCTTTCTAAATTATGGGCTCCAGTAGAGCATTAATTGGCCTCTGTATTTTCTTGAATGGCTTAACATTTGACTTCAAGGGAATAATATGTGTAATCATTCAAGTATCATATGTCTCTAAGTCATCATAGCTCTATGCTATCACATCTTGATAAGTGTGCAAGGCATCAATAATTCCTCTCATTTCCTTTGGAGTGCACACCTTACCAATAAAGACATTTTTGACACCATCCGGGGTCCCCATATTGTATGTTTCACATTGGATGTTGAGAGATTCCATTTTAGCCTATTGCTCCTGATCGTTTATCTTATCCAAAAAAAAATCATTCTAATTGCACCATGCCTCTTGGGATAGTGTTAGTTTTTAGGTTAATGACCCCTTCTAGGTTCATTTATGCCTCTTGAGGTTCTGCCTCATCGATCACCTAAGACGAAAACACATCATAGCTAGTGATGAAATCAAGAATATGCTTATCATCCTTAAATACCTGGAAATTGGTTATGTTGTCAGGAACTGAGTGTACTAGAGTGAGCTCCACATTGAAATTTTTCAAACCTGAGAGTGATAAGGGCTGCAATGTACTTTTTGCTTGTGCCAGAGAATCAATAGTTTGATTCTTACTTTAGGGGTCAACTAAATGTTGAAGGAATCAAATCCTTCAATGAGATCCCACACTATGTGCCTATAGTTGGTCATTCTTCTATTATGGCATGAGTATTGTTTCCTTGTTTAACTACCAACTCAAAATCTCTAAACACTTGCAATATCTTGACATTCTTCTTAATGACATTAATAATCCATGTACCAAAGCCTCATACTCAGCTACATTGTTTTGCATTGAAACTAGATTCTGAGTAGAAAAATAGGTTTTACCTTTAGGGCTGATCAGTTCAAATCATGCTCCAACACCCTGCTTTGATTTGGATCCACCAAATCTCAATGTCCAACAACCATCAGCTTCTAATTTATTCGAACTAACCTTGTCCTTGCTACTACCCAAAGGCTCTTCAGGAGGCCTTGGGTTCTTTCCTTTTAGATCATTTTGAATGCTCTATATATCTATCCTGATAGCTAGGGTTGTATTAATACATCTTTGTATCTGCTCCATGGCCATTTGGAATAGGCAACATTCCAATTCAAAGTGAGGGGCATTGTAAACTCTACATCAATTCCTTAAAATCCATATTTCCACCCAACTGAAACTGATCCTCCACACACTTCTAAATAAAGTCTTGGAAATTATCTAGCAATCTAAGTTTTCTATCTTCTTGATCATCAAGTTCTTCTGTTTGTTCAAGCAGTACTTTAGAACTTTTGGCTCTTGATGTGGATTCATCAGAGAAGCCTTGCAACATAAATACTTCTTTTGTGTCTAAAATAGGGGTGACCAAGACATAATTCCCCATGCTGACCTCTGACACCAATATCTTGTTCAAAGTATTCTGGTATTTAGTGATCACATACTTCATTTTGGGTTCTCTTTCAATTCTGATTTGATTTGGGACTCCTTTCCAAGGGAGCCACATGTGAGAATGATCTATGGATGTATATCCATTTAGTGTCTTGGTGAAATATTGACCCAAGATTAAATCATAAGTGTTAAGAATATCTTCCACCTGAATATTAAGTACTTGTTTCACTCTAGGGTCTAAAGCAACTTGCATGGGGATCATGTTCAATTCTCCCACTATATTTACCTCTTCTTTGTCTAGTTAGGTGACCTTCTTCTGAGAAGTTGCAGGGGTAATACCTAGAGCCCTACAAACAACAAAAGGAATAACATTTGTAGATGCCTCTAAATCAAAAAGACAATGGTGTAGATTCTTCCCAAAAATACGAATAGAAATCAGGAAGGGAGGGGTTTCCATTTTTCCCTAAAGCAAACTCAATTGAGTGTCAACTTGTGCAACTTGGTTCTTATCCTTTTCTTTACCCCTATCTCGGGGCTATGCTTGACTTAGCCCTCTAGGTGCCTATGAACTAGGAGTCATGCCAACTACCTCATTGAATGCTACTCCTTGTGGTGTTGTACTTGAATTGAAATACCCTAGGACTACAATTTTAATTTCAGGAACCCTTAATAACTCAAAAGTAGAGAAACTCACCTTTACTTTATTTAGTTCTTCAGTCACATATTCCCCTAATTTTCCCACATTCATGTTAGTGTGGGTCTCCTTAGAATGTCCGGTCTTCTTATCCTTTGTTGCATTAGCATTGCTTCCTTTTGACATATCAGGTTGTCCTCCTTTTGCAAAGTATTGTGTTGGCACTTGAGGGTAAGATGGATTATTGTATGCATGTGGGTCTAGTGGAGTGGTAAAATTGTTTGGAGGAATAGATGTGGTAAATGGGCCTCCATCTTGTGCATTCCCGTTAGGCCTATTCTTCAAATCATACTTTCTTGTAGGTTGCTAAAAAATCTATAATTCTTCAATACCAGTTTCTTCCTCATCCAAGGGACCATTATCATTTTCAGTTCCCTCATTAAATAACTAAGAGATTTCATCTTGATTGAGCACTTTTTTAGCTTCTTCATTTTGGATACTTGACTCATCCTCTAGTTCATTCTCTTCATCTCTCGATAAAAGATCATGATTCAACACCAAAACTGGGGAATCATATGGATTTGAGAGTACCAAATCTTGACCAATGGAGTTGTTTTCAACTTCATACTAACAGATGGAGGAAGCAGTTTGAAATTCAAAACAATCTAGCTCAAAGTGTTGGCATGTCTTGTGAAGCCTGCACCACCCTGAGAAAGTTGCTTCAACTAGATATACTCCACTCAGAGGTTTATCTTGATTGGAAGGTTGGTCTAGTGGAGTGGGTACTCCTCCATTATTATGCCAAGTATTCCATGGCCTATTATACCTAGGTGGTTGTCTCCTTTCAAATCCTTGTCCACCTTGTTGACCTCTATCAAAGTTTTGACCAGAACGCTAGCCTCTTAAATTTTTTGATTTCTATCAGAGTCCTGCCCTTGTGCAACATCTTGATTCTCCCTATTGTAATTTGATTGCATGATCCTTAGAGTAGCTTGGAGTTGGCTATTCTGGCTCCTTAGGCAGGTTACTTCCATATTTAGCTTCTTCACTTGCTCTATTATCTCATCTAATATTTCCTTATCAGGACTACTATAAGGCACTAAATTTACATTGTTTGGAGGGTATCCTACCACTCCTCTAGGACCCGCGAACTGATTCAAAACTTTTGAGTTTTGTAATTATGTAGGGAAACCAGCTTGTGGTTGTGAATAAAGGGGTTGATTGGCACCCTACTATGGATAATTGGGCATTGGGTGATCTTGACTTATTAGATGACCTGGGTGTGGAACCAAAGGCATCTATGGAATGGGATTCATAATGGGAGTGTCATTAGTCAATGCCTGCTTAAGAGCTTGGACTTGCCCAGGGTGAGCAGCTAGTCCCAGAGATGGAAGGGGTCCTGAAAAGTGTTGTCTCAAATAAGTAATGACCTTAACAACTTTTGTGTATGGAGTGAGCAGGGTAGTTGGAGGATTAGTTCTCCACTTAAGGAAGGTGGATGTAAGACTATCTAGGGCCTCAAAATAGACTTCTAAGGTAGTGGAATCATCCACAATGTAAGGTGTCTGCAATATAGTGTATGGACAGTGGAACCTATTATTGAATGATCCTATAGGCTCATTGACTTCTCTCTTAACTCCAATAAACTACATGTAGAGATCATTGGAACTGATAGGAATTTTAAACTTCTGTAGAAATGTAGCCTCAAGTTCAACCCAATTATGGATGGATGCAACAGGCAAGTGGTTGTACCAATAAAAGGCCTTCTCTCCTAAAGAGTAAGGGAAAAGTCTACATGCAATATCTTCATGATTAATCCCTCTATCCCTCAGATAGGTCTGAAAAATCCTAATATGCTCCTCTATTGTTCTATTAGGATCACTTGTGTGAAACTTAGAGAAAAAATGCTCAGGATTCTTGGGCATAACCTTGTAGTTTTTGAAGGATAGAGGTGATGGGTTGTTTGCCAAGAAGTTCATTGGTGGAGATGGAGCCAGTAAAGGCTGAGTGATGAATGGTTGGGATTTTTGAATGGAACCAGCCTTAGAATTGGATGAAGATGCGCTGGATGAGGGTGAGGATGGTGGAAATAATGGATTGGATGATGACTCCTCCCTTCTAGTCCTTCTTGACCTAGTTGGAGGTGGCAGTTCTTGAAACTCTTCTTCTTCTCCTAGGGTAGATCTAGTTCTCCTTTTCAGTCTCCCAGGAGAAATGATATTTAGAAAATTCTCCATCTTTCTTATTCAAGCCCTCCTTCTAGCGCCAATCCTATTGATGGTGTTTTTTGCATAGCAATAACCTAGACAGAATATAATATTCTATATCTCTTGAAAGGTTGATCTCTATGAACAAAGAGATAACGCCAAGGTCTCTCAGTTGTTAGGTCATGAAAATCCAATGGAACCATTCAATGATAAATGTGAAAATTTTGGTAATCACAAAGGGACCTTACAAAAAAATGTTGGAGACTCTAAACTTATCAGATTTTGCAACAGAGTGATACTTGAGTTCCTACTTTAACCACAATTCAAAGAAATAACAAAAAGGTAAGGGTTTCAAAAATCCTAAGATTGATATTACTCCTAAGATCAAAAATACCAATGAAGAAATACTTGGATCAAACTAATCCCTTTAAAACTACTTTCTGTTTAACCCAAGTTATACCTACAATCTCACAAAAATAGTGCAATCTTCTAAAGAATTAAAGTTTTTTAGATCATGGATATTCATTCAATAGAACTGGATAAATTCCCACGATTGAACTAAGCACATAAATAAAAGGCATAGGTTGACCTTGCACAGTAGTCCCACAATCAAGAAGCTTCCCAAAGTATGAACCAAAGATTTCTACAACACTCCAAGCATTAAATCAAAAGCACCATTAAATTATTTAACTCTAAAACCTAAAATGCATTCAAACATTTCCAAGCAATTTCAAAGATAGAAAAAGGACCATGCAAGAAAAATCAATCCAAAGAAGGAACCAATAATAACACAATGTCTTCACTTGTATTGAATCACTAGTAATAGCAACAATTATGATATTATGTATTACAACATTTGATTGAAAATGAAACTAGCTCCTAATTCTTCTAATCTACCGTCTAACCATTTACAAACTTGTCTAACCTCTATTTTCAAACAATAACCTGCTTGTTTTTCTAACCTACCAACCAACCCTTACAAATGAGGTGAAGTGCCATAATTATAGAGATTTCATCCCATGTGAGCCCAACATAGGGTTACAGAGAAGGTCGACCACCAACCAAATCGGCCCAAACAGCCTGCAATAAATCACCACCCTGTATTGAATGCATGAGGTGCCTTCCTCCTATTGACCTAGGATCTCTGCAAATCCTGATTCAGATAGAAAAAACCCTATAGGTCCCTTTCACCATTACTGCCCCATCAGCACGAAACAGAAGAACACCAACATGCGCGCAACAGAAGTTTGGATACGAGCCATCGATCAAATTTGAGTTGAGCATATGAACAACTCCGATCAAGTCAAACCATTTTGAACTCTCCATGCCACGTCTACCTTAGATGAATGGACATTGAATGTGCCAAAATTTTGTGTATAGATAGGTTTTTCCTAATCGCGACCGCAATATGTACCTGACTATATCCCGCAGATCTCACAATATCTTCAAAGTACACCCACCCTAGTTTCGGCCCCAACAACAACCTCCTGACTGATCCAATCTGCATTCAAAAGGGCCACAATTAATATTCAATATAGAATCAACATCTAATTCATTCCACTAGAGTCCATAAGGCAAGAAAACCACGCACAAGCCCAGGAAGAAGTGGAACCAAAATTGGACAAGAGCGGAAACAAACCCAAAACAAAAACAGAGACAAAAAAGGCAGAGGCGGAACCAAAACCGACAGAGGTAGAACCAAAACAAAAATAGAAATGAAGACAAAATAGCTAGAGGTGGAACCAAAACCAAAATAGAAACAGAGACAAATTAGGTGGTGCAAAAACTAAAACCGGCGGAGGCGGAACCAAAACCAAACAAAAGCAAAACTGGAATTAGAACCATAACAGAAACTAAACCATGAAATTTTTTAAGGTTCGGAGTTCAGTTTTATCTTGATTCAAACTCCGAAAATCGAAAGAAAAGTAAAAACAAAGAAAACCTAAGGGAAGAAGCCAACCCAAAGGCCGAAGAAAAGAAAAAAATGAAGAAAATAAGAAGGCAAGGAGCATAGCCGGAATAGGAATGGGAATGAAAACCAAACCGTGAGCATTTTTAAGGTTTAGAGCTCAGTTCCATCATGATTCTACCTATGACAGAGCAAAAGAAATAGGCCTGGGGAGGAAAAGAACAACTCCCAAAACCCAAACAAAATCACCACGGACAAACAAAAGGCAAAAGGAACCCACAACCAAGACAAGTACCAAAGATCAAAACCCCCAAGATTTTCAAAGACAAGCTCAAAAAAGGGGCAAGGCCACATAAAAGAGCCAAAAGGCTAAGAAAAAGAGGGGGGTCCCTACATTCAATGGGATGTGTGTGCCAAAACTACACAACAGTATGCTATGTGCATCTTAGTTTAGATACATATATGTATGTGCACATTGTTTTTGGTTTATGTGTATTTTGATGCAATAGACCATTTTATCTTTTGCCAAGTGTTTCTTTTATTGCTTTGAGTAGCATCAATTTTGCTAGGCAAGTTCAAGTATGAGAACTTGAACTTGTAACAATTTTCATTGTTTTCATTGTTTTGAGAATTCCTATCGAATTACAATATTAAATTTCATGTATGGTTTCCATGTAGTGGCAATGGCTACAATAACACCTACCATCTAAAACTTAGCAAACCAATAAAACAATTTATGTTATTTTGAACTACCTATCATCTGCTATGAGGATTGTGAGCAACCATTTTGGCAAGGTTTTTCACACATAACACACATAGATATCCACACCCAAATTTGTGAATACATGTAAGAACATATATGTAAGTTTAAATGCAGATATATCTCTATGTTGGGTGCATCTAATTTCATATACACACATATGTGCAGACATTTTTAGTGTGTATATATGTACAAGAAAGAGATATCTAAGTACGCATGGAAGGCATGGAGTGCATATATATACACTTAAAAAAGTAAATATCTACAGATATATATGCATATGAAGTTAGATTTAGAAAACATAAACAATCACCCATATGTAAACTTATTAATAAATGCAAGTACACATATATATATATATATATATATATATATATATTTACATGCACCAACAAGTTCAAATGTAGACATACATGTATGTTGTGTGCAGCTTACTTTAGTCAAAATCAGATCTATAATTCAGAAATAACACTTAAAAAAACAATAGTCAAACTTGCAAGAAATAACTTTGAAGCCGAGTGAAACTTGTTGCTCTTAGATTTGTTTGCAATATCCATTTGTTTTGTGATTTTTCTTGTGTAATACACTATTGAAAAATAAATATTGTGCTGCAGGATTGTTCTATTTTTTTGGGCATGCCTTTGTTAGTATGAAACCTCTTGTTTTGTAGTTTCCCTCACCTTGAGGTTTTTCAGACCTTCCATTTAAAACTTGTCGAACTAATAAAATAGTTTATGCTATTTTCCATAAGGCATTGTTAATTGTTATTTTGTGGCCTCAAATAAATTATCAAATTTATGGTTTCTATGTAGTGGCGATGATAGAAAAGTGTGAACCCCAATCCTTATACTTGTACAAACATAGCAAACAAACACAATGTTAGATCAATATGCAAGTTAAGACTAGGATTCCCCATGAAATCCATTTGCAATGTTCAAATAGGAAAGAAAATGATAAGATAAATAAAGAAAGCAATGAAATCGTATTTTAAGATGCAAACTCTTGATCCCATGGGGAATTGGTGCCAATTGTGTGTAGAAATTGGCCCTTTTCCCAACTCCTTTGTAAGCTTGATGATGAATTGGTGATGGTTGTAGCTCCTTGATGATATTTTTGGCATAATCTAGCTATAAAACCATAAAATGATGAACACTTGCTATGAAGTAGACAAAATTACCTCTCAATGTGAAGAGAGTAACTTTTCTCAAATTGTAAATGAAATGAAGTATAGTAGACTTTCTTGGATTTGTGGATTCTCGAATGGGAGGAAGAGTCTCTCATTTACAGATTTCCAAATTGGAAGAACGAGTGAAATTGAGGAATATGGGATCATTCAACATCCAATGGCCAAGTGCCACTTTTCAAGATGTGAATGGTTGAAGGTTGTGGACATTTCGATCAAAGTGCCAATAAATGATATTAGGTGGAATTTGAAATTGAGGAAATGACATGTGAGAGGGAAAAACGCATGAAATAAATGCCACTTGGCTCAATGTGCAAGGACATGTAAGAGGAGTTAATGCTTTGTTGGAAGCACAAATCCACTTGGATTTGAATTCAAATTTGAAGGAATATTCCTCCCTTATTCCATGTTGAGAGAAAATAGGCAATTTTATAAATCAAAGTAATTGATTTATTGTGCAAGTTATTATCCCTTTAGTTAAATAAATCAAATCATTTAATATGTTCAATTAAGAGATGTCAAATGAGGTGAATAAAACTAATGTAATGAAAATAAGGGAGACCAGTGCCTTATTGGGTAAAACAGAGTCAAATGAAATCCTTTAATGAGTGGTTTCTATCTAGCAAGTCCTCTAATCATTTGGCATACAACTATGAGTTTACAACTGGTATAAACATGCAAGGATGTAATTGATAAACCCTACTTGAGGCAGAATATCAAATCTAATTATCGGATTCTTCTTACTGATCCAAATAACATTCCCAGATTACTATAATTGATTGAAAGGAATTTAATTATTCATTAAAGAATCCAATAAATCAAATCACACAGAAACAAAAAATGTGCACTGATAAATCGAATATATACTTGATACTTCAATTTAAACAATCAAGAAACATCAGATTGGAGACAATCAAATAATCGTAGAAATCCAACAAACAATTGATACCAGATTGAAGCCACTAAATCAACAGTATTTCATTATCTTCCTCAAAATTCATACATGCAACATAGTCTCCTTGAATGTCATCATTTTGAAAATATAATGCTTACAACAGTCTATCCTATTGTAATTCTATCTTCTTATTTTTTTTTCTATTATCCAACAATGGATACTTATACATTTAGTTTGCAAAAGGACATTCCTTTTCGAAAAGTCTTAAGAATAAAATGTTAACAAGTTTATCATTAACTATTTTTTGTTAAGCCACAAATGAACTACAGACATGTGCTTTGTATAATCCTGGCACTTATGTTATGTCCTTTGCTGTGGTTGTGTTCAATACCTCTTGGAGTATCGATTCGCATTCGGCTTTCCATGTAGTCACTTCTTTTAGTTTGCTTCATCATCATAAAACTTAGTCAATCTATCATTAGTAGCTTCAATCAATCCCTACACATCCCCTTATAATTCCTCAAAGAAGTCCCTGTGCTTATCCATAATATGATTGGTATTTTCAATTCCTGCAGCATTAGGAATACCCCTTTTCATTTCCTCAATTCTTTCTTGGATTCTATCATCCACTCTTTTATGCTCTTTTATAGCATCCACGTACTGTGAATGTTTTACCCAAAGCTTATTTAACCAAGTGTTTAAAACAACCTGCCTCTTTTTTATTATTGTAGTGAGTGTGTGCACTTTTCCTTGTGAGTATGCACTTGACCCTTCCCAATGGTCCTTTTTCTATGAACTCTCACCTTGGGTGAGCATCTTCGTTGACCCTATTAAAGAGCCTACCAAGTCCTTTAAAGGTTCATTCTCTCTTAGCATTCTCTCATTATTGGTTTTGTACATTTCTCTCTCTCTGATCAATGCTTGGATCTGGGATTTATTCAACTTTTCTATATTGATCCCAATTGCAGTAGCAACAGGATCAACCTCTCCAGTCTTCAGAGTCACGAAATGTCCGAATGCATTCTTAGAATCAATAAAAATTGACTTCTTGTGAGGGGGATACAAGACCCAAATCATCAATGTTTCATCATCAAGATTGTATCTTGATCTTGTATACACCTCTGTCACCTTCTCTATTATGAGCTTGTGGGTAGCATTGTTGTCCTTCAAGAAGATGTCGAACACTAATGCAGAATTGAGATCCAAACCTGGGAAAATCATAAATACCTACCTTTTCTAACATCTCTCTTCCCTTTTTAGGGGTAATGTTTGTCATCTCTTTATCCACCTCATCCCTTAAGCTCTTTAACAATTGGTCCTGATTTCTTGGTGTGACATTGTCAACTAGTCCTCTTATTTCTTTTCCTTTTTTCTTTTATAAAAATGTTTTAAACTCCGAGGTCTTCACAAAATCATCATCTGCTATAAAAGACCTATAATCTTCATGTCTCGTATCCATATCCATAGTTTCCTCAACATTTGTTTCTTTGGCAACATAGGCATAATCCTAAGTCCTTATTCTTGATACCTTCCCAAATGAGCCTTGTGGCCTGTCAGCTTCTGATATTCCTTTAATGGAGGATAACAACTTAGCATCCACCAACTCCTGATCATGCTTCTCAATCACCATTTTTGCTTCCTCTGCCTCCAAGTTTCTGGTTATGTCATCAGATTGATAGGGCACATGTTGGTACCCTCCAAAATTTATTCTTTGTCTAGCATAATGGATATATCCCTCTGGATCAAAGTTTTTTCTTGATGGTGCTCTTCTCATGTTGTAATGCAATAACTTATCTAGAATTATATTGTAGCCCTCCTTTGCCAACACAGTAAAATCACCAAAACACAGTGTATTGGGCATAAAATCCTATTTCCCATATGAACTTAAGTTCATGACACTGGAGAAATCCATTTGCCTAACAATCTCTAAGTATGCAATTCTATCTGGGGCTGTTCTAGGAAAAATGAATGGTGTATCCTCAAAACCATAAACCCTAATCATTGTGGCATTTTCTAAGCAATACCAATCCCCCTAGTTGTGCTTGATTGGTCTATTATAATACCTAGGCCTAAGAAACCTATTTACTTCTTCAGATAAGGAATAATCACAAGGATGATTAAAAAATATATATAAAGGCTTCATAAAGAATTCTTCAAAATGCAAAAAAATGGAATTAGCAAACCTGTTGTCCCAAACAACAGTCCATAACTAAATAGGAAATGGCCTACCTTCCTTATCAGATTGTGAAATCCTCAACTCCTGGGGCCACAATCCTAACTCCTATCCAAAATATAGCACCAAGTGCATGAGTAGTGAATAATTCCTGAGGTGCGGGACAAAGGCACCATTCTTCATTGCTATCAACCCTGCATCCAGTTCCTTAAACACATGTGAAGCATAATCAAAAAATCTGGAATTGTGATATTGAATATCTGCAGCAATCACCATGGGCACAACTGCCATATGCTCTAGGAATCCCATCCCCAATACCTATCCCACTGAAAAATAAGTGTACTTCAGGTAGGGCTTGAAGAGATCCACATGAAATGGTGGTCCCTCACTATTTTCCATCGGAGTAGGTTTGCCATGAAACCTAATTCTGTGTAGGGGTAATCTCCAACCTTTATAAATGGTGTCCATTCTTCTGAATTCACTATCGAGCTCATCACTTATTATCTTCTCACCGCACATTCCTTCCAATCTGAAAACCTCAGCTATTGCATTCTCAGATATATGTATCAATGGATTCCCTGACAAATCACATATAGATTTATTGTTCGGGTTATAATGACCAGCCAACAATTTTACCAATTCAACATCAACAAAGACATTAGGGCACACCAGTTTTCCCAAATTGAGCCTCCACAGATTGCATACTAGCTCAAAGTGATTTCTCCTATGATAATGGAAATTGAACAACTCATAGCCTCTAATTGGGGTCCAAACATCCCCTATGAATTTGCATTTTCTGTCCAATTTATTAATTTATGCTTCGAGCTATGCAGAACGCCTAGCTTTAGGCCCTAAACTAGGTAACTAGTCTATGAGATCTTGATTTAACTTCCTCTCAGTGCCCTCTAGTTGCAAATAAGTTTTTTTATTTTTTTACCTTTGATTGACTACCCTCACCTGGTTTCCTTCCCTTTATTTTTTGTGAACTAGTGCCTTCTATTTTCAAAATTCACGAATTGTGAGAGGGTGAGAAACTTACTATAATTCACCCACCAATCCAAGTCAGATGAATGCTCTAATTTTTCTGTTGGTTCCCCTGCTCTCCTTTGCTGCCAGTTTCGTGAAAAAATGATTTCAATTGAGCCTACCCTGATATGCAAAATCTTTTATGCTTTCTGGCGACATTAATGTCTTTACTGAGACATAAATACTGCAAGTTTTTTTTGAAATTCTCGCTGTCACATCAAGGATCATATCGGCAAGACATTTCAAATCTCTAGCCAATCCACCTGTTCAACATTCACCCATCCACTAAGACATCTTGCAGTTTCCTCGATATCAGAAGTCTCCCCGATAGTTTTTTCCTTTTGATTTTTATATCGCCATGACCTTCACCGAAGCAAACCATTTCCCAGAATTAATGAATCGGGCCAACGGTTCTTCACCTCACTCTAAAAGATCTGAATCTCACTGAGATGTTCACTTTGTAAACTAATGTTGCTAAGACCAAGTAATTGTTCTACCAATAGAATGATACTCGCCATGATGTCTCTTAGATCTCCCCGCTGAGACATATCTCACCGATACATTTTTTCTTTGGTGATCCTACCCACATTTTCTTCTCGATATCCTTTATCTCTGCATGCTTAGTTCTGTCGGTGTAACCTCAGGGGTTGGTAAGACTCCCCGAACTCTCCCCGGTATCATTTGTCTTACTGAATGGGTCTTCCTTCTGCTTTATCAGCAAGACTAGTAGCGCTCCGGGCAGTGCTTTGAAATTTGACTCCGATGACCAAAGTCTCTCCAACAAACTTTATTTTATTCCAATCGGTAAAAGATAACTTAGCTCGGTATGACCTTACATCATCATGCCGATACCTTTTGTCTTGTAGATAAGAAATGTAAACCCGCCTTCTCCTGGTGTATAACTTTATCGGTATGACACATCTGATGTCTTGCCGATATGTTGAGGAAATGTATAACTTTATTGGTATGACACATCTGATGTCTTGTCAATATGTTGAGGAAATGTCTATTATCATCGGTGAGACCTGCATCAACTTATGCCCATATTTTCAAATGTTAAAGATTTAATGTCAAATGAAGTTTATGAGGCTTTATGGAAAAATTTAATCCGGACTTTGGTAAAAAATGCTATGTGGGGATTTTTATGTCTGTATTATGAATCCTTTTGGGAGACTAATAAGCATGAAGGGTTAATGAGATTATCAAAATTTCACAGTTCCAACAAGACCAAAACCCTAGCTAGATGGTCAAATTAATTCAAAAAACCCTAATTTGTAGGCTTAAATAGACCTTGAGGGATCACTTTCAATTCATTTACACACTTAGCCTTTCGAGATTCTTGCGCTTTGAGCTCTGAGTCCCGATCGAGATGGCACAACAACAACTCCCTAGGAATGTGTCAGAGAGCGTACGAGTGCACCAGCGGCCAACCGACGCAGGACCCATGGTATGTACCCCTATCCCAAATTTTAATTTTCTCATTTTACGTGCATTTAATAGGATTCAAGTCAACTTTAGGTCAAGCGGCACAATATAGCGCCACTACAAATGCTCAATCAACTTCACATGACATCAAATAGCACCACCATGAGCCAGCTAGAAAATTAGGGTTTTCTTTCAAACTCCACCACATATGCAAATCGGACCGTGCGACACATCTTAGAATTAGGGTTTGAGCACAAAGTTAGCTGCACTTGAAAATTAGCTCACACAACGCACTTAGGAATTTAGGATTTGTCAAAATTTAGTGTGGCAATGCAGTTTAGAACTTTACAAACTGTGTTGCATTTGCAAACAACACCGTATTTTTTGGTTCAAATGTGAAATGCTGATGTGGGAAGTAGATTTTTTTATGAGCCTTGACCTGATGGTTTCCCTTGTGCACGAGGACCTTCATATACTTCACTCGAGGGAACACTAATGGCTGGTGCTACTGAGATTATAGGGTATGCACATATTCCTTGAGGAGCAACTTGGTATGCTCGACCTCTGGTTCATTACGTATGTTCCTCCTATTCGGACCCACTTGGGTATGATGAAAGCCTTGGCCGAGCGGTGGCACAGTGAGATCTCTTCTTTCCATCTTCCTACTGGTGAGGCCACCATTACTCTTGAGGATGTCTGGTGCATCCTACGACTACCCATCTATGGAGCTAGAGTTATTTATGATATAGATTTCGGTAGGGATTCCTATTATGATGTGATGTATCTTGATGAGATCTATTTTTATTATGGACAAATTGACTTGGAGAGATACCGAGGCGTAGTGCCTACTTATAGGTTGATTGTTGCAACCATTATTTTAGGTTTTGTGGCACCAGATCTGTGGGGCCGATACTTTAGTCCAAGCTAGGGACTAACACGGGAGCGGATGGTCATCCATAGGGAGTGCTTTGCTTGGGAGCCAGTGATGTTGGCTTCCTTATACATGGATTTGCATGAGTTTTCATATATTGACAGCAGGGCCCTCGAGGTCGGAGTTACTTTGCTGCACATCTGGGCATGGGAGCGGATTCTAGTGCTCTGTCCAGATGTCACACCGATTTTTCTTGATATTAATGATCCTGTCATTTGTTGATATGGGGGAGCCTAGATTCACTTTACTCACATAGGTACCGGAGGCATCGCCCATTGGTGACGAGTTCTTGATGAGATGTGAGAATTTGTTTGGAGGCCCTAGATGGACCATAGGCCCGTGGTATGATGATCTTGAGCAGCAATTCTTTGCTCGATAGGACAGATGGATGCAGGGCCGAGAATAAACCATGATAAAGTGGTACCTTCTAGATAGGGTGGCTCAGCAATTCAGCAAGATTCAGGATAGGCCAGATGATCAATACGTGTCGATCTTTGCTTGTAGTACAAGAGAGATAGCATGGGGCTAGCCGATTCCAACACCTGAGGTAGTAGCCTCATTTAGGTAGCTAGTGGCCAGGCCACAACCATATAATCAAGGGAAAAAATATGCGGGGGTTACATAGGTTTATAGAGCTTGGTTTATGCCTCCAAGATAGAGGCCGAGAGGCAGATTAGTTGGAAAGAGTAGAGGATAGGGAGGCAAAGGTGATGATGAAATAGATGGTGATGGGGACAAGGGAGGAGGTGGCCCTCCTCCACATCAGACACCACTGCGGGACAAGGCACTCCCATGGGCACCAACACCACCATGGGTAGAGATTAATGAGAGTCCTACATAGGATGATCAGCCCAGAGATGGGGATAGAGCAGCCCTAGATCAACAGCCACTAGGGCATCCTGATCATAGAGATGCATTTATCCAACAGTTTCAGGGTCAAATACAGATATTGAAAGTCAAGAGAGATTAGGCTCAATAGCAATTTTTAACAGTTACTACTGAGAGTGACCAGGCTCGGTCTGAGAGGCAATTGGAGATTGGTCAGTAGAGGCAGTTGGAGAGTATAACCTCATCCACCCAAGGCTGGTCAGTATCGTTGAGGGCATACTGAGAGGTGGTTAGATAGGTCGAGTACTATTAGTAGCATTATAGACAAGCAACTCCACTAGTTGGTCAGGTGCCACACTTTTCACAATAGGCAGGTATGAGGCCTCTCGAGGACCATGGTGAGAGGCCAGAGGGGGAGGGGCACAACCAACAGGGCTAGACCTTTGATCACAAAGATTTTTCCATTTTTGATCCATGGGCAATAATTATTGCCCCTCTTGTATCATGTACTTTGATGTATATACTTGATTCGATGATAGTTGTATATTTTGAGGATATATATGATATGATCTTACTTATGATGTATGATGTATAGATGCATTTTTAATCTCCTATGTGCTATCAGATGTAATAAAATTATTTAAATTTATATTCATGCAATATGATGTATGTTTCTATATGATATGATGTTGATTATGGATGTATTTCTTTTTGTATTTTTCTATGCACTTTTGATGACAATCATATGGATGTAGTGTATGAAATTTATTATGTATTGTTGTGCAAATGATTAGTGATACAAATGATATATGACTCATTATGCAATAATAATGGATGCTAATGATTTCTATTATTCCCTTAATGATTCATGCAATATTATGGGATGAATGTAATGCAATGATCTCTTAAGATTCTTAGAATAAAAAATATATATTATTCTTCATAACTTAAAGACGATGATAATGCGAGTTGATATGATGTGGTATGATATGCACTTATGCTAATGATTTTGTGGATGCAGGGTGAATGTATTAGCGATGTTATGATTAACTGTCATGGTACAATTTTTGTATGGAAAGAAGATAGAAGAAAAGAGATCTCACAAGTCATTATATGTCGATGCTTTGCTTACCATGAGTCAATATTTTCAAAGGGCCAATTACTTTATGTTTGATGACACACATAAGTACGATGCATCAAGGTATAAAGAACCAAGATGGTGTTATACCTAGTGTGATGGACTTTGACTTGTCAATCAGATAGGAGTATTCCTATTCACACTTAGCATAAAGAACATTATTCAGGATGTAGTTCAGAAATTTCTAAACATCTCAGACCAAAACATAGAAAAGAAAGCCTTCCTATGTGGTCAACAAGACATCTAAAACATCTTCCCTAGAAACCAATCAAGGTATGCATGAAATAAGTTATTTTACAAGAGTATCCAACAATAATAGTAGATAAAAGATATAATGATCGTTGCCCCATTCCTTTCTCTCTAAACCTATTTTGTTTAGGCATCATTGAGAGGTCCTTGGAATGAGTGCATAATAAGATAAGTCAAAAAGACTTGATAAAGTGAACAAACAAGCTAATTTTATTCATATTGCTAGCCAAGGATAAACTAAGGTGATACCTATTGTTGATGTCTAGTGTAGGAATGATGCATCCTAGGACATGTTTTGATCAGATTTTTGATGAGATTGATTGGATGATAAGCTATTGATACTCCGAGTTGATCAACTTGCTTGCTTACTGACCTAGACTTGAGACTTTGGAATCTAGGTGTTCACTTTTGAGCTTGCTAGACTTGCTTCTGACTGAATCACCAAAGGATGAAGGCGATGACTGATTTATTATGAGTGATGATTTCTTCGAGTGAGAGCGAGATGAGATGGATGCACCATTTTGGATTTTTCAAATGTTTTGAAGTTGTTTTGATTTTTGGTTTTTTCAACATTTTTGGATTTTCGAGACTTTATGACCAAGAGACCAACCTAAAGACCTAACCTAGAGGTCTCAAGAGGTGATCAATAGATTATCCTTGCCTACTTTATACACACAAAGACCACGTAGTTTTACTGATGACAAACTTGACTCAAAGATGAGAATGATGGATAAACGGATTGCCATTGTGAAAGATGCCTAAAGGATTGACCTAGGGTGTCTGGCAGGATGATCAAAGATAAAACTTTCCTACATTCAAGCTCAGAGATGATGTAGTTCGAACAAGATAATCCCACTTTTTGATTTTGATATGATTTGGATGTTTTTGGTTTTTTGATGGATTTTTTGAACGTTTTGGGATTTTTTCCTTTTAAGGAAGATCACTAGAATATACACGAATCTGATCCAATGTAGGTATAGGAACATGCCCCCAACATAATGCTATAGACTACTTCAATATAGGCAGGAAAAAATAACCTTAGGAATATGCCAAGTAGTACTAGGGTGGAACATGATACGAGCACAAGATCAGGCTATGGTATGGTTGTGAACGAATGGTGGAAGGATAAATTGAATGCAATGGATAAGTGAGTGCACGGAAAAAGGATGTGAACATCCTCGTGGATGGAGAGTGTTTTATTTATTCTTCACACCTATTTTTCAAGTTTTCATCAAGGTACTTGTCCAAAGTGCCACCAAAGTGATTTTCACTAGAGGACGATTTTATTTTTCTTTACTGTTTTCAATCACTTTTCTGATTTTTTGGATTTTTGTATATTTTCTGATTTTTTTGTATTTTTGGTTTTATACCTTGCAAGATTTTTAGGCATAATTTTTTTTGAGATGGCAGCTATTCAGGGGCTCCTGCAGAGGCTCACCTTTTGGTGTTGATAACTGGTATGCCCTTGATTTATAGCTTGTTGTAATGATGAAAGGTCCCAACTAGTTAGGCTCAAATTTGCCTTTGCTTTATGGGTTTGGCATGTTCTTCTAGTTCTCCTTTAGCACAAGTTCGCTGATTTGGAAGGTGTGTCTCCTGATCTTCTTATTGTAGCTACACTTTAGATGGTTCTGATAGACCTGTAGATAGTTGAGGGAATCTATGCATCGTTCATCTAATAACTCCAACTCATTTAACCTTGATACCTGATATTCCTCATCGGTATTGAGGTTTTGTAGTGATATCCTTAATGATGGGAGCTTGATCTTGATTGGGAGGATGGCTTATGATCTGTAGACCAGGGAGAATGGGGTGGTGCCTATTGGTGTGTGGATTTTGCTGTGGTAGGACCATAAGGTGGGATTTAGCTGTAGAGGTCAATCATAACCTGAGTCATTGATTGTTTTCTTAATTATATTCAAGATAGTTTTATTAGTGGCTTCTTCTTGGCCATTGCCTTGCAGGTAATACAGAGTGGAAAAGCGATGTTGGATATTGAATTTGTGGCAAAGGTCATGAACATCTTGATTCTTGAAAGGTGTCCCATTATCAGAGATTATGGATTGAGGAACACCGTATTGCTAAATGGGGTAATTTAGGATGAACTTGGATATCTGCTTTCCGGTTATGTAGGTCATGGGAATTGCTTTGACCCACTTTGTAAAGTACTTTGTGGCGATGATGGTGAATTTTTGGTCATTGGATGAGGTGGGGGTGATTTTTACGATGAGATCAAGCCCCCACTGCGAAAAGGGCCAAGGTGTAACAACAAGATGAAGCTCTTGAGCTGGTGGATGAATAAGGTCTCCATGCTACTGGCATTGTAAACACTTTTTGACAAAGTCATGTGCCTCTCTTTCCAGTGTTGGCTATTAGTACCCAATCCTCAGTAGTTGCTTGGCCAATGTTAGACCACTTGAGTGTGAACCAAAAATACCATTGTGGACCTCAGTCAGAGGAGTCAAGGCCTCCTCAAGATTTAAGCAACACAATAGGGTTCCTTCAATGCTCCTACAATAGAGGGTTTCTCCTAGGATGACAAAATGTAAGGACCTTTTGACAAAGGCTCGTTTAAGGTTTTGGGTTATGTCAGTAGGGAGGACCCCTATTCTTAAGTAGGTGAAGATGTTGTGATACCAAGGATCACCGAGACCAACGATTTCACACACAAATTCATAATTTGGTACCTTGAATGCTGGTATGAGAAGCTACTCCACCAGAAAATATTATTTTGGAACATTGTTTGGGATTTCCAAGAGCGATCCAATTGTGGCCATAAAATCTATTGCTCTGTTGTTTTCTCTAGGTAGCTATTCAAAGGTGACATTAATGAAGAATGCTTTGAAGCTCTCCACTAATTTCTTGTATGGAGTTAGCTTGTCATCTTTTGTTTGGTACTCACTATTGACCTGGTTAATAATGAGCTATGAATCTCCATAGACTTTGAGAGCCATAATCTGCCATTGTACTGCAATCCTGGTACTCACTATTGACGAGAGCCATAAGCCTATGACGAGAGCCTCATACTCTGCTATGTTTTTGTGCATGGAGAAGATATTTTATGGGATTTGGGTATGTAGTCTCCCTAGGGAGTGATGAAGAATATTTCAGTGCCTGACCCATGTTGCATGTATGACCCATCAGAATACATCTTCCAATGATTTTTTATACTTATATTGAAAATTGACTCATCTAGAAATTTTGAGATAAGTGGGTTGTCAGCATAAATTGGAGCTTATGCCAGTTGGTCTACAATTTCTTGTCCTTTGATTTCCTTGTGCTCTACATATTCAATATCATGTTCTCTCAATATAATCACCCACTTGGTTGTTCATCCTGTGAGAGTATCCTTAGAGAGAAGATACTTTAGTGGATCTATCTTTGCAATCAGCTTGATTTGATGAGCAAACATGTAGTGTCTGAAATTTTGGGCTGCAAACACATTTGCTAGATAAGATTTTTATATTGGTGTGTAGTTGAGCTCATGCCCTACCATTGTTCTGCTAATGTAGTATATTTCTCTTTCTCTTCCATTTTCATCTTGTTTAGCTAGGAGTGCGCCAAGAGCTGCTACTGTGGCTGATATGTATATAATCAATGGTTTTCCTAGAATTGGTGGCATCAACACTGATGGTGTAAGTATATATTCTTTGATTTTACCAAATTCTTGGTCACATTTATCATCCCACTTGTATGTTACTCCCTTGTGAAGTAGATGTGAATATGGAATATGTTTATCCGCCAGCTACGCTATGAATTTGTGAATGGATTGGAGCCTTCCTTGTAGTCCTCTGAGCTATTTTAGTGTCCTAGGTGCTTCCATGTTGAGGATCCCCTTGAATTTGGTGGGATCCACTTCTATTCCTCTCATTGATACTATATATCCCAGGAGTTTTCTTGATTGCACCCCAAAGACACATTTCTTGGGGTTAAGTCTAACCTTGCATTTCTCCAATCTATCAAAGGTGGCACTTAGAGCTGCTATGTGGTCGTGTCTTTTCCTTGACTTGGCCAATATATCATCCACATAATCTTCCACAATTTTGTGAGTCATGTCATGAAAAATTAGTGTCATGGCCCTTTGATATGTCGCTCCCACATTCTTTAGCCCAAATGGCATCATACTCTAGCAATGGGTGCCCCATGGACATGTAAATGCTATCTTATGCTAGTCTTCCTTTGCTATAATAATCTGGTTCTACCTTGAGAAGCCATCCATTAGTGATAGCATCTCGTGTTTGACTGTCATTTCCACTATCATATCAATGTTTGGTAGCAGAAAGTCATCCTTTGGACACACTTTATTTAGGTCTCTGAAATCGATGCAGATGCGAATGCCCCCATTCAGCTTTGAAACAGGTACTAGGTTGGACACCCATTCTAGATAATCAATTAGGCATATAAAACTAGCATCCAGGAGTTTCTGTAATTCCACCTTGACTAGCAAGGCTATTTGAGGGTGCATCTTTCTCGATTTTTGTCCCACTAGCTTCGCCCCTAGGTAGACAGCTAAGTGATGAACCATGACTTCTATATTGAGACCCGACATGTCAGCATAAGTCCACATGAAGTTCACCTTTCTTTCCCTTAGGAATGATGCTAAAATTTCTTGTTCTTCCATGAGAAGTGACTCGGCGTAGAAGGTGATATGTGGCGTTGCTTCTATTCCCAGATTGATGGGATTTCACTGTTCTACTAATACTACTAACTTTTCGTGATGAGGTGTAGTAGGGGGATATTGAATCCTTCATCCTCCGGTGCCTCAGATAGATTTTCACCATTAGATGCATCCTTTATTTTTAATATTCTATGGTTAGAGAGTGCCATAGTATGGTTTTCACTCAATGACCCTGAGCTTATTCTCATTCTTTTTATTTTACGATTGAAGGACTCAATAATTTCCGTGTAATAGGCCTTGGTGTCTAGGGTGATATTGAATCCAAATTTATGATCTTTGCATGGTACTGTATCCCTTAATCCCATGAATTTTGAGAGTGCCTCATCATTTTTGAATATGTCTAGAACTGGTGGTCCTCATTGGTTGTAATTGATGAGTTGTGGATAGACTAGATTTATCTTGTGGGGTTGGTGGTCTGAATCGAAAGATGATGCACTGATTATAACTAAGGAGGAGTCTTCAAATAGTGTGGGTAGACCTGCTATAGTATCCTCATCATCAATACTACTATAGACATCAGTTATGTCAAAGGTGAAATTATCTAGGGGAAGACCTATGGATAGGGGTAATTGAAGGGTGGTTGTTGATAACTGAGGGGGAGACCTGAATGCTCTAATAGGGGTACCTCTGCCACATACAGTTATAATCTAAGGGGTACATCCAAGGCAAATATTTCTCATTCATCTTTCTACAATGATGGGTTCCAGTCGTCCATCACTATTCCTTCCAAGGTTTTCATTTCTGTTGTAGCCCATACCAAGCATCATTTGCAATCCTCTGCTAGCTTCATCCATGGGTAGAGTGGGTGTGGGCCTTATATCCTGGTATATTGAGTTTGAAATATCTCTTTCATCCACACTTTCTTGAATTAGATCCCCCTAATAACAGAATCTAGAAGGGTCTGCCCTAAAAGTGTAGGCAGGTGTTTCAACTAGTTGAGGTCATCCATGTGACCTAGGAGATTGAGGTAACTCTCTTACAACAATTTTTTTTTCTCATTATGTAATCTCCACACCCATTGTCTTGGATCATGAGCTTGATGTTGGATATGTCAGGGATGGAAGGTGTCTCTATCACAAAAGCAGAGGTGAGGCTAGATGGGTCCACATAGGGAGTGGAGGGGACTTCATCATTCTTTAGCACTTGGGGAGCTTTATAGAACTTGGCCTCCAATTTCTTACAATAGGTGAATGGCTCTAGATCACCATGCATTGTGACCTCTTCATTTTGGTATAAAAATTTGACGCATTGGTGGAATGCTGAGGCAACCACCATCATTCCATGGATCCATGGGCATCTTAGGAGGATGTTGTAGGGAAAATCAAGGTCGAGGACCTAGCATGTGGTTTCCATATTAGCTGGCCCTACTTGGATTGGGATCTTGATAGTGCCTTGAGACATTCTTTCTTGGTCATCATATGCTCTAATGGTAATGCCTTTGTTTTTGTCGATGGAGTCTTCTGAGATTCCCAAGTTATTTATAATTTTAATTGAACAAATATTTAGGCCCATGCCTCCATCCACCAAGACCCTTCTGAATTTTTTCTTGTGAACCAGGACTTGTACGTGAAGTGCACGGTTATGAGATGGTTGGGCAGGGAAATCTTGATTGAAGAAGGTGAGGATATTTGGGGTGATGATGTTACCAACCATAGCATAAAATTGTTTCATATCAAGGTTAGTAGAGATAATGGATGCAACTAATGCTTCATTAAGGATTTTCCTATGAGTGGTGGAAATTTTCAATAACTCCATGATAGAGATTTGAGCGGGGATTCTTTTTAGCTGGTCATTGATGTTATAATCATAGGGAACAACTTTTGTATTTGAGATGGGAGTCTTAGATGGCTATGATGCCCCTATAATAGTAACCTTTCCACCATGTGTGGTGACTCCACAATCAACGTTAGCTCCTTTTACGCTAATGACTGTGACCATTTCATCTATGCATATGACGATGCCTTCGTATACAAGGTTTGCACTGGCATACTTTTTCTTCCCATTTTTATTCCCTTGGTTATTTCCTTGATTGTTTCCTTGATTATTTCCCTGATCGTGATTAGGCATCGGATTCATGTATATTTTGAGATCTTGATTTTTGGAAAGTTGCTGGACATTTATGATTTTATCCTCAATAAGATCTTGGATGATGTTTTTCAATCTCATGCAATTTGCAGTTGTGTGTCCTTTGATTTTATGAAAATTAAAAAGGAGATTTTCATTGTACCATGGTGGTTTTGTCATGGGTTTTGCATATTGCTCAGAAGTGGATATTTTGATAAGGTTCTCTTTAACTAGTTTCTTCATTATAGATTCGATTGGCTCCCCAAGGGCCATGAACTTCCGCATGGGAGGATACTTGTTTCAAAGAGGTTGTCCTCCTCGATTGCACAAATTATTTATTTGATTGTTCTAAGGTGGTGGTTATTGTGCTACCGTATTGGGTTGCATATTGTTGTGGTTGTTATTCTGTGGTTGATGATAGGTTTGAATATTTTTCTTGGGAGCACTCATGACAACCTTCGCATCAACAACTTTTTCGTTTGTGAAATTTTTGTTCCTTGACCATGTGCGAGGTTTATCATTATAACTAGTGGATGAGCGGTTATCCTATTGTGAAATAAATCTAGATGTGCCCCCCTGTGTATTAAGGGCTCTTTCGATATTGATTGATTTTGGGATTAATTGATCATATGTTGTAATGCATTGCATTTTTAGATAAAATGCCAAGTTTTTGTCTAGATTGGCTATGATAGTGCAAACTTGTTGCTCTTCCAGCATGGTCCACTTGCTTCAGTTGGCCTTGGATTTCCATCGTTGCAAGAAGTAAATGAATAGCTCTCCTTTTTCTTGTTTGAGTGATGATAGTTCCACCAAACTAACATTCTGTATGCATGTTGAATGCATAGTTTTTGAGAAATGTGTCCACCATTTCCTAGAATGTTTTGATGCTTGTGGGTAGATGAAAGAACCATTCCATGGTGGGACCAGTCAAACTATGAAGAAATAGTCACATTAGATATGTGTCATTGTATACAACTTCCATGCAATGCACTTGAAAATCCTTGACATGATTTTTAGGGTTTCCCATCTCATTATATTTATTGAATTTGGGGATGTCAAATCCCTTTGAGAATGGTACCATTGTAAGACTTCTATCAAAAGGATAGGGGCACAAATTGCCCAATGTTCTGGTTGTTTTTCTTGATTGAAGGTCCAACACTTGTTGTGAGAGAAGTTTGATCTATGATGCAACATCATTTTGTGGATCGGGAGGTGGTATGAATGTGTTTTGAGGCATTTACGGTGTTTGATTGATAGGTGGGGTATTGATGGGGGTTTTCTACAAGCTATATTGTGATTTTGAGGCCTACTGATATGCCCACATTTGCGCCAGCAACGCTTGTTGTTAATCTTGTTTTTGTTGTTCCCACAAAGCTTGTTGTTGGTCTAGCTGTTGTTGCACCAACAAATCTTTTTGTTGGTCTAGCTCTTGTTGCTCCAATAAAGCTTTTTGTTTAGCTTGCAGTTGTGCCTAAAAATCTTGCAGGTCTTGTTGGTATTCTTGTTGGTGGATTTCTTGTAGTTGTGTGAGGTACTATTCTTGCACCTATTTAGCCTGTTGTTGGGCTTGAGCCTGAGCCTATGCTTGTTGAGCTGCTTGTGCTGCTTGTGCAGCTTGTGTGGCTTGTGTGTGTGGCTTGTTGATTTTTTTGAAGTACCCTTTGATGGGTGGATTTTTGAACCGCTTGAATCATGGTGATGAATGAGTTTTTCATGTTGACATTTGATGGAATCAGGGGTGGATTGCGAATGGTGTTAATCATCTTGATGGTCAGAATAGTCGTGTTAGTGATTGGGATTTTATTTGTGGATGGTGTGATCAAGATGCTTGGTCCCTGGGAAACCATGCTTTGAGAGATTTCGGGAATGGTGGATGTGTTGACCATTGGGGTAGCTTGGATGGTTACCATTTTTTGCGGTGTTGATGGAAAAATGAGAGGGTTTGATATAATTATCTCATTGCTTTGGTTTGGTAGATTGGTGGCGGGTAGGGGGGGAAGGCCCAACCCAAAAGATGATAAGAATTCCAAAGGTAATGGAGGGAATGGTGGTGTGTTCCCTTGGAAAAGTGATGATGAGGAAGGATCAATGACTCCCCCTATCCCGAATAACCCACCCTCTCCTTGTGAAATCATGGGGAGAGAAGTTTGTATATTCAATGGATAGATTGGTGTTGCATGAAATGAGGATCAGTCCACATGATTATGGAAAGTAAGTGGAATGTACAGGGGTAATTAATTTACCAGGATGGAGTTGTCTAGTGTGGTGTTGATATTCATTTCTCTGTTGTATACAAGGCAATGCTTTTGGATTGCATGAAGCATGGCACTTCCCTTGTTAACAACTGGCGAGGTTGAAGCAATTGTTCATATGACTTGGGGAATATCTTGGGTGATGTTTGGGAGTGATACTGGGGGTATTCTCACAATAGGTCTTTCCATATTGGTACTCATGTCAACTTCAAAAGGGATTTTGGCCCCTTCTTTCGTTAATGCATGCATATATAGAGAGGGATTAAGTTTCAACATGGTGTTGATGATTCTATGATTCTCAGGATTCTGAACTATTTTAGTTATTTCCTCTTGCATCATTCCCATGTCATTGTTGGTGATATCCTCTATATGACCCACCTCTTGATGGTTTTGTGATGGTAGAGAGGAGTTGTTTAAAGGATTACTTGATTCCACTAGATTCTTCTCGGGAGCTGTCTGACTTAGGTCACTTGAAGTTGATGTTTCCTTAAAGATTTCCATGTTATTCTTGTATTGAGATATTGTTTGAACCATAAAATAGAGATTGTTTGATCTTGATCTTAGGCACAAAAGAGAAGAGCTAGGAAATTCTAAGGATCAAAAGTGATGATGAGGATGAGATAAATAGAAGATGGATGATGCAAATGAATGAAACTCTTGAATAATTTTGAGGAGATGCTAAATTTTTTTGTATAGGGCTTGAAATGATTTGATTCTGATTAAGGATAGTTTGAATAGGTGCATTAAGCCAAACAAGATGATAATGAACTTGTAAACCCTAAGAAGTTGTGTTATCCTAGAGAAAACTCGTACAAGAGAATGATTTGAATAAGTGTGTGAAGCTAAATGAAGTGATTTTGAACTTGTAAACCTTAGGAAGTTGTGTTATCCTAGAGGTAAAATTTCTCAAGAGGCTTGATAATTTGAATAAGTGTATTAAGTCACACAGGGTGATGATGATTTTTCCTATAAGTTTATCATGAATGATGTTTCAAAGCTTTCAAGAGTTTATTGGTGAAATGGGATTTGATTTTGATGTTTGAGAGATGGATGAGAGTGATAATTTTGATCCTCAACTTGACCTAGACAAGAATTTTTCTTACAAGACCTCGGTATTGAAGAACATGCCATACTTCCTATGTGAGAAAAGAAAATCTTTGAAAACTAGTTGGATTTTGTTGATAATAAAACTCATACAAAATTGGGTTGTTCTTTGAAGCCTTCTTGTAGAAATTATATACCTATCTTTTTCTAATGTCAAGAAGCATTTCAAGAAAGATGATCTTTTGGGTTTATCTTCTTGAACCTTGGTTTTTGGATTTTGATTTTACGAGAAATAATTTGAGAGAACACATGTGTGAGGTCCAATTGTCCTTATCTTTGTTTAATGAGTTTCCTTTATCAAAAACAATTTCTTGATTTATGATTTCAAGCTAAATGTCTATGCCTCAATTCCTTTTCATTCCGCAAGGTCCATTATGTAAAAATCAAGGTTTCAAGAGCACAGTTTCCTAGGTTGTCTTTAGTGAAAACAAATGATGGTTAAACCTATGCACTTAGAAACCTCTAAGGATATAATCCCTAGGGCAAGCAAGAGCACTTAGATTCGTCAAAGGATATGTGTTTTCTCCAAAGGGCTTGAAATTTTGAAGCCTTTTGTGAATGTTCATTTTCAAATGTTTTGAGACCCAAGCAATGTATTTTTTGATTCCAAGAACATGTACAACCCTAGGATGAAGAGAAAATATTTTGTTGGGTTCCCACTTGGATAAATCTAGCTGTGCATATTCAATGTGGATGATTAGATGCTTGACCACACTGGCTCCCCACCACAATACACACTTCTTGGGCCAACCAAGCATCGATACCCATGGCATATTTTTCATCTCTACAACATAACCACATGTATAAGTGGGGTGGCTTCAAAGGACATGACCTTTTGCACCAAAAAAATAGTTAAGGATTTTTCCTTTGCTAAACAAGAGTTTTAATTTGGTCTTTCCATTCATAGGAGTTGACCCATGTGGCGAGAGACCATTGTTGCCCTTCTCATTGGAGCCAACCGCGTGATACCGAATTTTTTTCTAGTACCCACTTCTATATCCCGGCTAGAAATACACTTGTCCTTAGTGTGTTACTGGTTGGGTCGTTCCCTTGGGTGAGTACTTTTTCCCACAAGGCAGGCCCTCTAAGATAAAAAAAAGTGAGCAAACATATTTGTAGTTCGATCAACCTTCGTTTAGAAACAAAGGGAGAAAACATGCAATAGGATTATCCACACTCACAAGATGTTTTGTCCAATTTTAATCCCAAAATGAAATGTGGAGGTAATTACTTTACTCAACATAAATCACCAAAAGACCTTTTGATTCTCAAGATCATCGTGAGGTGCGAGATAAGCACATACGTCCTTTTGATGGTATTACTATGAGTACATAATTACAAAACAAAATAAAAATTGTTCATTTTAAGTCCACAAAGAAAAATTGAGTTCGTTTTATCGCACCAAATCAAATGTGGGATTTTCCTTGTTCAATTATTAAATCTGAAAACCAACTCTAATATGTTTGTCCTAAAATTCTTTTTAAGTTTTTGTTTGCAAACTTTGAAACAAAATTTGTATTGCTCTTTTCATGGCCCAAAAATAAATCTAGTGTTTCCTAAAGCATGAAAGATAAAAAAAAATTCTTAATAGAGATTGAGGGTATGTGCAGGATCATCATGGAAAAAGTAGGCCTTTAAGTGGCAATGAAAATTCAGAAAATCAAAGTTAGAGAACTTGACCAAAAAAATTGAATAAGTTATCTATATTATTTCAAAAATATGTAAGAATATAATATGTATCAAATTAAATGTAGTTTCTAAACTACTAGGTTTATTTAAAAAATAAATAAATCTATTTGGTGAAAATTTAAAATTTCAATGCAGGAGTACTTAAATTTCAGGGAAAAAATGAGAAGTAGGTGTCTGTCTGACCACACTAACCACAATAAAA